>JAIRCJ010000076.1:468124-789739 GCA_020883675.1 Bruguiera gymnorhiza | reverse complement strand
TTCATTTTTATTATATGGTATCCCTGCTTCATTTTATTATTATTATTATTATTATATATATATATCATAAATCTAATTTGACTAGAAGATTTTAGATCAAGTAGATGGATAGTACTGTACCTTAGTAACCAAGTCTTTTCAAAATTGAATCATTTGGTATCGCATCAACGTGACGTTTAGCTTTTGTGACCTCCAGATTATTGTAGGGATACCATGATGATGGTGGTCGGTAATTGAGGTTGTTGGCCTGCTAGTTGGCTTATAATTGTGTATAGAATCAACAAACAAAAGTGGGTGGAGAAGTAGAGAAGGAAAAATAGTATCATGAAGAATTATATGAGAAAATAACTGAAGAAAAATAAATGATAGAGATTTTTAATGCTTAGAATGATTGCATTACTACTAGGTTTCTATTAGTCATACTGAAATGAGGCCAATGAATGTGTTTAACTTGCAATTCGTAATAAGTGTTGTACAAAATAAAGTAAGCACCCAGTTGAAATTGAAAGTGAAGATGCTTACTGGGGTGATACCACAAGAGCTGAAAAAATAGGAGAATATTCTTATGGTGAATATATTGTCTAACAAGCTAACAGGTAGGCTTCCTGTTGAAGGCATATTTACAAGCTTGGATTATAGTGCTTTGAAGAGAAATTTGGGAATTTATTCTTCTCTATTGAAAGGACCAAGTAAAATGAATGTTTCTAATGGCAACAAATCTTCAACCACATTGCATAGAAAGATGAAAATATCTCTCGTGTTTTCTCTCAATTTTGCATTTCACTCTATGCCTATACTTGTAGAAAAATATATAAAAAAAGAAAACATTTAATTATATGCCTATAATTGTAAAAAATTATAAATATACATACAAAATTTCAAAAATATAAGGTTTATACTTTAAAATATAGTGTGTAAATAGTAATAATATTGCTCTTAAAAGGTCAAAATCAATAATCTTCCAATGCAGAAAGTGAAGCACGTGTCAAGAAGCAGTGAATGCAAGCAAATTCAGTCACATCAAAGCAAAGAGAGAGAGACTTGTACGTGAGCTTATAGACAAAAACTTGGGCCATGTTTTGTAGGGAATATGTTAGGAGCCATATAGTCGAAATTGTCACGTTAATTTTCCCTTCATGCTTATCCCTTCACATTCTATTTTTTCAACCTCCCTTCTCTGCTTGCAAATTTCAAGGACCACCATAACACACAAAAAATAGTAAAAAAAAAAAGAGAGAGAGGAAGAGAGAGGGGGGTGGGCAAGAAGTGGTGATAAATGGGTTTGGTTCTATTTTTATTATGGTTTCTGATTTCAGTAGCTGGTCTTAAAAGTTGCATTGGAAATGATGATGTTTTAAGCCTTCTTGTTTTCAAGTCAGGTATTATGGACACATCTTCTTATCTCAGCTTTGGAACAAAGACGATGACTCCCCTGTTCATGGAAGTTCATACAACGCAATCCGGTGACCGGCCGAGTTTCTCAAGTCTCACTCGATGGCCTCAGCTTATCCGGGAAAATTTGTAAAGGGCTTCAAAAGTTGCAAGGTTTGAAAATCTTATCACTTGCTCATAACAATTTTAGTGGAACTATCAGTTTTGAACTTGGTTATATGAGCAGTCTTGAAAGGCTTAAACTCAGTCACAATAGTCTTTCCGGACCCATTCCATCTTCGCTTGGTTCCACAAGATTTCTTGATCTTTCCAAAAACTCCTTCTCAGGACAAGTTTCTAATGGTCTCTTCTGAAACCGTATGTCCCTTCGTTACCTTTCTTTAGCTGACAATTTGCTTCAAGGGCCATTACCGAATGTAGCTGCCTGCTCTTCTTTGAACACTCTCAAGCTCTCCAATAACAAAATTTCTGGTGTCCCAGATTTTTCAACTGGAATTTGGTTACTTAAACGTCTTTGAACTTTACATCTTTCACACAATGCATTTTCCAGGTCCGTGCCAAAAGGGCATCTGCCATCTGCAACTTGAAAGATCTGCGGTTACAGGGCAACAAATTTTCGGGACCACTACCAGTGGATATTGGATTCTGCGGATACAACAAGAAGTTGACAGGTAGCTTTGGCAATCTGAGCAGCCTGGAATACTTAGACTTGTCGAGCAATGGATTTACTGGAAGCCTACCATCATCAATTGGTGATCTGACTTCACTAAAGTACATGAGCTTGTCCAACAAGAAGCTCACAAGTAGCATTCCAGCAACAATAGTTAACTGTGCTACAATATCAGTTATTCGAATTAGAGGTAACAGCCTTCACGACAGCATATTCGAGGGCATTTTTATCTTAGGCTGGAGGAAGTAAATTTTTCACAAAACAAATTGACTGGTTCCACTCCAACCAGTTCAAGTAAATTCTTTGGATCAGTTCACACATTGGACCTTTCAAACAACTATCTCACACGACATATTCCTGCGAAAATGGGTCTATACTCAAATTTGGGATACTTGAATTTTTTGTGGAACAACCTTACCTCAAAAATGCCGCTAGAGCTTGGCTACTTTCAGAACCTAAAGGTTTTGGATCTTCAAAGCAATGGACCAGTTGGCCCAATACCTGCAGATATATGCAAGTCTCGTAGCTTGAGCATTCTTCAGTTGCATGGTAATTCCTTGACTGGGCTGCTTCTAGAGGAGATTGGAAATTCCTCAGCTCCCTACTTGTTGTAAGGCCTTTGCTAATTTTGCTTCTATTAGTCATCTACATCTTTTCTCTTTGGTTAAATTACATTACGTTTGTAGCCTATGCCATTAAGACATGAGAAACATGATATATTATCATTAAATAAATTCAAAATTGATAGCATATGAGTAATTGACCTACCTTTCTTGACTATAAAAATCAAGTAGGTTGATAACTTTCTACTTCAATGACTAGGTCTTTCAAAATTGGGTCATTTGGTATCGTATCAAATCGAAAGTGAACTTTAACTTTTGCCACCATCAAATTATTGTAGGGTACCATGGTGATGGTCAAAGGAGGATGGAGGGTATTACAGTTGTTGGGCCATTAGTTGGCTTATAAAATTATGTATAAAGTCAACAGACAAAAGTGGATAGAGGGGCAAGTAAGGTAAAATAGTATAATGAAGAATTATTTGAGAAAATAACTAAAAAAATAAATAATAGAAATTTTTAATTCCCATAATGATATCATTACTACTGAATTTCTGTTAGTCATATATTTAATTTTATAATATAAATTAAACATATTTTATTTAATTTTATAAATAAATAAAATTAAATTTTAAAAATATTTTATTAAACTCTTATTATTTTTTATGTATTGTTATCTAATATTGTGCTTGTGAATATTGTAGATAATTGGCCTAAACAAGTCTTTGTGTCCAACATTATGCCTCACACCATAAAAAAATAAGGGTAATTTTTATTAGAATTGGTCAAAAATATAATCATTATGACAATCCAAATGACATTTGCAATTGGACTCCTACTAGCAATCATCGGTGGGTAGGCCTATGTTGAGGCTCAAGATGGTTTAACATTTCAAGAGTGGATGAGAAAGCAGGTATAATTTAGCACCAAAGTCACTAATGGAGATAAGTTAGTTGCTCATACAATTCACTACTAACTTACCTTGTAAGTCCAAAGCAGCTCTTTGTAAGTTTACATAGGAAAGAATGAAAAATCTTGTTAGATAGATCAAACCAGAACTGATAATGTAACTCCAGTCCATAAATTAGCGATCTATTTAGCACCTATGGTCATAGCCAAGCTAACTTTTACATTCTTAAAATCAGATGTAAACCATTGTAACTTATTTGGATTCTACTCCTATGTTTGTTTGTAGAATAGGTCTACAACTTTGCAAGTTTTATCATTGATTCTACAAATAAATCCTTACAAAGGATAAGGAATATAATGGTGTTGGATAATGACACTTGTATGACTTAAGTTGTGCTATTGCTGGAGAGAAATGTGTTGATGACATGAACAATCCTTGAACTCCCCTTTGCCACCCCTTCTCCCCTGTCAAAAAAAAAAAAAAAAAAGAGAAAATTATTTCCTCTCTAGATGGTAGTCAATAGAAAACTAAACAACTACCACATAATTTTTATTGGTTTCAGCTAAGAAAATTTTCTTCATTCTTGACACCTGATCAAGTAATATATCAATTCATCACTTCAGTTATGGAATTGAGAATTATGGGTATCCTTGGTCTTATTGACTTTGACACTGTGTCGATAGTTAGTTGGCGTAATATTTCAAGGTAAATGACTAAAAACTTTTTTCTCCCTTTTCTTTATTAGGGTGTATCAGATCAAGTGACTACTGAGGTCTTCATTGCAATGTCGAAGGCACTCAACTTCATTAACCCTTATGAACTCTCAATTTAGTACATATTGATAACTTCGAACTGGTTTCTTTAGGTTACTCACTAATCCATCCCGCTTTTGCGTGTTGATTTTATGAGAAAACCACATGTAGTCTAATAAGATGGGCAAGAGAATATCATTTATGATCTTTTGGTGGAATTATGGTTCACGCTAGAATTAGCATCTTTCTTGCATAAGTAAATGTAGCACATAAGAAAATTGGGAAGCTCAATTTTGAGCACCTGAAGTTGTATGTTGTGATAATTTTTCAAGCACAGAAAGATTTGCCATCAGGATGTCAACCTTGACTTATCCCTTTGTTTACATTCTCGTTCGATGTAATAGCACATTTTCCCTCTATTACATGTGAGGCATGGGATGAATCAGTGTTTCCTTGCCTTTATACGCCACTTAAATCTGTTTCTATGCTTTTGCTAACCCATGAATTGTGGGTGCATTTTACTAGAAAACAAAAATTGTTCATTTCACTCTAGACATATGCATAATCTCTGGAATAGCTTGCTACCCCTTAACGATATATTTGTTGGGAGCGGGGTTGGGGGGTGTTATATAGATATGGATATGGTATTTTTACTTTATGTCCTGTTAAAAAATTTTCTTTTTAACATTGAAACAACCGAGCTTGAATTGAGTGAAATAGTTCAACAGGAGAAACATGGTTCAAGGATGGCCTTTTTGGGTGGAAACTCCCCTTGAGACTCTGAATGCCAATTGTTTATCTTATTCAGTCACTGGGTGGAGAAGTATAGCTTAATTCACGAATAAAGAAGATTGAGTTAAGCAATGAGGGAGCAGTGAGCAGTTTTTTGTTAAATAGTGGAGACATGATTGAAGAAGATGCTTATGTATTTGCCACTCCAGGTACACCAAAATGTTTTCTGTGTGTTGTCTAAATTGCACTACTTTTGTTTCCCAGTTTTTTTTGACTCTTGATCGATTTGCTCCAATCAGTTGATACCCTGAAGCTTCTTTTGCCTAATGACTGGAGAGAGATTCCTTACTTTAAGGAATTGGAGAAATTAGTTGGAGTTCCTGTTATCAATGTTCACATCTGGTGAGTAAGGCATTCTATCATCAACAATTGGTAATGGAAATCATGCCATGCTCTTACACATAACAATATTACATTGGAATATTTGGAAATCACCAGAAGACTTTAGAATTATGAGATTGCGTTCATTAGAATGATTTTGATAACGTAGGAACATTCTTTCTTAGCTTTACATTATATCTCATGTCATCAATCATATTTTCTTACTTTCAATGCAAATCAGGCCATGCATTTAGTTTAGGTCAAGTCAATAGTGTCTCTATGTATATATGAGACTGTTTTCTAGAATTCAAATTTCCGCCAGTGAAATACATGCATAAAGCTATCTTGGTTGCAGGTTTGACCAAAACTGAAGAATACATATGATCACCTACTCTTTAGCGAGTATTGTCGTATTTCACATCACCTTTTGTGTTTATCAAGGTATTGGTTTCGATATTCTGTTAACTCAATGCATTTTTCACATTTATCGCAACTTATTAACAACCCATTATTTTTGAAGTAATTACCTCATGAACATTTTGCAGCATCCTTATCTCCTCCTCACTCCTCTCTAGTTTCTTTCTTTCATTTTCCTTCATTGGAAGGCATCGATAGTTCTTTAAAAGATTTTGAAACAATAATAATCCTCACCGTTCCAGAACAAGATGCTTTAGCGAGCATTAAGTAATGGAACAATTTTAGATACTCTCAAATTAAAACCTCCTAATAATATTTGTCAAATAAAATCCAATCCTTAAGAATTTTTAAATGACAATACATGCATCCAATTATTTGTTGAACAAATTAGTAAAAAATCTCAAGCTAAAGTTGCATCATTAATATGCAATATTTCTTTGGTTTGTAATATTAGCTAGAAGTCGATCTTAAATTTGTTCAAGAATTTGGACCTCTTGAAATTTCAAAATTGTGGTATGCGAATTACTCAATAGTTTTAATTTATTACAGTCAGTATAATTAATGTGATTATTTCTTAATCTCTTTGAATTAGAAATGATATAAAAAAATTTTCATGAAATTGAACTTATCTTTCAATTTGATAGTTGTGCAGGCTGCTGCTTTGGTCTTGGATTATTTTTACTAGTTATTGGTGCATGGGGGTTGTATAAGACAACTAAAATAAGAAAGACCATTAAATTCAAGGAAAAATATTTCAAAAGAAATGGTGGTCTATTATTGCAACAGTAATTGTCTTCAAGAGATAATAATGTTGAGCAAATGAAACTATTTAGTTTCAAGGAGGTTGAGAAGGCCTCAAAACCATTACAATGTGAGCCGAATCTTCGGTTAGGGAGGCCAAGGAATGGTCTATAAAGAAATGTTGAGATGAAAAGATTGTGGCAATCAAGAAGTTCAAGATAGTCAACGAAAATGAAGGCAAACTTGAAAATGAAGGCAAACTTGAATAGTTCATTAACGAAATTGTAATTGTGACACAAATCAATCACAGAAATGTGGTAAAGTTATTGTAATTGAAAAGTACTTCTACTAGTCTATGAGTTCATCTTTCAACACATATATGGTCAAAATGATTGGCAATCTCTAATTACATGAGAAATACACTTGTGGACATAAAGTCCATAAATATACCACTGGATGATAAATATAGAGCAAAAGTTTCAGACTTTGGCACTTTAAAGTCAATTACATTTCATTAAACACACGTAACTACTCAAGTCCAAGGGACTATAGGATACTTTGACTTAGAGTACTTCCAGTCAAGCCAATTTATAGAGAAGAGTGATGTTTACAACTTTAGAGTTGTGCTTATTGAGCTCTTGATTGGACAAAAACCAATCTCCTTAATGTATTTTGTTGAAGAAAGAAGTGTAGTGACATATTTCTTTCTTTTAATGCAAGACAACCGCTTGTTTGATATACTTGATGCTCCAATCCTCCAGTAGGGTCAGAAAGAGGAAATCACAACAGTTGCAAAGTTGGCAAAAAGATGCTTACACTTGAATGGGTAGAAGAGGTCTACAATGAAAGCAGTGGTTATGGAGTTGGAATCGATTAAAGCATCATTGGAGGTATCTTCTTTAGCCATTCAACAGAATTTTGTCCCCGACGAGGCAGATTATGCTGAAGCAGGCACCACTAGACCTTGGGATAGTACACCCTCTTCATCTAGGTCACATTTGAACCACATTTCCATATATATGGAAATTGATATGCAACCTCTACTCTCGAACTAGCACCTTTATTATGGTCAAATAATAGGTAGGTTTCCAACTAACAAACCAAATTTGGTTTGGTTAAATACAAACAAGAAGGGCTCGACTTTAATGCATGAACTATGTAGTGATAGGTTCTCGTTGTGATTTGTATGTTGACATTGTCAAAAGTAGTTTTATTTTATGCAGCCTAATCTTTTCCACATTTGCTATAACAAACCAAAAAAAACAAAAAGGAAAATTGTATTATGACACTTTTTTTAGGGCCACCTCTCGAAATGATGTTACGGGCTTATGATTTGGGAAATAATTCCTTCACACAAATCATCCCTTGCCGCATGGGCTAAAAAATTAAAGGTTTGCTCATTCTTTTGGAACTATCTTCATAGTTTCTAATGAGCTTACAATATGACCCAAATCTTTGATGTTGGAAAAAAAAATGAAATGTTTAAATACAACACATAATTTAGCTTAAATTAAATAATATTGAAGAAAAAGAATTAAAAAAAAGGTAATAAAAAAGTTTTATAGAAAAAAATTTATAATAATTATATTTTCATGTAATAATGGAAATAATATATAAAAATTAATTAAAATAGAGGATTTTATACTGGTTGACAAAGAAAATAATTTAAAATAATTATATAATCATGCAAATCAAAATAATATCTCATATATAATGTAACATCGGTAGGTTATAAAAGGGAACACAGGGTAGATAGTGATCTTGAGTATCCTTCTTAAATAGCATCTCAATTGAAAAGGTTACTTCCTCGTGTGTCAATAATGATAGCAAGTATATACCTTGTAATATGTAGCAGCCCTATTGATCCTTCCAATATCACAAACCATATCTACTGCCTGGCTTAAGCAAAATATTGCCTCTGCATGCAAAGAACATCAAGAATTGAAGCAATACAAATAGAAATGCCATAAAACCAAATAATACACTATGCATAAAATTTCGGCAAATATAAATAGAATACTAAAATGCTAAAAGGAAAAATTATTTGAAAGATTCAATATTGGTCTAGCCTAACAGGTATATAGAAATACAGACAATCTCTAGGTAACTTTCATAGTTTATCCAACCCATAGTTGTACTCAATTTTGTAACTTTCATAAGGACAACATGAAGAATATAATAAGCAAAATTCAAGGAAAATTGTAATGTACAAGGTATGGGGAATGCACGATGCTAGTATGGTGATGAAGATGTCATGACAGAATTTATACAAAGCAATTTTTGAATTGGAAATTTTGAAATACTGTGATAAAGAAGACTAGGTGTGATTTATAAGATGTCAAAGTACATGGGTTTAAACATAAGTGTGCACCATTTGTGGAAGTTTTCTTATAACAGTGAGCAGCATCAACATGAGCTTGGGCGGCTTCATGTTTGCTGTCTAGCTACAAACATTAAATGCATCACATGGGCATACAAAAAATGTAATAAAGTTGAAAGCAAAATCAAACTTAATGCTTAATTCAAAATATAGAAAACCTCTTACCTTCAAATGACATTTTTCCAACTTGATGTAAGCTCTTGAAGATTGCAATGAGTATTGTGCAAACCAATGCGATTGTCAAAAAGAAAATGTTTAGATTTTATCAATTAAGTTTTTGTCGTAATCTCTCGTTCAAATAATAAAGGTGCATTCATAATATTTCACTCTTTTTATAAGTTAATTTGTGTAGTTATGATCACGGTCCCAAATTCAGAATTTTCCCAAGTACATTTGATGTGGCATGGCCTAGAACCTTAACGCCTTATTTCACAAAAACAACACCATAATTTACATTACATACCCATCTCTAGACAAGAGTTGCCGATCTAACAAGGGAAATGCTCAAGAATGCCACATAAGCCAAAGGCAACAAATCTTAAACGACAATGCATATGGAAAGCTGAATGACGCTTTCATGCTTTCTCTTAGTTTTGCATTTCAATGTACGCCTATTCTTATAGAAAATTGTAAATGGATATAGATTTATTCTTTTCGCTTTTGAAGTACCGAGTGTCCGAAGAATAAGGTTTAGACTTTAAAATACCATGGCAAAGAAATGTATGAAATTGTGGTCTCCACCTTACATTACAAATAAATAGCTAGCTTTAAAAGAGATCATGAATCACATAGAGATAAATAGACGTGGTGAAAGAGATGGCTTTATGCATAGCCAAATCTATCGCCCTTTCACAGAATCTGTTGAGCCAATTTGTGACCATCACTTCATACTTTGAATTTAGTTTTGGTTCAATTTAATTAGATCTGATTTGATTATTTCTCAAAAGTTAAAAATATTTTATAATTTTTCACCCAGGTGGGCTCTTGGAAAAATCAAAGCAAATGTTTACTGGATTAAGGTTAGGCCCAAATATCCCATGGATAAAGCTAGGTGAAACTAGGACCCAATGCACATCTGAATGTCATTCATACCACGGTAAACTGAAGACAGTCACAATCATTAAAATGAACAATAATAAATACCTAACCTATGATGTTTGCATTTACACCATAAAAATCTCCCTTTTCTAAGTGAATTGAAAAGGGGGAAAAATAAAAAAAAAAAGTTAAAAAGGAGAATCAACAAAGTAATGGTTGAATAATGAGATGAAGTTTGCAGAGAACTTGGAAGCATAAATTTGCCCATTATAGGCTAAAAAGGAAGCTTTCAATAACCAAACTAGCAAACATATTGCAAATCCCATTTTCTCTGGGAATCCTTTTTCCACCCAACATCTTACAAATTTTGTTAGGAATAAAGGTTCCAAACTGATTATGCAAACTTAGGGTACAAGTGCCCTAAAATTGTATTTTGTAAAGCTTTTGCAAGACTTGGTTGTTAAAATTGCAATAACATTGATATTATTTTTAATGCATAATAATTTTGATGTTATTATTAAATAAGTATATAAATATTTTATAATTTTATTAATTTAATAAAATGTCACATATTAATATATACAAATAATATAAATATAAGGTTATACTCATAATTCACATATACTAGCTATGTATTAAATTGGAAAATTCAAATTCTTCTATAATAAAAAATATCTAATTCTACCTAAATATCAAAATTATATTAAATTAAATTCAATTCAATTAGTCAAACTTTTATACAAATATTTTATTCTAAATTATGATGAATTTGAGTTGATTTTAACATTTTCTTTTAATTTTTATTCAATCTCACAAACGTTTACAGTATATATTTTAATTTGATATAATTTTCAAATTTTAATAAATTATTTTTTAAATCAGTAATAACAGTATTAATAAGAATATTAAGAGTTTTTTTTTTTGACAATTTTGTCCACTAACTTTAATCAACTTCTATTTGACTTCATAAATCTTAATATATGAACTTTATAAGTTTTACTACTCAATATGAACTTTATAAATTATTTGACTCACATATACTAGTTATGTATTAAATTGAAAAATTACATTTAACATGTGAAAAATAAAACATGAAGGCCTTGATTTTAAAAGAGAAGCCAAAAAGAGCCAACTTGTAAGGAAGTGGTAACACAAAAACACGAAGACATCAATTTTAGAAGGCAAGGCAAAAAAAGTTGGCCTTCACTTTTAGTAAGGAAGTGGTAAAAAGGAATTTCAAAAAAGGCAAAAACACAAAGAATTGCTGCAAGTTTTTTTCCGGTAAGAAGAAAATAGAACCTATAGCAAATAGACAGTAAGAAAAAAATAGAGCCTGTAGCAAATAGATTTCAAAAGAGTCTCGACAAGATAGAGCAGCCTATGGTAAGAAGAAAATAAAACCTATAGCAAATAGACGAAAAGAAGAAAACAGAACCGGTAGGAACTTGTAGAAAATAGAGCAGCCTACAGTAAGAAGAAAATAGAGCATGTAGCAAATAGGATTTTGGAGTAGGTACTAAAATAGACATTTTATCTATTCATGCACTCCTCTTTCTTTCATTCATAAAAAAATGTAGGTTTTTTTCCGGTAAGAAGAAAACAAAACCTGTAGCAAATAGATAGTAAGAAAAATATAGAGTTTATAGCAAATAAATTTCAGAAGAATCTCGACAAGATAAAGCAAGTTATGGTAAAAAGAAAACAAAGTTTGTAGCAAATAGACAGTAAGAAGAAAATAAAATCGGTAGGAGCTTGTAGAAAATAGAGCAACCTACGATAAGAAGAAAACAAAGCCTGTAGCAAATAAATTTTAAGAGTAGGTATTAAAATAGACATTTTATCTGTTTGTGCACTCTTCTTTCTTTCATCCATCAAAAAAGATTATATGACAAATTAAGTTTCAATAAATAGATTCTATTTTGCATGACATGGTTGAAATACCTATGGAGTTTATGAATGTGAAACTCAAGCTACTTCTTTCAAAATTATGTGCACAGGTAACCTTTTGTAATTAATCTCCGTCCTCATTTATTACTTTCCAACTATTGAAAACTCATGTGACTATTGGGTACCATTAAAGTGTAAGGGCTAAAATTGGGAGGACTATTAATCCACTTGTCTAAATAGTGCAACCTATGATAAGAAGAAAATAGAGCCTTTAACAAATAGAAGGTAAGAAGAAAATAGAAACTTTAGCAAATAAACAGTAAGAAGAAAATAAAGTCTATAGCAAATAGATGGTAAGAAGAAATAGAGACTGTAGGAGCTTATAGAAAATGAAGCAGCCTAAGGTAGGAAGAAAATAGAGCCTGTAACAAATAGATGGTAAGAAGAAAACAGAACTTGGAGGAGCTTGTAGAAAATAGAACAGCATATGGTAAGAAGAAATAGAGGTTGTAAAAGCCTATAAAAAACTAAGCAGTCTAATGTAGGAAGAAACAGAGCCTATAGTAAATAGACTATAAGAAGAAAATATAACCTTGAGGAGCTTGTAGAAAACAAAGCAACATATAGAAAGAAGAAAATAGAGCTTGCAAGAATAGATAGTAAGAAGAAAATAGAGTATGGACCAAATAGATTTTAGGAGTAGGTACTAAAATAGACATTTTATCTATTCGTGCAATCATCTTCCATTCATCCATCAAAGAACATTATATGACAAATTAAGTTTCAAGGAATAGATTCTGTTTTGCATTATATGGTTGAAATACCGATGGAGTTTATATATGTGAAAATCAAGCTACTTCTTTCAAAATTATGTGCACGGGAAACCTTTGGTAATTAATCCTTGTCCTCATTTATTGCTTTCCAACTGTTGCAAACTCATGTGACTGCTGGCTACCATCAGAGTGTAAGGTCTAAGATTGGGAGGATTGTCAATCCACTTGTCCAAACAAAGTAGCCTACAGTTAGAAGAAAACAGAGCCTACAGCAAATAGATAGTAAGAAGAAAATAGAACTTAAAGGAGCATGTGGAAAATAGAGCAACCTACGGAAAGAAGAAAATATAGCCTATAGCAAATAGATTTTGGGAGTAGGTACTAAAATAAACATTTTATATGTTTGCACACTCCTCTTCCTTTCATCCATCAAAAGAGATTATATAGCAAATTAAGCTTCAATGAATATATTATATTGTGTATTACATGGTTGAAATACTCATGGAGTTTAGGAATTTGAAAATCAAGCTATTTCTTTCAAAATTATATGCTCAAGCAACCTTTGGTAATTAATCCTCATCCTCATTTGTTGCTTTCCAATTATTGGAAACTCATATGACTACTAGCTACCATCAGAGTGTATGGGCGAAGATTGGGAGGATTGTCAATCCACTTGTCTAAACAGAGCAACCTATGGTAAGAAGAAAATGGAGTCTCTAGCAAATAGAAGGGAAGAAGAAAATAGAGCCTCTAGCAAATAAATGGTAAGAAGAAAATAGCATTTATAGCAAATAGATGGTAAGAAGAAACAAAGCCTGTAGGAGCCTTTAGAAAATAGAGTAGCCTAAGGTAGGAATAAAACAAAGCCTGTAGCAAATAGATGGTAAGAAAAAAACAGAACCTAGAGGAGTCTGTAGAAAATAGAGCAGCCTACAGCAAGAATAAAACAGAGCCTTTAACAAATAGATATTAAGAGTTGGTACTAAAATAGTCATTTTATTTGTTCGTGCACTTGTCTTCCTTTCATCCATAAAAAAAGATTATACAGCAAATTAAGTTTCAATGAATAGATTATGTTTTACATTACATGGTGGAAATACCTATGGAGTTTACGAAATTGAAAATCAAGCTATTTCTTTCAAAATTATATGCTTAAGCAACCTTTGGTAATTAATCCTTGTCCTCATTTGTTGGTTTCCAACTATTGAAAAGTCATGTGACTACTAGCTACCATCAAAGTGTATGGGCTAAGATTGGCAGGACTGTCTATCCACTTGTCCAAATAGAACAACCTACAGTAGGAAGAAAACAAAGCCTCTAGCAAATAGACGGTAACAAAAAAAATATGCCTCTAGCAAATAGACAGCAAGAAGAAAATAGAGCTTGTTGGATCCTGTAGAAAATAGAGCAACCTATGGTAAGAATAAAACAAAACCTGTAGCAAATAGACAGTAAGAAAAAAAAAAAACAAAGCCTATAGGAGCTTGCAGAAAATGTAGCAACCTAATGTAGGAAGAAAATATAGCCTGTAGTAAATAGATGGTAAACAAAAAATAGAACCTAGAAGAGCCTGTAAACAACAGAGTAGCCTACAAAAAGAAGAAAATAAAGCCTGTAGCAAATAAATTTTAGAAGTAGGTACTAAAATAGACATTTTAACTATTCATGTACTCCTCTTCCTTTCATCCATCAAAAAAGATTATACGATAAATTAAGCTTTAATGAATAGATTATGTTTTTCATTACATAGTTGAAACACCCATGGAGTTTACAAATGTGAAAATCAAGCTACTTTTTTCAAAATTATGTGCACAAGCAACCTTTGGTAATTAATTCTCATCCTCATTTATTGCTTTCCAACTATTGGAAACTCATGTGATTGTTGGCTACCCTCAGAGGGTATGGGCTAAGATTGGGAGGATTGTCAATCCACTTATCCAAAGAGAGCAGCCTATAGTAAGAAGAAAATAGAGCCTTTAGCAAATAAACGGTAAGAAGAAAATAGAGCCTCTAGTAAATAGATGATAAGAAGAAAACAGAGCCTATAGAAAATAGAGTAGCCTGTGATAAAAAGAAAATTGAGCTTGTAGCAAATAGATTGTGTGAAGAAAACTAAGCCTGTAGAAAATAGTGTAACCTAAGGTAGGAAGAAAATAGAGCCAGTAGAAAACAGTGTAACATAAGGTAGGAAGAAAATAGAGCCTGTAGAAAATAGATGGTAAGAAGAAAACAAAACCTAAAAGAGCTTGTAGAAAATAAGGCAGCCTACGAAGAAAAGAAAATAAAGCCTATAGCAAATAGGTTTTAGGAGTAGGTACTAAAATAGACATTTTATCTATTTGTGCACTCCTCTTCCTTTCAACCATCAAAAAGATTATATGATAAATTAAGTTTCAATGAATAGATCCTATTTTGCATTACATGGTTGAAATACTTGTGAAGTTTATGAATTTGAATATAAAGATACTTCTTTCAAAATTATATGCATAGGCAACCTTTGCTAATTAATCCTAGTCCTCATTTGTTGCTTTCCGACTGTTTGAAACACATGTGACTCTTGGCTACCATCAGAGTATATGGGCTAAGATTGGGAGGACTGTCAATCCACTAGTCCAAATAGAATAGCCTATGGTAAGAAGAAAACAAAGTAGCATATGGTAAAAAGAAAAAAGGGTTTGTAGTAAATTGACGATAAGAAGAAAACAAAGTCTGTAGGAGCCTGTAGAAAATAGAGTAACCTCAGGTGGGAAGAAAACAGAGCTTGTAGCAAATAGATGGTAAGAAAAAAATAGAACCTTGAGGAGCCTGTAGAAAACAGAGCAACATACGGAAGGAAGAAAATAGAGCATGTAGCAAATGGATAGTAAGAAGAAAACAGAGCTTGCAGCAAATAGATTTTAGAGGTAGGTACTAAAGTAGACATTTTATCTGTTCGTGCACTCCTCTTCCTTTCATCAATCAAAAAAGATTATACGGCAAAGTAAGTTACAATGAATAGATTCTATTGTGCATTACATGGTTGAAATACCCGTGGAATTTATGGATTTGAAAATTAAGCTACTTCTTTCAAAATTATGTGCATAGGCAACCTTTAGTAATTAATACTCTTCCTCATTTATTGCTTTCCAACTATTGGAAACTCATGTGACTGCTGACTACCATCAGAGTGGATGGGCTAAGATTAAGAGGATTGTCAATCCACTTGTCCAAACAGAACAACCTACAATAAGATAAAAACTGAGCCTCTAGCAAGTAGACATTAAGAAGAAAATAGAACAGCCTATGGTAAGAAGAAAAAAGAGCCTGTAGCAAATAGACGGTAAGAAGAAAACATAGCCTATAGAAAATAGAGCAACCTAAGGGGTGAAGAAAATAGAGCCTGTAGCAAATAGACGGTTAGAAGAAAACAAAACCTGAAGGAAACTATAGAAAACAAAGTAACATACAAACAGAAGAAAGCAAAGCTTGTAGTAAGGAGAAAACAGAACCTGCAGCAAATAGATTTTAGGAATAGGTACTAAAATAGACATTTTATCTATTCAAGCACTCCTTTTCCTTTCATCGATAAAAAAAAATTGTATGACAAATTAAGTTTTAATGAATAGATTATGTTTTGCATTGCATGGTTGAAACACCTATGGAGTTTATGAATGTGTAAATCAAGCTACTTCTTTCAAAATTATATGCATAGGCAACCTTTGGTAATAAATCCTCGTCCACATTTGTTGCTTTCCAACTATTGGAAACTCATGTGATTGCAGGCTATCATTAGAGTGTATGAGCTAAGATTAGGAGGATTGTTAGTCCACTTGTCCAAACAGTGTATCCTACGGTAAGAAGAAAATAGAGACTCTAGCAAATAGACAGTAAGAAGAAAACAAAAGACATAGAAAATAAAACAGCCTATGGTAAGAAGAAAATAGAGCCTGTAGCAAATAGATAGTAAGAAAAAAATAGAGCTTATAGGAGCCTATAGAAAACAGTGTGACTTAAGGTAGGAAGAAAATAGAGCCTATAGTAAATAGACAGTAAGAAGAAAATAAAACTTGGAGGAGCCTGTAGAAAACAGAGTCTCTAGCAAATAGACTATTTATTTGTTAGAGGCTTTATTTCCTTCTTACCGTTTATTTGCTAGAGACTTTGTTTTCTTCTTACTAGAGGCTATTCTGTTTGGACAAGTAGATTGATAGTCCTCCCAATCTTAACCCATACACTCTAATGGTAGCCAGCAATCACATGAGTTTCCAACAATTGGAAAGCAACAAATGAGGAGGAAAATTAATTCTTAAAAGTTGCTTGTGTGCATAATTTTGAAAGAGGTAGCTTCATTTTCTAATTCGTAAACTCCACGAGTATTTCAAGCACATAATGCATAATAGAATCTATTCATTGTAGCTTAATTTGTTGTATAATCTTTTTTGATGGATGAAAGGAAGTGGAGTGCATGAACAGATAAAATGTCTATTTTAGTACCTGCTTATAAAATCTATTAGCTACTGACCCTATTTTCTTCTTTTTGTAAGCTACTTTATTTTCTACGTGCTCCTCCAATTTTTCTTATCTTCTATCTTTTTGCCATAGGCTCTGTTTTCTTCCTATTTTCTACAGGCTCTATTTTCTACAGGCTCTATTTTCTTCCTACCTTAGGTTGCTTTATTTTCTACAGGCTCTGTTTTCTTCTTACCTTAGGCTGCTCTATTTTCTACAGGCTTCTACAGGCTCTGTTTTTTTTCCTATTTTAAGCTGCTCTATTTTTTATAGGCTTCTACAAGCTCTGTTTTCTTCTACAGGCTTTGTTTTCATCTTACCATAGGCTGCTCTGCTATCTACAAGCTTTATTTTTTTCTTGTCATCTATTTGCTAGAGGTTATGTTCTCTTCTTACTATCTATTTGCTAGAGGTTTTGTTCTCTTCTTATTGTCTATTTGCTAGAGGTTTTGTTTTCTTCTTACTGTAGGCTACTCTATTTGGACATGTGGATTGACAGTCCTCCCAATCTTAGCCCATACACTCTAATGGTAGCCATCGGTCACATGAGTTTGCAACAGTTGGAAAGCAACAAATGAGGATCAGGATTAATTACCAAAGGTTACCTTGCACATAAATTTGAAAGAAGTAGCTTGATTGTCAAATTTGTAAACTCCATGAGTATTTCAACCATGTAATGCAAAATATAATCTATTCATTGAAACTTAATTTATCATAGAATCTTTTTTAATGGATGAAAGGAAAAGGAGTGTACGAACAGATAAAATGTCTATTTTAGTACCTATTCCTAAAATCTTTTTGGTACAAGTTATATTTTCTTCTTTTGGTAAGCTAGTTTGTTTTCTAAGGGCTCCTCCAGGTTTTGTTTTATTCTTACCATCTTTTTGCTATAGGCTCTGTTTTCTTCCTACCTTAGGTTACTCTATTTTCTACAGTCTTTTACAGGTTATGTTTTCTTCTTACTGTCAATTTGCTACAAGCTCTATTTTCTTCTTATCATAGGTTGCTCTATTTTCTTCTTACCATTTATTTGCCACAAGCTTTGTTTTCTTGCTACCTAGGTAGCTTAGTTTTCTATGAGCTCTTACAATCTCTGTTTCTTCTTATCATTTATTTGCTACAGGCTTTGTTTTCTTCTTACCGTTTATTTGCTAGAGGCTCTATTTTCTTCTTACCATAGGCTGCTATGTTTGAACAAGTGTTTTGACAGTCCTCCCAATCTTAAGCCATACATTCTAATGGTAGCTAGTAGTCACATGAGTTTCCAACAGTTGGAAAGCAACAAATGAGGACGAGGATTAATTACCAAAGGTTTCCTATGCATATAATTTTAAAAGAAGTAGCTTGATTTTCACATACGTAAAATCCATGGGTATTTCAACCATGTAATGCAAAATAGAATCTATTCCTTGAAACTTAATTTGTTGTATAATCTTTTTTTATAGATGAAAGGAAGATGAGTGCACGAATAGATAAAATGTCTATTTTAGTACCTACTCCTAAAATTTATTTGCTCTAGACTTTGTTTTCTTCTTACCATCTATTTCCTACAGGCATTATTTTCTTTTTTCCATATGCTGCTCTGTTTTCTACAAGCTCTTCTAGGTGTTGTTTTCTTCTAATCGTCTATTTGCTACAGGCTCTATTTTTTCCTACCTTAGGCTACTTTATTTTCTACAGACTTTATTTCTTCTTATCGTCTATTTGCTAGAGGCTTTATTTTCATCTTACCATAGGCTGCTCTATTTGGACAAATGGATTGATAGTCCTCCCAATCTTAGCTCATACACTCTAATGGTAACCAGTAGTGACATGAGTTCCTAACAGTTAGAGAAGCAATAAATGGTGATGAGGATTAATTGCTAAAGGTTGCCTGTGCACATAATTTTGAAAAAAATAGCATGATTTTCAAATTCATAAACTCCACCAGTATTTCAACCATGTAATGCACAACATAATCTATTCATTGAACCATAATTTGTCATATAATCTTTTTTGATTGATGAAAGGAAGAGGAGTGTACGAACAGATAAAATGTCTATTTTAGTACCAATTCCAAAAATCTATTTACTACAAATTCTATTTTCTTCTTACTGTCTATTTGTCGTGGGCTCTATTTTCTTCATTTCGTATGATACTCTATTTTCTACAGGCTCCTTCAGGTTTTGTTTTCTTCTTGCTGTCTATTTACTATAGGCTCTATTTTTGTCCTACCTTAGGCTGCTCTATTTTTAATAAGCTCCTATTGGCTCTATTTTCTTTTTACCGTCTATTTGCTATTGGTTCTTTTTTCTTCATACCATCTATTTGCTAAAGGCTCTATTTTCTTCTTACCATAGGCTGCTCTATTTGAATAAATGAATTGACAATCCTCCCAATCTTAGCCATACACTCTGATGGTAGCCAGCAATCACATGAGTTTCCAATAGTTGGAAAGTAATAAATGAGGATAAGGATTAATTACCAAAGGTTTCCTGTGCACATAATTTTGAAAGAAGTAGCTTGATTTTCAAATTCGTAAACTCCACGAGTATTTCAACCATGTAATACACAATAGAATCTATTCATTGATGCTTAATTTGTTGTATAATCTCTTTTGATGGATGAAACGAAAAGGAGTGCATGAATAGATAAAATGTTTATTTAAGTACCAACTCCTAAAATCTATTTGTTACAGGCTCTATTTTATTCCTTCTGTAGGCTACTTTCTTTTCTGCAGGCTTCTTTAGGTTCTGTTTTTTTCTTACCATTTATTTGTTATAGGCTTTGTTTTCTTCTTGTCGTCTATTTGCTAGAGGCTCTATTTTCTTCCGATCATTGGCTACTCTATTTGGACAAGTGGATTGGCAATACTCCCAATCTTAAGCCATACACTCTGATGGTAGCTAGCAGCCACATGAGTTTCCAACAGTTGGAAAGCAACAAATGAGGACGAGGATTAATTACCAAAGGATGCCTATGCACATAATTTTGAAAGAAGTAGCTTGATTTTCACATACATAAACTTTATGGGTATTTCAACCATGTAATACAAAACAAAATCTATTTCTTGAAACTTAATTTTCTGTATAATCCTTTTTTTTAAGAGGAGTGCATGAATAGTTAAAATGTCTATTTTAGTACCTACTCCTAAAATCTATTTTCTCCAAACTCTGTTTTCTTCTTGCTATCTATTTCCTATAGGCTCTGTTTTCTTCTTATCGTCTATTTGCTACAGGCTCTGTTTTCTTCCAACCTTAGGTTGCTCAGTTTTCTACAGGCTCTATTTCTTTTTACCGTCTATTTGCTACAAGCTATGTTTTCTTCTTTCCATTTGCTGCTCTATTTTCTACAAGCTCCTCCAGGTTCTATTTTCTTCTTACTGTTTATTTGCTACAGGCTCTGTTTTCTTCCTACCTTAGGCTGCTCAGTTTCCTACAGGCTCCTCTAGTATCTATTTCTTCTTACCGTCTATTTGCTATAGGCTCTGTTTTCTTCTTACCGTTTATTTGCTAGAGGTTGTATTTTCTTTTTAAGTTCTATTTGCTAGAGGCTCTGTTTTCTTCTTACCATAGGTTGCTCTATTTGGACAAGTGGATTGACAGTCCTCCTAATCTTAGGCCATACACTTTGATGGTGGCTAGCAGTCACATGAGTTTCCAATAGTTGGAAAGCAATAAATGAGAATGAGGATTAATTACCAATGGTTGCTTGTGCACATAGTTTTGAAAGAAGTAGCTTGATTTTCAAAGTCATAAACTCCAAGGGTATCTCAACCATGTAATGCACAACAAAATCTATCCTTTGAATCTTAATTTGTAGTATGATCTTTTTTTATGGATGAAAGGAAAAGGAGTACACGAACAGATAAAATGCCTATTCTAGTACTTACTTTTAAAATCCATTTGCTATAGGCTCTATTTTCTTCTTTTCATATGCTTCTCTGTTCTATATAAACTCCACCAGGTTCTATTTTCTTTTTATCGTCTATTTGCTTCAAGCTTTGTTTTCTTCCCACCTTAGGCTACTTTGTTTTCTATAGGCTCCTACAGGCTCTGTTTTCTTCTTACCGTCTATTTGTGATGCAAAAACCCCAAAAAGAAGTGGCTTAGGGACCCAACGCACACAAGGAATCAAAGAACAACCAAGAAAGCCAAATTAGAGTTTAATAACACAAACCCTAGACCTAATATTCGAAGGAACATGAACTTAGGGTATTTAAGAAGGATATGGACACCACACTTTAGAAAAGAAAGGAATTGCGAGGGATAAGTTGATTTGAACACCATAAGAAGAAGAACCTCTTGATAAATTCTTTAGTTCTCAAAAGAATTAAGGGAGAAAAACCCTTGCTTTCTATTTCACTCCAAGTTGTCTGATCTATTATTTGATCTTACAAGGGGTGCCTATTTATAGGCTAAGATGGCAATCCGAAAAAGGTACAAATTCCTACTTAGGACAATTCTTTATTTAGGAGGAATTCCTATCTAGGTAAAAATTATTACACAGAAAATAAACTCTTAATTTGAAGTGATTGCTATTACTTAGTCCCAACACTTTAAGTACTCCAATGATATTACTAAGGCTCGGACTCTCTTTCAACCTTGAATTCGCACCATTTAAAGTTTGGTTGGCCTGAACCTCCTTAATCAGCCCATTTAGTGCTTCTTTCATCTTTCTGGCTCCAACTCGTGTTATTGGGCCTTCTAGAATGTGTAATGGACCTCTTGCATCCATTGAAGCTCTCCACCCATCATCTCCATGGTTCTCATCAATTTGCTACAAGCTCTTTTTTCTTCATACCATAGGTTGCACTATTTTCTTCTTACTGTCTATTTGTTAGAGGCTCTACTTTCTTCTTATCGTAGGTTGTTATGTTTAAACAAGTGGATTAACAGTCCTCTCAATCTTAGCCCATAAACTTTGATGGTAGTCAGCAATCACATGAGCTTCCAATAGTTGGAAAGCAACAAATGAGGATAAGGATTAATTGCCAAAGGTTGTCTGTGCACATAATTTTGAAAAAAGTAGCTTGATTTTCACATACGTAATTTCCATGGTCATTTCAACCATGTAATGCAAAACAAAATCTATTCCTTGAAACTTAATTTCCCATATAATCTTTTTTGATGGATGAAAGGAAGAGGAGTGAATGAATAAATAAAATGTCTATTTTAATACCTACTCCTAAAATCAATTTGCTCTAGACGTTATTTTCTTCTTACTATATATTTCCTACAGGCTCTGTTTTCTTCTTTCCGGATGCTACTCTATTTTCTACAAGCTCCTCCAAGTTCTGTTTTCTTCTTACCATCTTTTTGCTACAAGCTTTGTTTTCTTCCTACATTAGGCTGCTTTGTTTTCTCTAGGCTCTATTTCTTCTTATCGTTTATCTACTACAGCTCTATTTTCTTCTTTTCATATGCTGCTCTGTTTTGTACATACTCCTCTAGGTTCTGTTTTTCTCTTACCGTCTATTTGCTACAGGCTCTGTTTTCTTCCTACCTTAGGTTGCTTAGTTTTCTACGGGCTCCTATAGTCTCTCTTTCTTCTTATTATTCATTTGCTAGAGGCTCTATTTTCTTCCTATTGTTTATTTGCTAGGGGCTCTGTTTTCTTCTTAACTTCTATTAGCTAGAGGCTCTATTTTCTTCTTACCATAGGTTGCTCAATTTGGACAAGTAGATTAATAGTCCTCCCAATCTTAAGCCATACACTCTGATGGTAGCCAACAGCCACATGAGTTTCCAATAGTTGGAAAGCAACAAATGAGGATAAGGATTAATAACCAAAGGTTGCTTGTGCACATAATTTTGAAAGATATAGCTTGATTTTCACTTACGTAAACTTCATGGGTATTTCAACCATGTAATGCAAAATAGATCTATTCCTTGAAACTGAATTTGCTGTATAATCTTTTTTGATGGATGAAAGGAAGAGGAGTGCATGAACAGATAAAATGTTTATTTTAGTACCTACTCCTAAAATCTATTTGCTCTAGACTCTATTTTCTTCTTACTGTCTATTTCCTACAGACTCTGTTTTCTTCTTTCCATATGCCGCTCTATTTTCTACAAGCTCCTTTAGGTTCTATTTTCTTCTAACTGTCTATTTGCTACAGGCTCTGTTTTTTCCTACCTTAAGCTACTCTGTTTTCTATAGACACTGTTTCTTCTTACTGTCTTTTTGCTAGAGGCTTTATTTTTATCTTACTGTAGGTTGCTTTGTTTGGACAAGTGGATTGACAGTCTTCCCAATCTCAGCCCATACACCTTGATGGTAGCCAGCAGTTACATGAGTTTCTAATAATTGGAAAAGTAATAAATGAGGATGAGGATTAATTACCAAAGGTTGCCTGTGCACATAATTTTGAAAGAAATAGCATGATTTTCAAATTCATAAACTCCACGTGTATTTTAAGCATGTAATGCACAACATAATCTATTCATTGTAACTTAATTTGTCATATAATCTTTTTTTATTGATGAAAGGAAGAGGAGTGCACGAACAAATAAAATGCCTATTTTAGTACCAACTCCAAAAATCTGTTTACTACAAACTCTGTTTTCTTCTTTCTGTCTATTTACGACAGGCTCTATTTTCTTTATTCCGTATGTTGCTCTATTTTTTACAAGCTCTTCTAGGTTTTGTTTTCTTCTTGCTATCTACTTGCTACAAGCTCTATTTTTACCCTACCTTAGGTTGCTTTATTTTCAACAGGCTCCTATTAGCTTTGTTTTCTTCTTACCATCTATTTGCTACAGGCTATTTTTTCTTCTTACCATACACTACTCTGTTTTCTTCTTGCCATACACTACTCTGTTTTCTTCTTACCATCTGTTTGCTAAAGGCTATATTTTCTTCTTACCATAGGCTGCTCTGTTTGGATAAGTGAATTGACAATCCTCTCAATCTTAGCCCATACACTTTGATGGTAGCCAGTAGTAATATGAGTTTCCAATAGTTGAAAAGCAATAAATGAGGATGTGGATTAATTACCAAAAGTTTTCTGTGCACATAATTTTGAAAGAAATAGCATGATTTTCAAATTCATAAACTCCATGGGTATTTCAACCATGCAATGCACAATATAATTTATTCATTGATACTTAATTTGTTGTATAATCTCTTTTGATGGATGAAACGAAAAGGAGTGCACGAACAAATAAAATGTCTATTTTAGTACCTACTCCTAAAATCTATTTGCTATAGGCTCTATTTTATTCCTTTTATAGGCTGCTTTGTTTTCTATAGGCTCTTTCAAGTTCTATTTTGTTCTTACCGTTTATTTGCTATAGGATCTGTTTTCTTCTTAACATAGCATGCTCTATTTTTTAGAGGCTACTAATGGCTCTATTTTCTTCTTGTTGTCTATTTGCTAAAGGCTCTATTTTCTTTTTATCGTTTATTTGCTAAAGGCTTTATTTTCTTCCTACCATTGGCTGTTCTGTTTGGACAAGTGGATTGACAATCCTCCCAATCTTAGGCCATACACTCTGATGGTAGCCAACAGCCACATAAGTTTCCAATGGTTAGAAAGCAACAAATAAGGACGAGAATTAATTACCAAAGGCTGCCTGTGCACATAATTTTGAAAGAAGTAGCTTGATTTTTACATACGTAAACTCCATGGGTGTTTTAACCATGTAATGAAAAACAAAATCTATTCCTTAAAACTTAATTTGTCGTATAATCTTTTTTGATGGATGAAAGGAAAAGGAGTGCACAAACAGATAAAAAATCTATTTTAGTACCTACTCCTAAAATCTATTTGCTCCAAACTCTACTTTCTTCTTACTGTCTATTCCTTACAAGCTTTGTTTTCTTTTTTATGTATGTTGCACTATTTTCTACAAACTCCTCTAGGTTCTATTTTCTTCTTACTACCTATTTGCTACAGGCTCTATTTTCTTCTTATATTAGGTTGCTCTATTTTTTGTAGGCTTTATTTTTTCGTGTCATGTATTTGCTACAAACTCTATTTTCTTCTTTCTGTATACTGCTATGTTTTCTTTGTGCTCCTATAGGCTTTGTTTTCTTCTTACCATAGGCTGCTCTATTTGGACAAGACAAGTGGATTGACAGTCCTCCCAATCTTAGGCCTTACACCTTGATGGTAGCTAGTAGTCACATGAGTTTTCAACAGTTGGAAAGTAACAAATAAGGACGAGGATTAATTACCAAAGGTTGCCTGTGCACATAATTTTGAAAACTCCACAAGTATTTTAACCATGTAATGCACAACATAATCTATTCTTTGAATCTTAATTTGAAATATGATCTTTTTTTATGGATGAAAGGAAGAGGAGTGTACAAACAGATAAAATGTCTATTTTAGTACTTACTTCTAAAATCTATTTGCTGCAGGCTATATTTTCTTCTTACAGTCTATTTGCTGCAGGCTTTATTTTCTTCTTACAGTCTATTTGCTATATGCTTTATTTTCTTCTTACAGTCTATTTGCAATAGGTTCTATTTTCTTCTTTCGTGTGCTTCTCTGTTTTATATAGGCTCCACTAGGTTTTATTTTCTTCGTACCATCTATTTGGTACAAGCTTTGTTTTCTTCCCACCTTAGGCTACTTTGTTTTCTACAGGCTCCTACAAGCTCTATGTTCTTCTTACCATCTATTTGCTACAAGCTATTTTTTCTTCATACCATAGGCTGCTCTGTTTTCTTATTATTTTCTATTTGCTAGAGGCTCTGTTTTCTTCTCACCATCAGCTGCTATGTTTGATCAAGTGGATTGACAGCCCTCTCAATCTTAGCCTATAAACTCTGATGGTAGCCAGCAGTCACATGAGCTTCCAACAGTTGGAAAGCAAGAAATTAGGACAAGGATTAATTACCAAAGGTTATATATGCACATAATTTTGAAAGAAGTCGCTTGATTTTCACATACATAAACTCCATGGGTATTTCAATCATGTAATGCAAAACAGAATCTATTCCGTGAAACTTAATTTGCCGTATAATCTTTTTTGATGGATGAAAGGAAGAGGAGTGCACAAATACATAAAATGTTTATTTTAGTATCTACTCCTAAAGTCTATTTGCTCCAAACTCTCTTTTCTTCTTACTGTCCATTTCCTATAGGCTCTGATTTTTTCTTTCCATATGCTGCTTTGTTTTCCACAAGATCCTCCAGGTTCTGTTTTCTTCTTACCATCTATTTGCTACAAGCTCTATTTCTTCCTTCCTTAGGCTACTCAGTTTTCTATAAGCTCCTCCAGTCTCTGTTTCTTCTTACTGTCTATTTGCAAGCTCTATTTCTTCTTACATTAGTTCGCTCTATTTTCTGCAAGCTCTCTTTCTTCTTGCCGTTTATTTACCACATGCTCTATTTTCTTCTTTCCATATGCTACTCTATTTTCTACAAGCTTCTCCAAGTTCTATTTTCTTCTTACCATCTATTTGCTACAACCTCTATTTTCTTCCTTAGACTGCTCAGTTTTCTATAGGCTCCTATAGTCTTTGTTTCTTCTTACCGTCTATTTGCTACAGGCTCTATTTTCTTCTCATCGTTTATCTACTAGGGGCTCTATTTCTTCTTACCTTTTATTTGCTAGAGGCTATGTCTTCTTCTTACCATAGGCTGCTCAGTTTAAACAAGTGAATTGATAGTCCTCCCAATCTTAGGCCATACACTTTGATGGTAGTGAGCAATCACATGAGTTTCCAATAGTTGGAAAGCAAGAAATGAGGACAAGGATTAATTACCAATGATTGTTTGTGCACATAATTTTGGAAGAAGTAGCTTGATTTTCAAATTCGTAAACTCCACGGGTATTTCAACCATGTAATGCACAACAAAATCTATTCTTTGAATCTTAATTTGCAATATGATATTTTTTTTATGGATGAAAGGAAAAGGAGTGCACGAATAGATAAAATGTCTATTTTAGTACTTATAAAATCTAAGAGCTCTGTTTTCTTCTTATCATCTATTTGCTAGAGACTTTGTTTTCTTCTTACCAAAGGCTACTCTATTTGGAAAAGTGGATTGATAGTCCTTCCAATCTTAGCCCATACACTTGATGGTAGCCAGTAGTCACATGAGTTTCCAATAGTTAGAATGGAATAAATGAGGACAAGGATTAATTACCAAAGGTTACCAGTGCATATAATTTTGAAAGAAACAACTAGATTTTCAAATTCGTAAACTACACGGATATTTCAACCATGTAATGCAAAACAAAATCTATTCATTGAAACTTAATTTGCTGTATAATCTCTTTTGGTGGATGAAAGGAAGAGTGCATGAACAAATAAAATGTCTATTTTAGTACCTACTCCTAAAATCTATTTGCTACAAGTCCTGGTTTCTTCTTACCATCTATTTGCTACAGGCTCTATTTTCTTCTTTCCGCAGGCTACTTTATTTTCTATCGACTCTTCTAGGTTTTGTTTTCTTCTTACCGTCTATTTGCTACAGGCTCTATTTTTTTCCTAATTAGGCTGCTCTATTTCTACAAGCTCTGTCTTCTTCATACCGTCCATTTCCTACAGACTTTGTTTTCTTCTTACCATGGGCTACTCTATTTTCTACAGGCTCTTACGGGCTCTATTTTCTTCTTACCATTTATTTGCTAGAGACTCTATTTTCTTCTTACCGCCAATTTGCTAGAGTCTCTATTTTCTTCTTACCGAAGGTTGCTTTGTTCGAACATGTGGACTAACAGTCCTTCCAATCTTAGCCCATACACTCTAATGGTAGCCAACAATCACATGAGTTTCCAATAGTTGAAATGCAACAAATGAGGATGAGGATTAATTACCAAAGGTTGCCAGTGCATATAATTTTGAAAGAAGTAGCTTGATTTTCAAATTTGTAAACTCCATGTGTATTTCAACCATGTAATACAAAACAAAATCTATTCGTTGAAACTTAATTTTCCATATAATCTTTTTTGATGAACGAAAGGAAAAGGAGTGCAAGAACATATAAAATGTCTATTTTTGTACCTACTCCTAAAATCTATTTGCTACAGGCTCTATTTTCTTTTTTTCATAGGTTGCTCTATTTTTTACAGGCTCTTCTAGGTTCTACTTTCTTTTTAGCATCTATTTGCTACAGGCTATATATTTTTCCTTAGGCTGCTCTATTTCTACAAGCTCTATTTCTTCTTGTCATTTATTTGCTAGAGGTTATGTTTTCTTTTTATCATTTATTTGCTAAAGTCTCTATTTTCTTCTTACTAGAGGTTGCTCTGTTTCAACTAGTGGATTGATAGTCCTCCCAATCTTTTAGCCCATACACTATGATGGTAATTGGCAATCACACGAGTTTCCAATAGTTGGAATGCAACAAATGAGGTTGAGGATTAATTGCCAAAGGTTACCAGTGCACATAATTTTGAAAGAAGTATCTACTCCTAAAATCTATTTGTTACAGGCTCGATTTTTTCTTATCGTCTATTTGTTGTAGGCTTTGTTTTCTTATTTTTGTAGGCTATTATGTTTTCTACAGGCTCTAAGTTTTGTTTTCTTCTTATCGTCTATTTGCTACAGGCTCTCTTTTCTTCCTACCTTAGGTTGTTTTATTTTCTATAGGCTCCTATAAGTTCTATTTTCTTCTTACTATCTATTTGCTACAGGCACTATTGTCTTCTTACCATAGGTTACTCTGTTTTCTATAGGCTCCTACAAGTTTTGTTTTCTTCCTACCGTTTATTTGCTAGAGGTTCTGTTTTCTTCTTATTGTCTATTTGCTAGAGGCTTTGTTTTCTTCTTACCGAAGGCTACTTTGTTTGGACAAGGGGATTGATTGTCCTCCCAATCTTAGCCCATACACTTTGATGGTAGCCAGCAGTCACACAAGTTTCCAATAGTTGGAATGAAACAAATGAGGACGAGGATTAATTACCAAAGGTTGCCAGTGCACATAATTTTGAAAGAAACAACTTGATTTTCAAATTCATAAACTCCACAGGTATTTCAACCACGTAATGCACAATAGAATCTATTCATTGGATCTTAATTTGTCGTATAATCTTTTTTGATGGATGAAATGAAGAGGAGTGTACAAACAAATAAAATGTCTATTTTAGTACCTACTCCAAAAATCTATTTGCTATAGGCCTTGTTTTCTTCTTATCGTCTATTGGTTACAGGTTCTGTTTTCTTTTCTTTGTAGGCTGCTTTGTTTTCTACCAACTCCTCCAAGTTTTGTTTTCTTCTTACCATCTATTTACTATAAGCTCTATTTGTTTTCCTACCTTAGGCTACTCTGTTTCTATAGGCTCCTATAGGATCTATTTTCTTCATACCGTCCATTTCTTATAGGCTCTGTTTTCTTCTTACCATAGGCTACTATGTTTTCTACAAGCTCTTACAAGCTCTATTTTCTTCTTACTCTTTATTTACTAGAGGCTTTGTTTTCTTTCTACCATTTATTTGCTAGAGTCTCTGTTTTCTTCTTACCGAAAGCTACTCTATTTGGGTATATGGATTGATAGTCTTCCTAATCTTAGCCCATACACTTTGATGGTAGCCAATAGTCACATGAGTTTCCAATAGTTGGAATGCAACAAATGAGGATGAGAATTAATTACCAAAGGTTGTCATTACACATAATTTTGATAGAAGTAGCTTGATGTTCAAATTTGTAAACTCCACATGTACAAACATATAAAATGTCTATTTTTGTACCTACTCCTAAAATCTATTTGCTACAAGCTCTTTTTTCTTCTTTTCGTAGGTTGCTCTGTTTTCTACAGGCTCCTCTAGGTTCTATTTTCTTCTTAGCATCTATTTGCTACAAGCTATGTTTTTTTTCTACCTTAGGCTTCATTGTTTCTACAAGCTCTATTTTCTTCTTACCGTCCATTTGCTATGGACTTTATTTTCTTCTTACCGTTTATTTGCTAGAGACTCTGTTTTCTTCTTATCGTCTATTTGCTAAAGGCTTTATTTTCTTCTTACCAGAAGTTGCTTTGTTTGGACAAGTGGATTGATAGCCCTCCTAATCTTAGCCCATACACTCTAATGGTAACCAGTAGTCACATAGGTTTCCAATAGTTGGAAAGCAATAAATGAGGACAATGAGTAATTACTAAGGTTACTCGTGCACATAATTTTGAATGAAGTAGGTTGATTTTCAAATTCGTAAACTCCACGGGTATTTTAGCCATATAATGCAAAATATAATCTATTCATTGAAACTTAATTTGTCGTATAATTTTTTTTGATGGATGAAAGGAAGAGGAATGCATGAACAGATAAAATGTCTATTTTAGTACCTACTCTTAAAATTTATTTGCTACAAGCTCTATTTTCTTGTCACCGTATATTTGCTAAAGGCTTTATTTCTTCTTTTCGTAGGCTTCTATGTTTCCTACAGGCTCCTCCAAGTTCTGTTTTTTTCTTATCGTCTCTTCTCTACACTCTATTTTCTACAAGTTTTGTTTTCTTATTATCATCTATTTGCTACAGGCTCTACTTTCTTCTTACCATAGGATGCTCTATTTTTTATAGGCATTGTTTTCTTCTTATCATTTATTTCCTAAAGGCTCTATTTTCTTCTTACTTAATGTTGCTTTGTTTGGACAAGTAGATTGACAATCCTCATAATCTTAACCCATGCACTCTAATAATAGCCAACTGTCACATGAGTTTCCAACAATTGGAATGCAATAAATAAGGATGAGGATTAATCACCAAAGGTTGCTTGTGCACATAAATTTGAAAGAAGTAGGTTGATTTTCCAATTCGTAAACTCCAAGGGTATTTTAACCATGTAATGCAAAACATAATCTATTCATTGAAACTTAATTTGTCATATAATCTTTTTTTATGGATGAAAGGAAAAGGAGTGCACAAAGAGATAAAATGTCTATTTTATTATCTACTCCTAAAATCTATTTGCTACAGGCTCTGTTTTCTTCTTACCCTCTATTTGCTACAAGCTCTATTTTCTTCTTACCATCTATTTGCTACAGGCTCTTTTTCTTTTTACCGTCTATTTGTTACAGGCTCTATTTTCTTCTTACCATCTATTTGCTATAGGCTTTGTTTTCTTCTTACCATCTATTTGCTACAGGCTCTATTTTCTTCTTACCGTCTATTTGCTACAGGCTTTGTTTTCTTCTTACCATCTATTTGCTACAGGCTTTATTTCTTCTTTCCCTATGCTGCTTTATTTTTCTATAAGCTCTTTCAAGTTTTATTTTATTCTGACCAACTATTTGCTACAGGCTTTGTTTTTTCCTACCTTAGACTACTATGTTTTCTACATGCTCTATTTTCTTCCTACCATAGCTGCTATATTTTCTACAAGCTCTTATATGCTCTTTTTTTTATGGATGAAAGGAAAAGGAGTGCACGAACAAAGAAAATGTCTATTTTAGTATCTACTCCTAAAATCTTTCTACCTTAGGCTACACTGTTTTTGATAGGCTCTTACAAGCACTATTTCTTCTTTTTGTTTATTTGCTAAAGGCTTTGTTTTCTTCTGTCTGTTTGTTTACTAGAGGCTTTGTTTTTTTCTTACCATCTATTTGCTAGAGGCTATGTTTTCTTCTTACCACAGGTTGCTCTATTTGGACAAGTGGATTGACAGTTTTCCCAATCTTAGCCCATACGCTCTGATGGTACTCAGTAGTCATATGAGTTTTCAATAGTTTGAAAGCAACAAATAAGGACGAGTATTAATTACCAAAGGTTGCTTGTGCACATAATTTTGAAAGAAGTAGCTTGATTTTCACATGTAATACAAAACAAAATCTATTCATTGAAACTTAATTTTTCATATAACCTTTTTTGATGGATGGAAGGAACATGAGTGGACGAATAGATAAAATGCCTATTTTGGTACCTACTCCTAAAATTTATTTGCTACATGCTCTATTTTCTTCTTACCATCTATTTGCTACAACCTCTATTTTCTTCTTTCCTTAGTATGCTCTATTTTCTATAGGCTACTTTAGGTTCTGTTTTCTTCTTGTCATCTATTTGCTACAGGCTTTATTTTCTTCCTACCTTCGATTGCTTTGTTTTCTATAAGCTCTCTTTTCTCCTTACCATCTATTTGCTACAGGATCTATTTTCTTCTTATTGTTTATTTGCTACAGGCTCTATTTTCTTCTTACCATAGGCTACTATCATTTCTACAGGATCTTACAGCCTTTGCTTTCTTCTTGCCATTTATTTGCTAGAGGCTTTGTTTTCTTCTTATTATCTATTTGCTCTAGGCTCTATTTTCTTCTTACTATAAGCTGCTATGGTTGGACAAGTGGATTAATAGTCCTCCCAATCTCAGGCAATACACTCTGATGGTAGCCAGCAGTCACATGAGTTTCCAACAATTTGAAAGTAACAAATGAATACAAGGATTAATTACCAAAGGCTGTCTGTGCACATAATTTTAAAAGAAGTAGCTTGATTTTCAAATTCATAAACTCCATTGATATTTCAACCATGTAATGCAAAATAGAATCTATTCATTGTAGCTTAATTTCCTGTATAATCTTTTTGATGGATGAAAGGAAGAGGAGTGCATGAACATATAAATGTCTATTTTAATACCTACTCCAAAAATTTATTTGCTACAAGCTCTATTTTCTTCTTACTGTCTAATTGCTACAAGCTCTATTTTCTTCTTTTTGTATCCTGCTCTATTTTCTATAGGCTCCTCCATGTTCTGTTTTCTTCTTACCGTGTATTTGCTACAGGCTCTGTTTTTTCCTACCTTAGGCTGCTCTGTTTCTATAGGTTCTGTTTTCTTCATACGATTCATTTCCTACAGGCTCTATTTTCTTCTTACCATAGGTTACTCTATTTTCTACAGGCTTTTATAGGCTTTATTTTCTTCTTACCGTTTATTTGCTAAAGACTTTATTTTCTTCTTACTGTCTATTTGCTAGAGGCTTTATTTTCTTCTTATTGAAGGCTGCTCTGTTTGGACTAAAGGATTGAAAGTCCTCCCAATCTTAGCGCATACACTCTAATGTTAGCCAGTAGTCACATGAGTTTGCAACCATTGGAAAGCAACAAATGAGGATGATGATTAATTACCAAAAGTTGCCTGTGCATATAATTTTGAAAGAAGTAGCTTCATTTTCACATTTGTAAAGTCCATGGGTAATTCAACCATGTAACGCAAAATGGAATCTATTCATTGAAACTTAATTTGTCAAACAATCTTTTTCGATGGATGAAAGGAAGTGGAGTGAACAAACAAATAAAATGTTTATTTCAGAACCTACTTTTAAAATTTATTTGCTACCAGCTTTGTTTTCTTGTTACCATTTATTTGCTACAAGCTTTGTTTTCTTCTTTCTATAGGCTACCCTATTTTCTACAAGCTTCTTCAGGTTTTGTTTTTTTCTTACCGTCTATTTGCTATAACCTATGTTTTTTTCCTTTTATAGGCTACTCTGTTTTCTACAAGCTCCTATAGGCTCTGTTTTCTACAAGCTCCTATAGGCTTTGTTTTCTTTTTACTGTCTACTTGCTGCTCTGTTTTCTACATGCCCTTAAAAACTTTGTTTTCTTCTTACCCTTTATTTATTGGAGGCTCTATTTTCTTCTTAAAGTCTATTGGCTATAGGCTTTATTTTCTTTTTATTGGAGGCTATTTTGTTAAAATAAGTGGATTGATAGTCCTCCCAATCTTTAGCCCATACACTCTTATGGTAGCCGGTAGTCACACGAGTTTCCAATAGTTAGAATGGAACAAATGAGGACAAGGATTAATTGCCAAAGGTTGCCAATACACATAATTTTGAAAGAAGTAGGTTGATTTTCAAATTCGTAAACTCTACCGGTATTTCAATCATGTAATGCAAAACAAAATTTATTCATTGAAGCTTAATTTTCCATATAATCCTTTCTGATGGATGACAGGAAGAGAAGTGCACAAACAAATAAAATATATATTTTAATATCTACTCCTAAAATCTATTTATTACAAGCTCGATTTTTTTCTTACCGTCTATTTACTATAAGCTCTTGTTTTCTTATTTCCGTAGGCTACTATGTTTTTTATAGGCTCCCCTAACTTTTGTTTTCTTTTTATCGTCTATTTGCTACAGGCTCTCTTTTCTTCCTACCTTAGGCTGTTTTATTTTCTATAGGCTCCTGCAGACTTTATTTTCTTCTTACCGTCTATTTGCTATAGGCAATGTTGTCTTCTTACCATAGGTTACTCTGTTTTCTACAGGCTCCTACAGGCTCTGTTTTCTTCCTACCATTGATTTGCTAGAGGCTTTATTTTCTTCTTATCGTCTATTTGCTAGAGGCTTTGTTTTCTTCTTACCAAACGCTACTCTGTTTGGACAAGTGGACTGATAGTCCTCCCAATCATAACCCATACACTTTGATGGTAGCCAGCAGCCACACAAGTTTCCAACAGTTGGAATGGAACAAATGAGGACAAGGATTAATTACCAAAGGTTGCTAGTGCACATAATTTTGAAAGAAACAACTTGATTTTCAAATTCGTAAACTCCACGGGTGTTTTAACCATGTAATGCAAAATATAATCTATTCATTGAAACTTAATTTGCCGTATAATCTTTTTTGATGGATGAAAGGAAGAGGAGTGCACGAACAGATAAAATATCTATTTTAGTACCTACTCCTAAAATCTATTTTTTACAAGCTTGGTTTTTTTCTTACCGTCTATTTGCTATAGGCTCTCTTTTCTTCCTACCTTAGGCTGTTTTATTTTTTATAGGCTCCTGCAGGCTCTATTTTCTTCTTACCGTCTATTTGTTATAGACAATGTTGTCTTCTTACCATAGGCTACTCTATTTTTTACAAGCTTTGTTTTCTTCCTACTATTTATTTGCTAGAGGCTTTATTTTTTTCTTATCATCTATTTGCTAGAGGCTCTGTTTTCTTCTTACCAAACACTACTCTGTTTGGACAAGTGAATTAATAGTCCTCCCAATCATAACCCATACACTTTGATGGTAGCCAGCAATCACACGAGTTTCTAACAGTTGGAATAAAACAAATGAGGATAAGGATTAATTACCAAAGGTTGCTAGTGCACATAATTTTGAAAGAAACAACTTGATTTTCAAATTCGTAAACTCCACGAGTATTTGAACCATGGAATGCAAAATAGAATCTATTCATTGAAACTTAATTTGTCGTATAATCTTTTTTGGTGGATGAAAGGAAAAGGAATGCACGAATAGATAAAATGTCTATTTTAGTACCTACTCCTAAAATTTATTTTCTACAGGCCCTAGTTTCTTCTTACCATCTATTTGCTACAAGCTCTGTTGTCTTCTTTCTATAGGCTGCTCTATTTTCTACCGACTCCTCCAGGTTTTGTTTTCTTCTTAATGTCTATTTGCTACAGGTTCTGTTTTTCTCCTACCTTAGGCTGCTTTGTTTCTACAGGCTTTATTTTCTTTATACCATCCATTTCCTATAGGCTCTATTTTCTTCGTACCATAGGCTATTATATTTTCTATAGGCTCTTACAGGTTTTATTTTCTTCTCACCATTTATTTGCTAGAGACTCTATTCTCTTCTTACCGTATATTTGCTAGAGTCTCTGTTTTCTTCTTACCGAAGGTTACTTTGTTTGGACATGTGGACTAACAGTCCTTCCAATCTTAGCCCATACACTATAATGGTAGCCAACAGTCACATAAGTTTCCAATAGTTGGAATTCAACAAATGAGGAGAAGCATTAATTACCAAAGATTGCCAGTGCTCATAATTTTGAAAGAGGTAGCTTGGTTTTCAAATTTGTAAACTCCACATGTATTTCAACCATGTAATACAAAACAAATCTATTTATTGAAACTTAATTTTCCATATAATCTTTTTTGATGGACGAAAGGAAGAGGAGTGCACGAACATATAAAATGTCTATTTTTGTACCTACTCCTAAAATCTATTTGCTATAGGCTCTGTTTTCTTCTTTTCGTAAGCTGTTTTGTTTTCTACAGGCTCCTCTAGGTTCTACTTTCTTTTTAGCATCTATTTGCTATAGGCTACATTTTTTTCCTACCTTAGGTTGCTCTATTTCTACAAGCTCTGTTTTATTCTTACCGTTCATTTACTATAGGCTATGTTTTCTTCTTACCATTTATTTGCTAGAGGTTTTGTTTTCTTCTTATCATTTATTTGCTAAAAGCTCTATTTTGTTCTTACCGGAGGCTGCTCTGTTTGGACAAGTGGATTGATAGTCCTCCTAATCTTTTAGCCCATACACTATGATGCTAACTAGCAGTCACATGAGTTTCCAACAGTTGGAATGCAACAAATAAAAAGGATGATTAATTGCCAAAGGTTGCTAGTGCACATAATTTTGAAAGAAGTAAGTTGATTTTCATATTTGTAAACTCCATGGGTATTTCAATCATGTAATGCAAAACAAAATTTATTCATTAAAGCTTAATTTTCCATATAATCCTTTTTGATGGATGACAAGAAGAAGAGTGCACAAACAGATAAAATATATATTTTAGTATCTACTCTTAAAATATATTTTCTATAGGCTCGGTTTTTTTTTTATCGTCTATTTGCTATAGGCTTTGTTTTCTTATTTCCGTAGGTTGCTATGTTTTCTATAGGCTCCTCCAAGTTTTATTTTCTTCTTACCGTCTATTTGCTACAAACTCTCTTTTCTTCCTACCTTAGGCTGTTTTATTTTCTATAGGCTCTTATAGGCTCTGTTTTCTTCTTACCGTCTATTTACTACAGGCACTATTGTCTTCTTACCATAGGTTGCTCTATTTTCTATAGGCTTTGTTTTCTTCCTACCGTTTATTTGTTAGAGGCTCTTTTCTCTTCTTATTATCTATTTGCTAGAGGCTCTGTTTTCTTCTTACCAAAGGCTACTCTGTTTGGACAAGTGGATTGATAGTCCTCCCAATCTTAGCCCATACACTTTAATGGTAGCCAACAGTCACAGGAGTTTCCAATAGTTGAAATGAAACAAATGAGGACAAGGATTAATTACCAAAGGTTACCAGTACACATAATTTTGAAAGAAACAACTTGATTTTTGAATTCATAAACTCAACGAGTATTTGAACCAAGTAATGCAAAATAGAATCTATTTGTTGAAACTTAATTTTTCATATAATCTTTTTTGGTGGACAAAAGGAAGAGGAGTGCACGAACATATAAAATGTCTATTTTTGCACCTACTCCTAAAATCTATTTGCTACATGCTATGTTTTCTTCTTTTCGTTGGCTGCTTTGTTTTCTTTAGGCTCCTCTAGGTTCTACTTTCTTTTTAGCATCTATTTACTACAGGCTATGTTTTTTTCCTACCTTAGGCTGCTTTGTTTCTCCGAGTTCTATTTTCTTCTTACCATCCATTTACTAAAGGCTTTGTTTTCTTTTTACCATTTATTTGCTAGAGGCTCTATTTTCTTCTTAAAGTTTATTTGCTACAAGCTCAATTTTCTTCTTATCATCTATTTCCTAGAGGCTCTATCTCTTCTTTCCATAGACTGTTATGTTTTCTACAGGCTCCTCCAAGTTCTGTTTTCTTATTACTGTATATTTGCTATAGGTTCTGTTTTCTTCTTAGTGTCTATTTGCTACAGGCTCTATTTTCTTCTTACCATTTATTTGTTAGAGGTTTTGTTTTATTCTTACTGTCTATTTGCTAGAGGCTCTATTTTCTTCCTACTAGATACTACTTTGTTTGGACAAGTGGATTGATAGTCCTCCTAATCTTAGCCCATACACTCTAATGATAGCTAGCAGTCATATGTGTTTCCAATAGTTGGAAAGCAATAAATGAGGACAAGGATTAATTACCAAAAGTTGCTTGTGCACATAATTTTGAAAAAAGTAGCTTGATTTTCAAATTCGTATACTCTAGGGGTATTTCATCCATGTAATGCAAAACAGAATTTATTCATTGAAGTTTAATTTGTCGTATAATCTTTTTTTATGGATGAAAGGAAGAGGAGTGCACAAACAGATAAAATGTATATTCTAGTATCTACTTATAAATTCTATTTGCTATAGGTTCTGTTTTCTTCTTTCCGTAGGCTACTCTATTTTCTATAAGCTCCTTTCAGGTTCTATTTTCTTTTTATCGTCTATTTGCTACAAGTTTTATTTTCTTCCTTCCTTAGGCTGCTTTATTTTTTGTAGGCTCCTTCGAGCTTTGTTTCTTTATACCATCTATTTGCTACAAGCTCTATTTTCTTCTTACCATAGGCTACTCTATCTTGTTAAGACTCTTATGAAATATATTTGCTACAAACTTTGTTTTCTTCTTACCGTCTTTTTACTACAAGTTTTATTTTCTTTTTACCAAAAAAAAAAAACCTACAGCAATTCTCTGTGTTTTTGCCTTGTTTGAAATTCCTTTTTACCCTTTCCCTTTTAAAATTAAAGGCCAACTCCTTATGGCTTGCCTTGTAAAATTAATGCCTCTGTGTTTTATTTTCCTTGTGTTAAATGTAATTTTTCAATTTAATACGTAACTAGTATATGTAAGTTAAATAATTTATAAAGTTCATATTAAGTAGTAAAACTTATAAAGTTCATATATTAAGATTTATGAAGTTGAGAGTTAAAGGAAATTAAGAATTAGAAACTTGTTAAATTGAGAAATAAAAATAGTTCCATTCAACTTTTTTATGTAAAATGAAAATTGAGAAAATTGAATAGTTATACAACAGTATTTTAAAGATATTACATATTATAAAATATTGTAAAAAGTGAAATTTTAGATCTTATTATTTAAAATTATATATTACAAAGTTCTTAAAAATTTAAAAGTCAAGTTAGTGGACAAAATTGTCAAAAAAAAATTCTAAATAATCTTATTAACACTGTTAATAATGACTTAAAAAATAATTTATTAAAATTTGAAGATTATATCAAATTAAAATATATACTATAAATACTAGTGAGATTGAATTAAAATTAAAAGAAAATGTTAAAATTAATTCAAATTTATAGTAAATTAGAAATAAGTATTTGAATAAAAGTTTGACTAATTGAATTTAATTTAATATAATTTAAATATTTATGTAGAATTATATACTATTTTTTATTATATTAGAATTTGAATTTTTCAATTTAATATGTAATTAGTATACGTGAGTTATAAGTATAACCTTATATTTATATTATTTGTATATGTTAATATGTGTCATTTTATTAAATTAATAAAATTATAAAATATTCATATACCTATTTAATAATAACATCAAAATTATTAACAGTCAAGTCTTGTAAAAATTTTACAAAATACAATTTCAGGGTACTTACACCCTAAGTTTGGGTAATTGGTTTGGAACCTTTGTTCCTAACAAAATTTGTAGGATGTTAGGCAGAGAAAGGATTCATAGAGAAAATGCGATTAGTAATATTTCTATTGGTTCGGTTATTGAAAGCTTCCTGTTCAGCTTATAATGGGAAATTTGTGCTTCCAAGTTCTCTACAAACTTTGGCTCATTATTCAACCATTACTTTGTTGATTCTCTCTCGCTCTCTCTCTCTCTCTCTCTCTCTCTCTTTTTTCCCTTATTTGTTCGTGCAAACAGAGCAGCCTATGGTAAGAAGAAAATAGAGCTTATAGCAAATAAAAGGTAATAAGAAAACAAAATCTTAAGCAAATAAACAATAAGAAAAAAATAAAGTCTATAGCAAATAGAAGGTAGGAAGGAATAGAGCCTGTAAAAAATAAAGTAGCTTAGGGTAGGAAGAAAACAAAGCTTGTAGCAAATAGACAGTAAGAAGAAAACAAAGCAACGTATGGTAAGAAGAAAAAAGAGCCTATAGCAAAGACATAGTAAGAAGAAAACAAAACCTGGAGGTGTGTGTAGAAAACAGAGCAGCATACGAAATGAAGAAAACAGAGCCTATGGAAAATAGACGGTAAGAAGAAAACAAAACTTGTAACAAACAGATTTTTGGAGTTGGTACTAAAATAGACATTTTATCTATTCGTGCACTCCTCTTCCTTTCATCAATAAAAAAAGATTATAGGCAAATTAAGTTGCAATGAATAGATTTTGTTGTGCATTACTTGGTTGAAATACTGGTGGTGTTTATGAATTTGAAAATCATGCTATTTCTTTCAAAATTATGTGCACAGGCAACCTTTGGTAATTAATCCTCATCCCCATTTATTGCTTTTCCAACTTGTGGAAGCTCATGTGATTGCTGGCTACCATCAGAGTGTATGGGCTAAGATTGAGAGGACTGTCAATCCACTTGTCCAAACAGAGCAGCCTATGGTAAGATGAAAACAAAGCCTCTAGCAAATAGAATGTAAGAAGAAACAGAGCTTATAAAAAACAGAGCAGCCTACGATTAGATAAAAACAAAGCCTCTAGCAAATAGAATATAAGAAGAAACAGATTCTATAGAAAACAGAGCAGCCTAAGGTAGGAAAAAATAGAACCTGTAGTAAGTAGATAGTTAGAAGAAAACAGAACGTGGAGGAGTTTGTAGAAAACAAAACAACATATGGAAAGAAGAAAATAGAGTCTGTAAGAAATAGGTGGTAAGAAGAAAATAAGGTCTAGAGCAAATAGATTTTAAGAGGAGGTACTAAAATAGGAATTTTATTTGTTCGTGCACTCATTATCCTTTCATCCATTAGAAAAGATTATATGACAAATTAAGTTTCAATGAATAGATTTTGTTTTGCATTACATGGTTAAAATACCGATGGAGTTTACATATGTGAAAATCAAGCTATTTTTTTCAAAATTATGTGCAGAGGCAACCTTTGGTAATTAATCCTCGTCCTCATTTGTTGCTTTCCAACTATTGGAAACTCATGTGATTGTTGGCTACCATCATAATGTATGGGCTAAGATTGGGAGGATTGTCAATCCACTTGTCTTAATAGAGTAGCTTATGGTAAGAAGAAAATAGAGCCTCTAGCAAATAGAGGGTAAGAAGAAAATAGAGCCTTCAGCAAATAAACAATAAGAAGAAAACAAAGTCTATAGCAAATAGACGGTAAGAAGAAATAGAGACTGTAAAAGCCTATAGAAAACTAAGCAGCCTAAGGTAGGAAGAAACCAGAGCCTGTAACAAATAGATGGTAAGAAGAAAATAGAACTTAGAGGAGCTTGTAGAAAACAGAGTAGCATACGGTAAGAAGAAACAGAGGTTATAAGAGCCTATAAAAAACTGAGTAGTGTAATGCAGGAAGAAAGAGAGCCTATAGTAAATAAATTATCATAAGAAAACAGAAGTTGGAGGAGCTTGTAAAAAACAGAGCAACATACAAAAAGAAGAAAACAAAACCTGTAAGAAATAGACTGTAAGAAGAAAACAGAGTTTGGAGCAAATAGATTTTAGGAATGGGTACTAAAATGGACATTTTATCTATTCGTGCACTCCTTTTCCTTTCATCCATTAAAGAACATTATAAGACAAATTAAACTTCAAGGAATAGATTCTGTTTTGCATTATATGGTTGAAATACCGATGGAGTTTACGTATGTGAAAATCAAGCTACTTCTTTCAAAATTATGTGCACAGGAAACCTATGGTAATTAATTCTCATCCTCATTTGTTGCTTTCCAACTATTGGAAACTCATGTGGCTGCTGGCTACCATCAAAATGTATGGACTAAGATTGGGAGGACTGTCAATCCACTTGTTGAAACAAAGCAGCCTATAGTGAGAAGAAAATAGAGCCTCTAGCAAATAAAAGGTAAGAAGAAAATAGAACCTCTAGCAAATAAAAGGTAAGAAGAAAATAGAGCCTCTAGCAAATAAACAATAAGAAGAAAACAAAGTTTATAGCAAATAGACGATAAGTAGAAACAGAGACTGTAGAAGCCTATAAAAAACTAAGCAGCCTAAGGTAGAAAGAAAATAGAGCTTGTAACAAATAGATGGTAAGAAGAAAACAAAACTTGGAGGAGCTTGTAGAAAACAGAGTAGCATATGATAAGAAGAAATAGAGGTTGTAAGAGCCTATAAAAAATTGAGCAGCTTAATGTAGGAAGAAATAGAGCCTATAGTAAATAGACTATAAGAAGAAAACATAACCTGAAGGAGCTTGTGGAAAACAGAGCAGCATACGGAAAGAAGAAAACAAAACTTGTAGCAGATAGACAATAAGGAGAAAACAGAGCCTGCAGCAAATAGATTTTAGGAATAAGTACTAAGATAGACATTTTATCTGTTCATGCACTCCTCTTCCTTTCATCAATCAAAAAAGATTGTAGGACAACTTAAGCATTAATGAATAGATTTTGTTTTACATTGCATGGTTGAAACACCCATGGAGTTTACAAATGTGTAAATCAAGCTACTTCTTTCAAAATTATGTGCATAGGCAACCTTTGGTAATTAATCCTTGTCCATATTTATTGCTTTCTAACTATTGGAAACTCATGCGATTGCAGGCTATCATTAGAATATATGGGCTAAGATTGGGAGGATTGTCAATCCACTTGTCCAAACAGTGAATCCTATGGTAAGAAGAAAATAGAGACTCTAGCAAATAAATAATAAGAAAAAACAGAACTTGTAGGAGCCTATAGAAAACAGTGTAGCCTAAGGTAGGAAGAAAATAGTGCCTACAGTAAATAAATAGTAAGAAGAAAATAAAACTTGGAGGAGCCTATAGAAAACAGAGTAGCCTGTGGAAAGAAAAAAATAGAGGCTATAGCAAATAGACGGTACGAAAAAAATAGAGCTTGTAGCAAGTAGATTTTTGGAGTAGGTACTAAAATAGGCATTTTATTTGTTTATGCAATCCCTTTCGTTTCATCCATCAAAAAAGATTATATAGAAAATTAAGTTTCAACAAATAGATTTTGTTTTACATTACATAGTTGAAATACTCATGGAATTTACAAAAGTGAAAATCAAGTTGGTTCTTTCAAAATTATATGCATAGGCAACCTTTGGTTTTAAATCCTCATCCTCATTTATTGCTTTCCAACTATTGGAAACTCATGTGATTGTTTGTTACCATCAGAGTGTACGGCCTAAGTTTGGGAAGACTATTAATTCACTTGTCCAAACAGAGTAGCCTATGGTAAGAAGAAACAGATCCTCTAGCAAATAAAAGGTAAGAAGAAAATATAGCCTCTAGCAAATAAATAGTAATAAAAAAAACAAAGCCTATAGCTAATAGATGGTAAGAAGAAACAAAGCCTGTAGGAGCTTTTAGAAAATAGAGCAACCTAAGGTAGGAAGAAAATAAAGCCTGTAGCAAATGGACAATAAGAAAAAAACAAAACCTGGAGGAACCTATAGAAAATAGAGTAGCCTACAAAAGGAACAAATAGAGCCTGTAGCAAATAGATTTTAGGAGTAGGTACTAAAATAGACATTTTATCTATTCGTGCGCTCATCTTCCTTTCATCATCAAAAGGATTATATAACAAATTAAGCTACTTTAATGAATAGATTCTTGAAATACCCGTGGAGTTTATGAATTTTGAAATGAAGTTACTTTTATCAAAATTATGTGCGTAGGCAATGTTTGGTAATTAATTCTCGTCCTCAATTATTGCTTTCCAACTGTAAGAAACTTATGTAATTATTGACAACCATTAGATTGTATGGGCTATGATTGGGAGGATTGTTAATCCACTTGTCCAACCAAAGCAGCCTCTAGTAAAAAGAAAATAGTGCTTCTAGCAAATAGACAATAAGAAGAAAATAGAGCATGAAGCAAATAAATAGTAAGAAGAAAACATAACCTATAGAAAATAGAGTAGCCTATGGTAAGAAAAAAACAAAGCCTATAGCAAATATATGGTGAGAAGAAAACAGAGGCTATAGGAGCTTATAATACATAGTCAGTAAGAAGAAAATAGAACTTGGAGGAGCCTATAGAAAATAAAGTAGCCTGCGGAAAGAAGAAATCAAGTTATTTTATATTTCAGATATTTTAAATTACAAATTTATTAAATTAGGATTTACGTTTGTTGACTAATTGAATAAAGAAAAGAAAAGTACGGAAAAAATGTGAAAAAGAAAAAAGAAAAATGATGTTATTAAGGCTGGCAGGTTGTAGAAAACATAGCAACCTATGGTAAGAAGAAAACAGAAGTTGTAGAAAACATAGCAGCCTATGGTAAGAAGAAAACAAAGCTTATAGCAAATAGATGGTAAGAAGATAACAGAGCCTAAGGTAGGAAGAAAACAAAGCTTGTAGCAAATAGAAGATAATAAGAAAATAGAACTTGAAGGAGCCTGAAGCAAATAAAGCAGCCTATGGAAAGAAGAAAATAGAGCTCGTAGCAAATAAATGATAAGAAGAAAATAAAGCCTATAACAAATAGATTTTAGGAGTAGGTACTAAAATAGACATTTTATCTCTACGTGCGCTCTTCTTCCTTTCATCCATCAAAAAAGATTATACGACAAATTAAGTTTCAATGAATAGATTCTGCTTTGCATTACATGGTTCAAATACTTGTGGAGTTTATGAATTTGAAAATCAAGTTACTTCTTTCAAAATTATGTGCACAGGCAACCTTGGGTAATTAATGCTTGTCCTCATTTGTTGCTTTCCAACTGTTGGATTCTCATGTGACTGTTGGCTACCATTAAAGTGTATAGGCTAAGATAGTGAGGACTATCAATCCACTTGTCCAAATAGAGCAGCTTCCGGTAAGAAGAAAACAAAGTCTGTAGGAGCCTGTAAAAAATAGAGCAGCCTATGGTAAGAAGAAAATAGTGCCTATAAGAGCCTTTAGAAAACATAGTAGCCTTAGGTAGGAAGAAAACAAAGCCTGTAACAAATAGATGGTAAGAAGAAAACAAAAGTTGGAGGGGCCTGTAGAAAACATAGTAGCCAAAGGAAAGAAGAATTAGAGCTTGTAGCAAATAGACAGTAAGAACAAAACAAAGCTTATAACAAATATATTTTAGGAATAGGTACTAAAATAGACATTTTATCTGTGCGTGCACTCCTCTTCTTTTCATTCATCAAAAAAGATTATATGACAAATTAAGCTTCAATGAATAGATTTTGTTCTGCATTACATGGTTGAAATACTCGTAGAGTTTACAAATTTGAAAATCAAGCTACTTTTTTTCAAAATTATGTGTGCAGGCAACCTTTGGTAATTAATCCTCGTCCTCATTTGTTGCTTGTCAACTATTGGAAACTCATGTAACTGTTGGCTAACATTAAAGTGTATGACTTAAGATTGGGAGAATTGTCAATTCACTTGGACAAATAGAGCAGCCTACGGTAAGAAGAAAACAGAGCCTCTAGCAAATAGATGGTAAGAAGAAAATAGTACCTCAAGCAAATAGACAATAAGAAGAAAAGAGAGTTTGTAAGAGCCTGTAAAAAAAAAGCAGTCTATAGTAAGAAGAAAAAATAGCCTGCAGCAAATAGACGGTAGGAAGAAAACTAAGCCTATATAAAATAGAGTAACTAGAGGTAGGAAGAAAACAGAGCCTGTAGCAAATATATGGTAAGAAGAAAATAGTACCTAGAGGAGCCTGTAGAAACTAGTGCAACCTGCAGAAAATAGTGCAACCTATAAAAAACAGTGCAGCCTATAGAAAGAAGATAACAGAGCCCATAGCCAACAGACAGTAAGAAATAAATAGAGCTTGTAGCTAATAGATTTTAGGAGTAGGTACTAAAATAGACATTTTATGTGTTCGTGCACTCCTCTTCCTTTCATCCATCAAAAAATATTATACGAAAAATTAAGCTACAATGAATAGATTATGTTTTGTATTACATGGTTGAAATACCCATGGAGTTTATGAATTTAAAAATGAAGCTACTTTTTTCAAACTTATGTGCATAGGCAACCTTCAATAATTAATCCTCATCCTCATTTGTTGCTTTCCAATTATTAGATTCTCATGTGATTGCTGGCTACCATTAGAGTGTATGGCCTGAGATTGGGAGGATTGTCAATCCACTTGGCCACATAGGGCAGCTTATGGTAAGAAGAAAATAGAGCCTCTAGCAAATAGACAGTAAGAAGAAAACAATGCCTCTAGCAAATAGATGACAAGAAAAAAAAAAGAGCATGTAAGAGCCTACAGAGAACAGAGTAGCCTATGGTAAGAAGAAAACAAAGCCTATAGCAAATAGATGGTAGGAAGAAAATAGAGCTTGTAGAAAACAGAGCAACCTAAGGTAAGAAGAAATTAGAGCCTATAGCAAATAGACAGTAAGAAGAAAACAAAACCTAGAAAAGCTTCCAGAAAATAGTGCAGCCTACGGAAAGAAGAAAACAAAGCCTGTAGCAAATAGACAGTAAGAAGAAAACAGAACCTAGAGAAGCCTCCAAAAAACATTGCAGCCTACGGAAAGAAGAAAACAAAGCCTATAGCAAATAGATGGTAAGAAGAAAATGGAGCCTGTAGCAAATAGATTTTAAGAGTAGGTACTAAAACAAACATTTTATTTGTTCAGGCACTCCTCTTCCTTTCATCCATCAAGAAAGATTATATGAAAAATTAAGCTATAATGAATAGATTCTAGTTTGCATTACATGGATGAAATACCAGTGGAGTTTACAAATTTGAAAATCAAGCTACTTCTTTCAAAATTATATACACAGGTAACCTTTGGTAATTAATCATCATCCTCATTTGTTGCTTTCCAACTGTTGGAAACTTATATGAATGTTGGCTACCATCAGAATGTATGGCCTAGGATTAGGAGGACTATCAATCCACTTGTCCAAATAGAGCAACCTATGGTAAGAAAAAAACAAAACCTCTAGCAAATAGATAGTAAGAAGAAAATAATGCCTCTAGCAAATAGACGACAAGAAGAAAAGAGAGCCTGTAAGAGCCTATAGAAAACAAAGCAGCTATGGTAAGAAGAAAACAGAGCCTGTAGCAAATAGATGGTAAGAAGAAAATATAGCTTGTAAGAGCCAGTAGAAAACAGAGTAGCCTAAGCTAGAAAGAAAATAGACCCTATAACAAATAGATGGTAAGAAGAAAATGAAGCCTGTAGCAAATAGATTTTAGGAGTAAGTACTAAAATAGACATTTTATTTGTTTGGGCACTCCTCTTCCTTTCATCCATCAAGAAAGATTATACGAAAAATTAAGCTACAATGAATAGATTCCATTTTGCATTCCATGGATGAAATACCTGTGGAGTTTACAAATTTGAAAATCAAGCTACTTCTTCCAAAATTATATACACAGCCAACCTTTAATAATTAATCCTCATTGTCATTTATTGCTTTTCAGCTGTTGGAAACTTATATGACTATTGGCTACCATCAGAATGTATGGCCTAGGATTGGGAGGACTATCAATCCACTTGTCCACACAAGGCTGCCTACAGTAAGAAGAAAACAAAGTCTCTAGCAAATAGATAGTAAGAAGAAAACAATCCCTTTAGTAAATAGACGACAAGAAGAAAAGAGAGCCTATAAAAGCCTACAGAAAACAGAGCAGCCTATGGTAAGAAGAAAACAAAGCCTGTAGCAAATAGATGGTAGGAAGAAAATGGAGCCTGTAGAAAACAGAGCAACATAAGGTAGGAAGAAAACAGAGCTTGTAGCAAATAGACGATAAAAAGAAAATAGAACCTAGAGGAGCTTGTAGAAAATAGTGCAACCTATGGAAAGAAGAAAATAGAGCTTGTAGCAAATAAATGGTAAGAAGAAAACAAAGCCTGTAGCAAATAGATTTTAGGAGTAGGTACTAAAATAGACATTTTATTTGTTCGGGTACTTTTCTTCCTTTCATCCATTAAGAAAGATTATACGAACAATTAAGTTACAATGAATAGATTATGTTTTGTATTACATGGTTGAAATACCCATGGAGTTTACAAATTTGAAAATGAAGCTACTTTTTTCAAACTTATGTGCACAGGCAACCTTCAATAATTAATCCTTATCCTTATTTGCTGCTTTCCAACTGATGGATTCTCATGTGACTGTTGGCTACCATCAAAGTGTATGGCCTGAGATTGGGAGGATTGTCAATCCACTTGGCCAAACATAGCAGCCTACAATAAGAAGAAAACAAAGCCTCTAGCAAATAGATAGTAAGAAGAAAACAGTGCCTCTAGCAAATAGATAGTAAGAAGAAAACAGTGCCTCTAGCAAATAGATGGCAAGAAGAAAAAAGAGCTTGTAAAAGCCTACAAAAAATAAAGTAGCTTATGGTAAGAAGAAAACAGAGCCTTGTAACAAATAGATGGTAGGAAGAAAATAGAACCTGTAGGAGCTTGTAGAAAATAGAACAACCTAAGGTAGGAAGAAAACAAAGTCTGTAGCCAATAGATGGTAAGAAGAAAATAGAACCTAGAGGAGTCTGTAGAAAACAGTGCAGCCTATGGAAAGAAGAAAACAGAGCTTGTAACAAATAAATGGAAAAAAGAAAATAGAACCTGTAGCAAATAAATGGTAAGAAGAAAATAGAGTCTATAGCAAATAGATTTTAGGAGTAGGTACTAAAATAGACATTTTATTTGTTCATGCATTCCTCTTCCTTTCATCCATCAAGAAAGATTATACAAAAAATTAAGTTGTAATGAATAGATTATGTTTTGTATTACATGGTTGAAATACCTATAGAGTTTATGAATTTGAAAATCAAGCTACTTCTTTCAAAATTATATACACAGTCAACCTTTGGTAATTAATCCTCATCCTCATTTGTTGCTTTTCAATTGTTGGAAACTTATATAACTGTTGGCTACCATCAGAATGTATGGCCTAGGATTGAGAGGACTATCAATCCACTTGTCCAAACAGAGCTACTTACAGTAAGAAGAAAATAGAGCCTCTAGTAAATAGATAGTAAGAAGAAAATAGTCCCTCTAGCAAATAGACGACAAGAAGAAAAGAGAGCAGCCTATGGTAAGAAGAAAACAGAGCTTGTAGCAAATAGATGGTAGGAAGAAAATAGAGCCTGTAGAAAACATGCAACCTAAGGTAGGAAGAAACCAGAGCCTGTAGCAAATAAATGGTAAGAAGAAAACAAAACCTAGAGGAGCCTCTAGAAAACAGTGCAACCTACAAAAAGAATAAAACAGAGCCTGTAGCAAATAGATTTTAGGAGTAGGTACTAAAATAGACATTTTATTTGTTCGAGCACTCCTTTTCCTTTCATCCATCAACAAAAGATTATACGAAAATTTAAGCTACAATGAATAGATTATGTTTTGTATTACATGGTTTAAATACCCATGGAGTTTACGAATTTGAAAATGAAGCTACTTTTTTCAAACTTAGGTGCACAGGAAACCTTCGGTAATTAATCCTCATCCTCATTTGTTGCTTTCCAATTGTTGGATTTTCATATGACTGTTGGCTACCATTAAAGTGTATGGCCTGAGATTAGGAGGATTGTCAATCCACTTGGCCAAACAGAGTAGCCTACGATAAGAAGAAAATAGAGCCTCTAGCAAATAGACAGTAAGAAGAAAACAGAGCCTCTAGCAAATAGACAGTAAGAAGAAAACAATGCCTCTAGCAAATGGATGACAAGAAGAAAAAAGAGCCTATAAGAGCCTACAAAAATAAAGTAGCCTCTGGTAAGAAGAAAACAGAGCCTGTAGCAAATAGATGGTAAGAAGAAAATAGAGCCTATAGGAGCTTGTAGAAAATAAAGCAACCTATGGTAGGAAGAAAACATAACATGTAGCAAATAGACGGTAAGAAGAAAATAGAACTTAGAGGAGCTTGTAGAAAACAGTGCAGCCTACAAAAAGAATAAAATAGAGCCTATAACAAATAGATGGTAAGAAGAAAATGAAGCCTGGAGTAAATAGATTTTAGGAGGAGGTACTAAAATAGACATTTTATTTGTTCAAGCACTCCTCTTCCTTTCATCCATCAAGAAAGATTATAAAAAGGATTAAGGTACAATGAATAAATTCTATTTTTCATTACATGAATGAAATACATGTGGAGTTTACAAATTTGAAAATCAAGCTACTTCCTCCAAAATTATATACATAAGCAACTTTTGGTAATTAATCCTCGTCCTCATTTTTTGCTTTCCAATTGTTAGAAACTTATATTACTGTTGACTATCATCAGAATGTATGGCCTAGGATTGGGAGGACTATCAATTCACTTGTCCAAATAGAGATGCCTACGGTAAGTAGAAAACAGAGCCTCTAGCAAACAAACGGTAAGAAGAAAATAGTGGCTCTTGAAAATAGACGGCAAGAAGAAAAAAGAGCTTGTAGCAAATAGATGGTAAGAAGAAAATAGAGCCTGTAGGAGCTTGTAGAAAACACAACAACCGATAATAAGAAGAAAACAGAGCCTATGGCAAATAAACGGTAAGAAGAAAATAGAGCCTATAGCAAATAGACGGTAAGAAGAAAACAAAGCCCGTAGCAAATAGAAGGTAAGAAGAAAAGAGAACCTGTAGAAAAATGATTTTAGGAGTAGGTACTAAAGTAGACATTTTATCTGTTCGTGCACTCCACTTCCTTTTATCCATCAAAAAAGATTATATAGGAAATTAAGCTTCAATGAATAGATTCAGTTTTGCATTACATGGTTGAAAAACTTGTGGAGTTTACGAATTAGAAAATCAAGCTACTTCTTTCAAAATTATATGCATAAGCAATTAATCTTCCTCCCCATTTGTTGCTTTCCAACTGTTGGAAACTCATGTGACTATTGGCTACCATCAAAGTGTATGGGATAAGATTGGGAGGACTATCAATCCACATGTCCAAACAGAGCTGCCTCCAGTAAGATGAAAACAGAGCCTCTAGCAAATAGATGTTCAGAAGGAAAAAGAGCCTCTAGCAAATAAATGGCAAGAAGAAAACAAAGCTTGGAGGAGCTTATAGAAAACAAAGCATCATATGGTAAGAAGAAAATAAAGCCTGTAGCAAATAGATAGTAAGAACAAAATAGAGTCTGTAGGAGCCTGTCAAAAACAAAGTAACCTAAGGTAGGAAAAAAATAGAGCCTGTAGTAAATAAACGATAAGAAGAAAACAGAACCTAGAGGAGCCTATAGAAATTAGTGTAGCATATGAAAAGAAGAAAACAAAGCCTGTAACAAATAGACGGTAAGAAGAAAACAAAGCCTCTAGCAAATAGATTTTAGGAGTAGGTACTAAAATAAACATTTTATCTGTTCTTACACTCCTCTTCCTTTCATCCATCAAAAAATATTATATGACAAATTAATCTTCAAAGAATAGATTCAGTTTTGCATTAAATGGTTGAAATACTCGTGGAGTTAAAGAATTAGAAAATCAAGCTACTTCTTTCAAAATTATGTGCACAGGCAACCTTTGGTAATTAATCCTTATCCTCGATTGTTGTTTTCTAATTGTTGAAAACTCATGTGACTGTTGGCTACCATCAGAGTGTATGAGATAAGATTGGGAGGACTATCAATCCATTTGTCCAAACAGAGTTGCCTCCATTAAGATGAAAACAGAGCCTGTAGCAAATAGATGCTAAAAAGAAAATAGAACCTAGAGGAGCTTGTAGAAAACAGAGCAGCCTACAGAAGGAAGAAAAAGAGCCTATGGCAAATAGATTTTAGGAGTAGGTACAAAAATAGATATTTTATATGTTCATGCACTCCTCTTTAATGAATAAATTTTGTTCTGCATTACATGGTTAAAATACATATGGAGTTTACAAATTTGAAAATCAAGCTACTTCTTTCAAAATTATGTATACTGGCAACCTTTGGTAATTAATCCTCATCCTCATTTGTTGCATTCCAACTATTGGAAACTTGTGTGACTATTGGCTACCATCAGAGTGTATGGGCTAAGATTGGGAGGATTGTCAATTCACATGTGTAAACAAAGCAGCCTCTAGTAAGAAGAAAATAGAGACTCTAGCAAATAGACAATAAGAAGAAAACCGAACCTCTAGCAAATAAATGGTAAGAAGAAAACAGAGCCTATAAGAGCTTGTAGAAAACAGAGTAGCCTATGGTAAGAAGAAAATAAAGTTTGTAGGAAATGGATGGTATGAAGAAAATAGAGCCTGTAGGAGCCTATAGAAATAGACCAACCTAAGGTAGGAAAAAAATAGAGTCTGTAGCAAATAAATGGTAAGAAGAAAATAGAACCTGGAGGGGTCAGTAAAAAATAGAGCAGCCAACAAAAAGAAGAAAATAGAGCTTGTAACAAATAGATAATAAGAAGAAAATAGGGTTTGTAGCAAATAGATTTTAGAAGTAGGTACTAAAATAGAAATTTTATCTATTCATGCACTCCTCTTCCTTTCATCCACCAAAAAAGATTATACAGCAAATTAAGCTTCAATGAATAGATTTTATTTTTCATTACATGGTTGAAATATTCGTGGAGTTTACGAATTTGAAAATCAAGTTGTTTCTTTCAAAATTATGTGCACTTGCAACCTTTGGTAATTAATCCTCATCCTCATTTATTGCATTCCAATTATTGGAAACTCATGTGACTGTTGGTTACCATCAAAGTGTATGAGTTCAGATTAGGAGGACTGTCCACTTGTCCAAACAGAGTAGTGTTCAATAAGAAGAAAATAGAGCCTCTAGCAAATAGAAAATAAGAAGAAAACAGAGCCTCTAGCAAATAAACAGTAAGAAGAAAATAGAGGCTGTAAGAGCTTGTAGAAAATAGAGCAGCTTATGGTAAGAGGAAAATAAAGCCTGTAGCAAATAAACGGTAAGAAGAAAACAGTGCCTGTAGCAAATAGATTTTAGGAGTAGGTACTAAAATAGACATTTCATCTATTCATGCACTCCTTTTTCTTTCATCCACTAAAAAAAAAATTTATGGCAAATTAAGCTTTAATGAATAGATTATGTTTTACATTACATGGTTGAAATACCTATAGAGTTTATGAATTTGAAAATCAATCTACTTCATTCAAAATTATGTGCACATGCAACGTCTAGTAATTAATCCTCATTCTTATTTGTTGCTTTGCAACTATTGAAAACTCATGTGATCGTTGGCTACCATTAAAGTGTATGGGCTAAGATTGGGAGGACTGTCAATGCACTTGTCCAAAGAAAGTAGCCTTCGGTAAGAAGAAAACAAATCCTCTAGCAAATAGATGGTAAGAAGAAAATAGAGCCTCTAGCAAAAAAATGATATGAAGAAAACAGAGCCTCTTGCAAATAAATAGTAAGAAGAAAACAGAGCATATAGAAATAAAACAACCTAAGCTAGGAGAAAAACAAAGCCTATAGTAAATAGATGCTAAGAAGAAAATAGAACATAGAAGAGCCTGTAGAAATAGAGCAGCCTACGAAAAGAAGAAAATAGTGCTTGTAACAAATAGATTTTAGGAGTAGGTACTAAAATAGGCATTTTATCTTTTCGTGCACTCCTCTTCCTTTCATCCATGAAAAAAGATTATATGGCAAATTATGTTTCAATGAATAGATTCTGTTTTGTATTGCATGGTTGAAATACCTATGGAGTTTACAAATTTGAAAATTAAGCTACTTCTTTCAAAATTATGTGTATTGGAAACCTTTGGTAATTAATTCTCATCCATATTTATTACTTTCCAACTGTTGCAAACACATGTGACTGCTGGCTACAATTAGAGTGTATGGGCTAAGATTGGGAGGACTGTCAATCCACTTGTCCAAACAGAGCAGCCTCCGATAAGAAGAAAATAGAGCCTTTAGCAAATAAATGGTAGGAAGAATACAGAGCCTATACGAGCCTGTAGAAAATCAAATAGCCTATGGTAAGAAGAAAACATAGTTTGTAATAAATAGATGGTAAGAAGAAATTAGAGCTTATAGAAAACAAAATAGCCTAAGGTAGGAAGAAAATAAAGCCTATAACAAATAGACGATAAGAAAAAAATAGAACCTAGAAGAGCCTGTAGAAAATAGGGTAACATATGGAAAGAAGAAAACAACGCCTGTAACAAATAGATAGTAAGAACAAAATAGAGCCTGTATCAAATAGATTTTAGGAGTAGGTACTAAAATAGACATTTTATCTTTTCATGCACTCCTCTTCCTGTTATCCATCAAAAAAGATTATACGGCAAATTAAGTTTCAATGAATAGATTTTAGGAGTAAGTACTAAAATAGACATTTTATCTTTTCATGCACTCCTCTTCCTGTTATCCATAAAAAAAGATTATACAGCAAATTAAGTTTCAATGAATAGATTTTATTTTGCATTACATGGTTGAAATACTCGTGGGGTCTACGAATTTGAAAATAAAACTACTTCTTTCAAAATTATATGCATAGGTAACCTTTGGTAATTAATCCTTGTCCTCATTTGTTGCTTTCCAACTATTGAAAACTCATGTGACTACTGACTACCATTAGAGTGTATGTATGGGCTAACATTAGGAGGACTGTCAATCCACTTGTCCAAATAGAGTAGCCTATGGTAAAAAAAAAATAGAGCCTCTAGCAAATAAATGGTAAGAAGAAAACAGAGCTTGTAGAAGCCTGTAGAAAATAGAGCAACCTATTGTAAGAAGAAAATAGAGCTTGTAGCAAATATAAGGTAAGAAGAAAACAAAGTTTGTAGCAAATAGATGGTAAGAAGAAAACAAAACCTAGAGAAGCCAATAAAAAACAAAGCAGCCTACAGAAAGAAGAAAACAAAGCTTGTAGCAAATAGACGGTAAGAAGAAAACAGAGCTTCGAGCAAATAGATGGTAAGAAGAAAACATAGCCTATAACAAATAGATTTTAGGAGTAGGTATTAAAATAGACATTTTATCTGTTTGTGCACTCCTCTTCCTTTCATCCATCAAAAAATATTATATAGAAAATTATGTTTCAATGAATAGATTTTGTTTTGCATTACATGGTTGAAATACCCGTAGAGTTTATGAATTTGAAAATCAAGCTACTTGTTTCAAAATTATGTGCACAGGTAACCTTTGGTAATTAATCCTCGCCCTCATTTATCACTTCTAGTCAACCGCAAGTGGCTACCCCTAATTTTGAGGTAAATGCTTAATAGTCAAAGTCTTATTAGTTAGTATATTTAAGTATTTAAATTATACTATATCTATAATCTATTTATTAGTTATATTTTGTTATCTATATATTACAAGAATGAAATAATAATAAGAGAAAAGTAATGGTAATAAATAATAATAGAATAGTAATAGAATAAAATATGTTATTATTATATATAATAATTAATATAATTATAATACTATACATAATAATTACTATATATATATATATATATATATATATCATAGTATATTATATTCTATTACTATATAGAATACTATATATAATATTAATTATATAATATATAAATAAAATTTATAAATAGAATTCTAGAAAGTTTAATCCATCATTTAGTTAAATATGCAATTCCCAGAATTTTTTCAATATTCTCCTTTATCATTTATCAACAAGAAAACAGAAAAAAAAAAGAAAAAATTCAAATTAAAGAGCATCCATTTTCTAATAGATAGGACATAGGTCTTCTAAACCTTGGTATAGGTTTAAATCCTATTGGATGCAATATGTTTTCATTCCATATTAATATTTATTCCAATTTTATTCTATATTTCTTATTCAATATTATAATTCATATTATATATTAAAATCCATATTCTAATTAATTATTAGAATAATTATTATAAATTTTAATTTAATTTAGTATACAAATTTAGTATATTATATATTAGTATATTATATATATATATATTTTTTTATTTTTATATATATTTTAATTCATTTTTTGTTTTATAGTTGTTTTCTTTTTTTCTATAATTGTTTTATGTTTTATATTTATAATTTGATTTAAGTATTATACTTATTATAATCAAGATTAAAGATTAAGAGTGATCAATTTCGCATGTTGTATTCTTAATGGCAACTCCAATTTTATTTCGTGTCATTTTTCTATTATGGTTCTTAAAAGCAGTAGTAGAAAATGAATTTTTAGCACATCCTGGATATAAAGGCAAATGTGGAGACATTGTCATTCCCTTCCCTTTTGGAGTTGGACCCAACTTTTCCTTGAACAACAACTTTGTGGTAGATTGTAATGACACCTTTAGGACTCCCAAACCTTTCTTGGCAAGCATAGAAATGGAATTGCTTAGCGTTTCAATTAGAGGTTTGGTTCAAGTTAATAATTCAGTCTTTTTTTATAATTGCAACAACAACAAAAGCTTAGATGGAACAATTGACATGTCAGACAACCCTTTCTTTTATTCAAGTGTATATAACAGGTTCACAGTTACAGGTTGCAACAATTATGTTGTGCTTCTAACAAATCACTGCCTTGTTGGTGGGTGTCTTTCCTTTTGTAACGGAACCTAAAGAAGTGATGGTTGTTATGGCCTGAGATGCTGTCAAGCCACCATTCCTCCTTACATCAAGTCTTTTGAAGTAGGGATGACCGGTGTTGTAAAAGATGATTCTAACTATTGCAGTGACAACAAGACTACCTTTATGGTTAACCAAGACTAGTTTGCTTCTAGGCAACTATCTCTTGACCTGTTGATGCAGCAGGAATATGTTCCTGCAGTCCTTGAATGGGGAGCATTCCAAGGATATTGTTGACTAGCTAAATCTTCAGCTCTTTTTTGCATTAGCAATGGCTCTTGTTGGACATAGTTATCACAAAGGCATCTATATGTTTGCACTGATGGTTCCTCTAATTATTCCAAATCCTTTCACAAGATCCTCAGCAGATGTGCAGATATTATAGCTTTAACTTAAATATAGAATATGAGACCACAAATATGATGTTGACTTGTAAATTTTTTTATAAAAATGTTGAAACCTTTTTTCTTTTGTTGCAAATTTTTGAAATCCAATTAGTACTTGGGAACTCTTTTATAATTTATACATATAATGGTTACCAAAGATCCCTGAAATAACATTATTTTTCTTAATATTCCTAATTGGTAGGGGGCTGCTATATGAACTCGAACTCACATTGTCGCCTTCTCTGTATGTATACTGGGGATCGAGGATCCTATAACTACTCATGTCCTGATGGGTACTTGCATCATGACAGCAAGAATACATGTTACCCACCATTTCTTTGGGAACTCAGTAAAAAATCTCAGGTTAAAGTTATCATCATAAGTATGGAATATCTGTTTGGTTTGTAGAATTAGTTGGAAGTCAGCTATAAATTTGTTCAAGGATTTGGACATTTTGAAAGCTCAAATTTGTGGTAGGCTAATCACTTCGACTAGTTGTAGTTTATTGCAATTATTATAATAACATGATCTTTTCTTAATCTTTCTGAATTAGAAATGATATCCAAAGTCTTTTATAGAATTAAACTTATCTTCTAATTTGATGGTTATACAAGTTGCAACTCTAGTATTTGATTACTTTTACTAGTTATTAGTGCATGAGCATTGTACAAACAATTCAAAGAAGAAAGGCCATGAAACTCAAACAAAATTATTTCAAAAGAAATAGTGGTTTGCTATTGCAACAACGATTGTCTTCAAAATATAATAACGTTAAGCAAATGAAACGATTTGGTTCCAAGGAACTAGAGAAGGCCACAAACAACTATAATGTGAGTTGAATCCTTAAAAATATCTCAACTAGAAGGCCATAACTATTTGGTTTCAGTAATCTTATCGTCTGTTTTGGAACTACATCAATATCTCAATGCATTCTATTAAAGAAAGAAGTTTAGTGACATATTTCTCTCTTTCAATGCAAGAGAACCGCTTGTTTGTATACTTGATGCTTAAGTCCTCAAGCAGGGCTAGAAAGAAGAGATCAGATCAGTTGTAAAGCTAGCAAAAAGATGTTTGCACTTGAATAGGAAGAAGAGGCCTACAATGAAAGTAGTGGCTATGGAGTTGGATGTGATTAGAGCATCGTTGGAGGCAGCTTCTTCAACCATTCATCAAGATTTTGGCCCCGACAAGGTGGATTACGCTAAAGTAGTCACTACTGGATGTTAGGATACTGCATCCTCTCCATCTAAGTCACATTTGAACCACATCGCCATGAATATGAAAATTGATGTGCAACCTCTACTCTCTGGCTAACACCTTAATTATTGACAAATAATATGTAAGTTTCTGACTACCTAGCCAGACTTGGTTTGGTTAGATACAAACAAGAAGAGCTTAGCTTTGATGCATGAACTATTTTCTATCTTGGTAGTTCCAGGAATGGGGTATACATCATTGGAACCTATATAACCAACATAATGCTCCTAGTTCCTTAGTGAACATATTTCATTGCATTCCCTTTCCCAACTTCAAGTAAATGCTATTATTGGTGTAAAGAAGAAAAAGTTCTTGATTCCTCACAACTGAATTCGATTTAGAAAAAGACGATCAAGCATGGCATGAGATGCAAAAGTTATTTCAAATTTAAAAAATACTAGTACATAACATGTAAATCATTTGAAGGAAAAAAAAATTTTAAATTTAAGTTAAATTAATTAAAATAATAATAAAATAAATTTATAAAATATAAAATTATGTACAGACTACACTAATTAAAAAAGAGTAAATATAAAATTTTATGTAAAATTCTTTTTACCAAAAAAATCAATTGCATTTATTAAAATATTATCTTAATTATATTACACAAATTTTATTCTTATATTTAAAAATAAGGTCTTGAGATGGTAAATATAAATTTAATAAATTTAAGTAAAATATTTTATATTATATATAAAAATATTATTATAATATATATATAAGGTTTATGTTTTTTTAATTAGATCAAGTAGATGGATAGTACTATACTTTAGTAACCAAGTCTTTTCAAAATTGGATCATTTGGTATCGTATCAAGGCAATATTTAGCTTTTGTGACCTCCAAATTGTTGGTGGTGGGTAATTGAGGTTGTTGGCTTACTAGTTGGCTTATAATTGTGTATAGAATCAATAGACAAAAGTGGGTAAAGAAGTAGAGAAGGCAAAATAGTATAATGAAGTATTATAAGAGAAAATAACTAAAGAAAAATAAATGATAGAGATTTTTGGTGTCTAGAATGATTATATTACTACTGGGTTTCTATTAGTCATACTGAAATGAGGCCAATGAATGCGTTTAACTTGCAATTCAAAATAAATGTTGTACAAAACAAAGTAAGCACCCAGTTGAAATTGAAAGTGAAGATGCTTACTGGGGTGATACCGCAGGAGCTGAAAAAATAGGAGATTATTTTTGCAGTGAATATATCGTAAACAAGCTGATAGGTAGGCTTCTTGTTGAAGGCATATTTAGAAGCTTGGATTATAGTGTTTTGAAGTGAAATTTGGGAATTTCTTCGTCTCTATTGAAAGGACCAAGTAAAATGAATGTTCCTAATGACAACAAATCTTTAACCAGATTGCATAGAAAGATGAAAGTCTCTCTTGTGCTTTCTCTTAGTTTTGCATTTCACTTTATGTTTATACTTGTAGAAAAATATATAAAAAAAGAAAACATTTCATTATATGCCTATACTTTTAGAAAATTATAAATAGATATACAGGGTTTCAAAAACATAAAGTTTACACTTTAAAATACAACGTGTGAATAGTAATAATATTGCTCTTAAAAGGTCAAAATCATTAATTTTCCAATGCAGAAAGTGAAGCACGTGGCAGGAAGCAACGAATGGAAGAGACAAATTCAATCACATCAAAGCAAAGAGAGAGAGACTTGGACGTGAGCTTATAGACAAAAACTTGGGCCATGTTTTGCAGGAAATATGTTAGAAGCCATATGGTTGAAATTGTCGCGTTAATTTTCCCATCATGCTCATCCTTTCACATTCTATCTTTTCAAGCTCCCCTCTCTACTTGCAAATTTCAAGGACCACCATAACACACAAAAAATAATAAAAAAAAAGAGAGAGAGAGAGAAAAAGAGAGAGGGAGTGGGCAAGAAGTGGTGATAAATGAGTTTGGTTCTATTTTTATTATGGTTTCTGATTTTTTTAGCTGGTCTTAAAAGTTGCATTGGAAATGATGATGTGCCCATTCTACTCAATGATGATGTTTTAGGCCTTCTTGTTTTCAAGTCAGGTATTATCCATGCATCTTCTTATCTCAGCTTTGGAACGAAGACGATGACTCCCCTTGTTCATAGAAGTTCATACAGTGTAATCCGGTGACCAGCCGAGTTTCTCAAGTCCCACTCAATGGCCTCAACTTATCCGGGAAAATTAGCAAAGGGCTTCAAAAGTTGCAAGGTTTGAAAACCTTATCACTTGCTCATAACAATTTTAGTGGAACTATCAGTTTTGAGCTTGGTCTTATGGGCAGTCTTGAAAGGCTTAAACTCAGTCACAATAGTCTTTCTAGTCCCATTCCATCTTCGCTTGGTTCCACAAGATTTCTTGATCTTTCCAAAAACTCCTTCTCAGGACAAGCTTCTAATGATCTCTTCTGAAACCGTACGTCCCTTCGTTACCTTTCTTTAGCTGACAATTTGCTTCAAGGGCCATTACCGAATGTAGCTGCCTGCTTTTCTTTGAACACTTTCAAGGTCTCCAACAACAAAATTTCTGGTGTCCCAGATTTTTCAACTGGAATTTGGTTACTTAAACATCTTCAAACTTTACATCTTTCACACAATGCATTTTCCAGGTCCGTGCCAAAAGGGTATCTGCCATCCACAACTTGAAAGATCTCTGGTTACAGGGCAACAAATTTTTGGGACCACTACCAGTGGATATTGGATTCTGCAGATACAACAAGAAGTTGACAGGTAACTTTGGCAGTCTCAGCAGCCTGGAATACTTGGACTTGTCGAGCAATGGACTTACCGAAAGCCTACCATCATCAATTGGTGATCTGACTTCACTAAAGTACATGAGCTTGTCCTACAAGAAGCTCACAAGTAGCATTCCAACAACAATGGTTAACTGTGCCACAATATCAGTTATTCGAATTAGAGGTAACAGCCTTCATGGCAGCATACCGGAGGGCATTTTTATCTTGGGTTGGAGGAAGTAAATTTTTCAGAAAACAAATTGACGGGTTCCATTCCAACTGGTTAAAGTAAATTCTTTGGATCAGTTCATACATTAGACCTTTCAAACAACTATCTCGCAGGACATATTCTAGCGAAAATGGGTTTATACTCAAATTTGGGATACTTGAATTTTTCGTGGAACAACCTTACCTAAAAAATGCCGCTAGAGCTTGGCTACTTTCAGAACCTAAAGGTTTTGGATCTTCAGAGCAATGGACCGGTTGGCTTAATACCTGCGGATATATGTGAGTCTTATAGCTTGAGCATTCTTCAGTTGCATGGTAATTCCTTGACCGGGCCACTTCCGGAGGAGATTGGAAATTCCTCAGCTCTTTACTTGTTGTAAGGCCTTTGCTAATTTTGCTTCTATTAGTCATCTACATCTTTTCTCTTTGGTTAAATTACATTATATTAGTAGCCTAACCCATTAAGACTCGAAAAACATGATATATTATCATTAAGTAAATTCAAAATTGATAATATATGAGTAATTGACCTACCTTTCTTGAGTGTATAAATCAAGTAGGTTGATAGCTTTGTACTTCAGTAACTAGGCCTTTTCAAAATTGGGTCATTTGGTATCATATCGAATTGAAGGTGGACTTTAACTTTTGCCACCAACAAATTATTGTAAGGTACCATAGTGATGGTCAAAGGAGGTTGGAGGGTATTACAGTTGTTGGGCCGCTAGTTGGCTTATAAAATTGTATATAGAGTCAACAGACAAAAGTGGATAGAGGAGTAGGTAAGGTAAAATAGTATAATTAAGAATTATTAGAGAAAATAATTAAAAAAAATAAATAATAGAAAATTTTAATTCTCAAAACAATGTCATTACTATTAAATTTCTGTTAATTATATATTTAATTTCATAATATAAATTAAACATATTTATTTTAATGTTATAAATAAATAAAATTAAAATTTAAAATATATTTTATTAAACTCTTATTTTTTTTATGTATTGTTATCTATTGTTGTGCTTGTGAATATTGTAGATAACTAGTCTAAACAAGTCTTTGTATCCAACATTATACCTTGCACCATAAAGAAAATAAGGGTAATTTTTATTAGAATTGGTCAAAAATATAATCATTATGACAATCCAAATAACATTACTTGAGCTTATTGCATGTTTGTTCTTTTTTCCTATAGGAGCTTGTCCCACAACAATTTAAGTGCTTCCAGTCCTAGGTCCATATCAAAGCTAAACCAACTTAAATTTCTAAAATTGGAAGTGAACATACTTACTAGAGAGGTGCCACAGGAGCTGGGAAAATTGGAGAACCTTCTCACTATAAATATGTCGTATAACATGCTTAGAGGCAGACTTCCTGTTGGAGGCACATTTTCAAGCTGGGATTACAGTGCTTTGCGGGGGAATTTGGGAATTTGCTCACGTTCGTTGAATGGACCACGTAAAATGAATGTTCCAAAGTCACTAGTTATGGACCCATTTGCCTATGGGAGACAAATATCGGCCATCCAGGCGTTGATCTTCCCTCTAGCGGCATCAGTCATCTCGGCGTTGTTCTTCCCTCCAGTGGCACAGGCAGTCCCAATGGCCTTGGGTTTATCCTTCTTAATTTGATGATTTTTCTGTTGCCTCTTTTTTTATTTCTTCTCTTCGCCTTTCTCTACCATTTTTCAATTCCTTTTTTTTTTTCCTTGTCGATTTGCTTCTACCGTTATTACTATTTACTACATTGTACTTGTTTTGGTAGTTTTGTGTAGATTAAGTTTTAGTCACTCTAATTGCATAGTTCCTTCCTTTGTAGGCTTTATTACGCAAGGATTGGAATTAGAACTCCTTCCAATGACTACTATGTACAAGTGGATACATGAAGTGACATTATATGGGTCAATTGCATCTGATGCAAAGAATGCCCTAGAACAAGCTCCCTTGGTGTAAGCCAAACTCTTTTTTTTTTTTTTATGTCCTTCTTTTGTTTTGATTTTCATTATCCATGTAGGATCAAAGCTTTTGTCTGAATAGTGGATTGTTGGTAACAAATAGATCATACACTATATAATGTAAATAAGTCAGACACTAGAAGTTTGGTTCCTTGTGATGGTGAGTTTTGCTATGAGGTGAATGGAGGTTCTTTATCAGGCTCCATAGCCAATAAATCATGCCCATATCTAGAGATATATGGAGATGGGAGTTTGACTACGGGTTATTTTATGAAGGATGTTGTGCAATATGATAGAGTGTTAGGAGACCTCGAAACAACATCAACCAATGGACGTATTATATTTGGGTAAGTTGGTTAATGCTCTTTAACACATGGCTTGTAAAATAGTGTATATCTTTTCAGAAATCAGAAAAAAATAAGATTGTATGAAGCTTTTGTGGTAGCTGTTGTGTCCCAAAATTCTTGATTTTGGTTAATGGCGTTCTAGCCTTCTTTCAAGCTTCCTTTGGCTCATTTCACATGCAATATGCTCTGGAGAAAAGGTCTTGGTGCACTAGTTCCTGGTCCAGTTTTAATGAGGTTTTTTGGCAGAATGTCTATGTTTGATGATTTGAATTGTGTTGATCTTGTGAACTCATTTTCTTTACACATTTTGATGATGCAATATGCTGATATTGTAGACATGTTCCAACCAGTCTTGAAATAGTTAACTAGGATATGCAAATTATTGTCTTGTTTCTTTACCTATTCATTCATATTTTCATATTTTTCTATTTAGTTTTATTCAAAAGGTGGTTTCCTTTTGGTTTTATCATAGTTGTGGTGCTAGACAATTTGGAAATCTAGGTACATCCAACGAAGAAGCACTTGATGGGATACTTGGTTTTGGAAAATCAAACTCGTCAATGATTTCACAGTTGGCTTCAAATCGGAATGTGAAAAAGGTATTTGCACACTGCTTAGCACAAATGGAGGTGGTATCTTTGCTATTGGGCATGTTGTGCAACCAAAAGTTAACATGACACCTTTGATATCAAATGAGTAAGTTATCTAATCATAGTATATTTTTCTCACTTATGGTTTGTTGGCAGTGCATTTTTTTTTTTCACTTTTTAGAAGTTGTTGCCTTTGCAATGGCTTCTTTTTTTTTTTTTTTATATATCACGTTTGATTATTTATGTACAATTTTTATTTTGTTCCTTCTATCTTGAATTTTGGAAAAAAAATTGCTACATTTGAGGGAAAGGGATGAAATGGCTTGTCTAAAGCATGACATGGAAGTGTTCTCATATTACTGGATCAAATTTCTTAGAAATTTTGACTTGTGTCCTTCTTGTTTATATTCAATTACATTTTTAACTGTTCAAGTGAACTAAGACTCCTTATAGTTTGTTTGTTTGTTTATCATAGTTTGATTGTTTTAATAAAAGGAAAAATTGTGGCTACTCTCTAGGACAAACATTAGTTTTCTAATGCAAGCTAGGAAGAGAAACTGATTGAAATTATATGGATGAGAATTCAGGTGACTAAGAAGTGGTAAAATGGGGGAATAGGGTGAAGGAGGTGTACATCTTCCTGGACAGATCTTTGGAAGATCTTTGCCATTAATTATGGTGCTCGAAATTTTAGAATTAGGAACACAACTTTAATAATTCTCTGCACTTACTGTGTAAGAAAATCCTCGGAACTAATCCTTCATTGATTAATGCCGCTGAATTTAATACGGCATTTAATGACGTCTAGGCAGACCATTAGAACTGATTATGAATAAGGACCTTCCTTTTGGCTTGTGAAAAGCTTAGTAATTGGAATTCTATCGGTAATTTATATGTTCAGTATACCCTTTAGAATTTTTTAGTGATTTTATTATTAGGGACAAGAGCTAGTGAATGAATTTACCTCAAGTGATTTGTCTGTTTCTCTTAATAGTTTTATTATTAGGAACAGGAGACAGTGAATGAATTGACCTCGAGTTATTTTTCTGTTTCCTTCTGCTTCTATTTCTTGGCTATTCCCCCTTTCTTGTTTCTCTCCCATTTCCTGCCCTGCCTATCTTTCTCTTTACTTTTCCACCTAGCTGTTTTTATTTATTTATTTATTTATTTATCTTTTATGTTGATTGTGCATGTTGAAAAATTAAACTATAATAAAACAATACTTTTCTGAATTTTCATTTGCGAAAATTCAATTACCACAATACAGGATCTTTAAGCGAATACTAGCAAATGAACTGTAAGGAATCGACGTACCGTTGTCCATGTCGGTTCCTTCGTCGGAGGTGAAGATCTCTTTACCGATCCGTGTCTGAGAAGATTTTGCCTTTCCTTTCCGGATTCTTTCCTTTCGCGTCTTCCTGCCTTTTCGGTCTCTCTCTCACAATTTTCTCCGACTCTTCCCTTTCCTTTTCTGATTCTCTGATGGCTTAGAGAGACTTACGGGAAAGTTTTAATGATAATCATTATTTCCTTTCCATAATGGTTATTAAATAATGGTTATTATTAATTAGAAATTAATACCCTAATTAAATCGTTATAATTAATTAGGGAATTAATATTCTAATTAAAACGTTACCTTTTCTTTCCGTAACGTTTATCTATCAATTAGGAATTATCCATCTTTTCTAATAACGATTATCCTACCCGTAATCGTTATCTTTTTCCCGTAACAATTATCTTTAAATAGGGAGAGTGGAGGGATTTTAAACCCAATGACCCAAATTGCCTTTATGTCCAACCGACCATCATATTGGACCTTTTATATTGGGTCACACTTTAAATAACAAGGGCCACTCATGTTAATTAATTTAACAATCTCCCACTTGGCTCTTGTTATGATTTGATGAATCAACAACAAATAAGTGTGCACAATCCTTAAAGATCATCAAACCACAATACTTGATTGAATCAAAATGATTGGATCATGGCGGTCACATGTCCTTTGGTGACATGATTCCTTCCATGTATCACACGATCATTATAATTCATAATTACCTAACTGAGGAACGTTGAAACTTTAATTGTCATTTTCGAACATGCCACTAGTTATCTCACAACTGTAATTGTATACAACTAAATAGAGATAACAGAGCGTAAACAAAACCATGACTTTAATTGAATTCAAGAGTGTTACAATAATATGAGCAGTACACAATATTGACTTTCATGAGAATGCGGACCTATCCAAAATGCCCATTCCTTCAACATGTCCAGTAAATGTTTTCGGTGGCAAACCTTTAGTTAATGGGTCCGCTATCATCAATTCAGTACCAATGTGCTCAATAGACACTCTACGGTTTTGCACTTCTTCCTTAACAGATAGATATTTTAAATCCATATGTTTCGCACCTTTAGAATACCTATCATTTTTAGAGAAGAAAACAGCTGCGGAATTATCACAATAAATTCTTAATGGCTTTTCTATACTGTCGACCAAACCAAGCCTTAAGATAAAATTCCGCGACCATAATGCATGAACAGTAGCCTCAAAGCATGCTACAAATTCAGCTTCCATAGTGGAAGTAGCAATGACGGACTGCTTCCCACTTTTCCAGGAAACTGCTCCTCCAGCCAGGAGGAACACGTAACCAAATGTAGATTTCCTCGAGTCTACACATCCAGCATAATCTGAATCCGAGTAGCCTACTATCTCAAGATGATTTGATCTTTTATAAGTAAGCATATGATTCTTGGTGCCTTGCAAGTACCTAAGTACTTTCTTTCCGGCTTTCCAATGATCTATTCCAGGATTGCTTTGATATCGGCCCAGCATTCCAACAGCGAAACTAATATCTGGCCGAGTGCATGTTTGAGCATACATCAAACTTCCAACCAATGATGCGTAGGGAATGGTTTCCATTGATTTTAGTTCCAAATCATTCTTTGGACATTGCAGTTCACTGAACTTGTCCCCTTTCTGAATTGGAACTATTCCTGTAGAGCAATTTTCCATTCTAAATCTCTCTAATACTTTATTGATATAGCCTTTCTGAGACAATCCCAACAATCCTTGTGATCTATCATGGAATATCTCTATTCCTATCACATAGGATGCCTCATTCATATCTTTCATTTCAAAAGTTTCAGAGAGAAATTTCTTAACGTCATGTAACAAACTCATGTCATTAGCAGCCAATAGAATGTCATCGACATATAGGACTAATATAATGAACTTGCTCCCACTGACCTTCATATAGATACACCGATCAACGGTGTTCTCTACAAAACCATACGACATAATGGTATCATTAAACTTAATATACCATTGTCAGGAAGCTTGTTTCAGTCCATATATCGATTTCTTTAATTTACACACCAAACTTTCCTGCCCTGTGGTTATGAAACCTTCAGGTTGGTCCATATACACTTCCTCTTCTAAGTCTCCATTCAGAAAGGCGGTCTTTACATCCATTTGGTGGAGCTCCAGGTCATATTGAGCCACCAAAGCCATAATGATTCTTAAGGAGTCTTTCTTAGATACTGGAGAGAAAGTCTCCTTATAGTCAATGCCATCCTTTTGAGTGTAACCTTTGGCAACAAGTCTGGCTTTGTACCTTTCAATGTTGCCTTTTGAGTTTCGCTTGGTCTTGAAGACCCATTTACAGCCAACTCGTTTTGATCCTTCAGGCAACTCTACCAATTCCCAGACTTGATTTACATCCATCGATTTCAACTCTTCCTTCATGGCATTCAACCACTTTTCAGAATCATTACAATCCATGGCTTGATTAAATAAGACTGGATCTTTATCAATGCTTAATTCCGATTCATGCTCAAGCGAGTAAACCACATAATCATTCGATACAGCTGGCCTTTTCTGTCTTGTAGACCTCCGTAATGCCATATCTTGTGGCATCGCTTGTTCATTCGAAATTTGTACATTGTCACTTGGTTCATCTCTTATGTGCTCACTTTGCGTGTTTCGTGTATCAATTTGTTGTCCTTGCATGTCACGTGACTGTGATGCAACAAAAGGAACAACAACTTGAGTAGAAACACTGGGTGTGGGGATACTAACTTGAGTAGGGTTACTCATTGTGGATCTTTCATTTTGCAATTCTGTAATATCCACTTTTCGTGATTCCCCACTCCCACTGGACTGACCATTTTCAATGAACCGAGCATTACCAGACTCAACTATTCTTGTGCTATGGTTAGGGCAGTAAAACCTGTACCCTTTAGACTTTTCAGGATAGCCAATGAAGTGACCACTGATGGTTCTTGCATCAAGCTTTCCTTCATGTGGATTATAAATCCTTACTTCTGCTGAACAACCCCAAACGTGAAGGTGTCTTAAACTGGGTTTCCTACCTGTCCATAACTTGTAGGGAGTCTTAGGGACAGCCTTACTAGGAACCCTGTTTAGCAGATATGCTGCAGTCCTTAATGCATGCATCCACAAGGATAAAGGTACAGTACTGTAACTCAACATACTCCTAACCATATCCATAAGTGTGCGATTCCGCCTTTCCGCTACACCATTCTGTTGTGGTGTACCAGGCATTGTGTACTGTGCACATATGCCTCGACTTTCGAGAAATTTTGCAAATGGACCAGGACATTGTCCACTTTCATTGAATTTTCCATAATATTCACCACCCCTGTCTGACTTAATCACTTTTACTTTTCTATCCAACTGCCTTTCCACTTCGTTAATAAACACCTCCAGGGTGTTTACTGACTGGGACTTTTCATGCAGTAGATATAAGTAACAGTACCGTGAGTAGTCATCTATAAATGTGATGAAATATTTCTCACCACCCCATGTGGGAATATCGAAAGGGCCACAAATATCGGTGTGTATCAATTCTAAAGGCTCACTACTTCTCATGGCTGGGTTCTTTGATGTGTGTCTTGTTTGTTTTCCTTTTATACAATCAACACATACTTCCCAATCAGCAAAATCCAATTGAGGTAGGATATCACTTTTCACCAACCTCAATATCCTTTCTTTGGATATATGACCCAATCTTTGATGCCATAAGAAAGCAGAACTATCATTATGCATATTACGTTTGTTACCTATACTATGCTCAACAAGAAATAGAGAATCAGCATACATAGCATCAAGATTAAGACGATACAAATCATCAACCAAAGTACCAGATCCATAATAGTACGAATGTCTATACAATGAAAATGCACCGTTTCCAATCTTGAAATTAAATCCTTCTTCATCCAACTTTGCAACAGAAATCAAATTCCTAGCACATTCAGGAACATAGAGACACTTTTCTAGATCCAGGTGACACTTAGTGTCCAAGATCAATCTGTACGTCCTAATTCCCGCTATTCGTGCCTTCATTCTGTTTCCCATGTAAAGGAACTTCTCAGTTCCTGTTATGGGCTGGATTGAAAGGAATCCCTACATAATATGTGACACATGAGTAGTAGCTCCAGAGTCTAACCACCAAGTATTGTTGGGTACTTCAATTACGTTTGATTCAAAACATACTGATATACAGTACATACCTTTCTTTTCGAACCAAGCTTTCCTTTTTGGGCAATCCTTCTTGAAGTGACCCATCCTTTTACAGAAGAAGCATTTCTGATCCTTTTGGATCTGACCTCCAGTGACTTTTATAGAGGCCTTGTCCTTCTTCTTACCCTTCCGGTATGGTTTAGACTTACTACTGCTAGCCTCATTGCGAACAGTGAGATGAATGGAGTGATCCCTCATCTTCTTTAATCTCCCTTCTTCCTGAACCAGCATGGCCTTAATTTCTTGAAAGTTCCATTTCTCTTTAATAGTGTTATAATTCACTTGGAACTGGCCAAATTCAGGAGGCAGTGAGTTGATGATGAATTGAACCAAAAAGGATTCACTCACATCCATTCCCATCGTTCTTAACTTTGCTGCTAGGTTAGCCATACTAGTCACATGATCATGAATGGGCTGTGACCAATCAAATTTCTTGGTCGTCAACTCACTCATTAGGGTTCCTACGATGGATTTGTCAGCTATGTCTGACTGAGAATATTCTTTAATTCTCACCATAAATTCCCTTGCATATTCGGTCTTAGGCATCGATGGCTTGACATTTTCAGCCATCGTCATTCGCATCAAATTCAGACTCAGCCTATTAGACTGTACCCAAGCCTCATAAAAGGACTTATCGGATTCTGTACTGGTCTCCGTAATGGCTGTAGGCCTTTTATCCGTGATGACCGCTAGGTTTAAGCCCAAAACGCCCAAATGAAACTGAATATGCTCAGACCATTCTGCATAGTTCAGCCCATTGAATTTGATCATTGCATTGCCTAGGGCGAAAACGTTGTTGAAGGCTGCAAACATGATCCAAATTAATACTTTGAGCAAACTTTGATGGATTCAGATACATACATTACAAACTTTGACTATGTATTTAAGTCCACCTTTGGGTGATCCTCAAATACATGACTTTAATCAATAATGATGCTAATTAGATATACTTTAATAGATCAATCAATCATACTAGAGTGAAACATGAATGTTATCTTTGGATAAACAATCATGTTTACTCAGTATATCAATCAATCTCCTTTAGTGTTATTAATTATAGGCAATGATCCATCTTTGGATGATCTCCTAGCTTTATAATTAATAACTACAATTGTTCATGTACAACCCTTTATTAGCATCAAAATGAACAATTTGAAATTTACGGTCATTCAAATTTTTCAAACCAGGCCACTTTGGTGACTAACAAGTTTTCAAAATTTTAATTTTCCATTCTGTGGGAGTTGACACAGGCCAATACACAGACAGCGCACTTTTCCCGTAGTCGGCTTATGCTTTACGCCGATAATCACCCGCGATACGAACGACAACCACAAGCGACATAGGGTCCAATGGCCGGCGCACTTTTCCAGCCAACAGTCTCCGGCAGTGTAGGATTCCGGCCGGAGCTCCTCCCACGCCGGCCAACCCTGCTGGCACCGCCCGGATCCCACAGCTGGGCCTTTGCCGTGCCCAGCAAGCCGATCGGGTCCCGGCCACGTGCGCTCGCCGGTGGCCCCTCGGCCCCAGTCGGGTTGCGCTTCTCCGGTGGCCCCTTCGGCCCCGGTCGCGTCGCGCTTCGCCGGTGGCCCCTCGGCCTCGGTCGGGTCGCGCTTCTCCGGTGGCCCCTTCGGCCCCGGTCGCTTCGCGCTTCGCCGGTGACCCCTTCGGCCCCGGTCGCCTCGCGTTCGTCGGTGGCCCGTTCGGCCTCGGTCGGATCGCGCTCGCTGGTGGCCCTTTCGGCCCCAGTCGGATCGGGCTTGCCGGTGGCCCTTTCGGCCCCGGTCGGATCGGGCTGCCGGTGGCCCTTTCGGCCTCGGTCGGGCTTCCCCGGCGACGCGCAGGAACACAGCGCTCACCGGGGTTCCTTTCGCCGTACCCGAATCGATTTGGGTCCCGGCTGTGTCGACCGCTTTCCTTCGTGCGCCTTTCCTTCCAGCACAACAGGGAAAACGAAAACAACAATGCAGTATTCGCAAAAACAAGCTCTGATACCAATTGTTGAAAAATTAAACTATAATAAAACGATACTTTTCTGAATTTTCATTTGTGAAAATTCAATTACCACAATACAGGATCTTTAAGCGAATACTAGCAAATGAACTGTAAGGAATCGACGTACCGTTGTCCATGTCGGTTCCTTCGTCGGAGGTGAAGATCTCTTTACCGATCCGTGTCTGAGAAAATTTTGCCTTTCCTTTCCGGATTCTTTCCTTTCGCGTCTTCCTGCCTTTTCGGTCTCTCTCTCACAATTTTCTCCGACTCTTCCCTTTCCTTTTCTGATTCTCTGTGGCTTAGAGAGACTTACGGGAAAGTTTTAATGATAACCATTATTTCCTTTCCATAATGGTTATTATTAATTAGAAATTAATACCCTAATTAAATCGTTATAATTAATTAGGGAATTAATATTCTAATTAAAACGTTACCTTTTCTTTCCGTAACGTTTATCTATCAATTAGGAATTATCCATCTTTTCTAATAACGATTATCCTACCCGTAATCGTTATCTTTTTCCCGTAACAATTATCTTTAAATAGGGAGAGTGGAGGGATTTTAAACCCAATGACCCAAATTGCCTTTATGTCCAACCGACCATCATATTGGACCTTTTATATTGGGTCACACTTTAAATAACAAGGGCCACTCATGTTAATTAATTTAACAATGCAGTCTTAATGGTCAACTTAAAAATTATGACAAATTTCCTGTGAACCATTCAACATTAAGACACAACAAATTGTTACACATGGGTTTCTTCTGTCTATTGTTTCTTCTGTCTATTGTCTGTGATTTTATTTTATTTGCTTACACTCTGTTTTTCCATTATGCGTATAATGGTTATTCCTAATTTCCCATGCCAAAAGATTTGCCTTAATATTCCTAATTGGCAAAGGGCCGTTGTATGAACCTAAAGAAGATACTCTGCCGCCTTCTCTGTACATATCCTGGGATAGGGACCCTATAACTGTTCGTGTCCTGACGGGTACTCAAATTCTGCAGTGAGAAAATGTGCTACGACCCTATCAGGGACTCACCATATGTCTGGGAACCCAATAAAAAATCTCAAATTAAAGTTATTATCATCATAGGTATGTAATATCTATTTGGTTTGTAACATTAGTTGGAAATTAGTCATATATTTGTTTAGGGATTTAGACCTCCTGAAGACTCAAAATTGCAGCAGGCTAATCACTCGGTAGTTATAGTTTATTGCAGTCACTATAATTAATGTGATGATTTTTTAATTTTTCTGAAATAAAAATAATATCAAAAATTTTTTATGAAATTAAATTTATCTTTCGATTTGATAATTGTGCAGGTTGCAGCCCTAATCTTGGATTATTTTTACTAGTTATTGTTGCATGGGGTTGTACAAGACAATTAAAAGAAGAAAGACCATTAGACTTAAGGAAAAATATTTTAAAAGAAATGGTGGTTTGCTATTGCAACGACAATTGTCTTTAAGAGATAATAATGTTGAACAAACAAAACTATTTAGTTCCAAGGAGCTAGAGAACCAAAGACCATTACAACATGAGTCCAATCCTTTGGCGGGAGGCCAAAGAACAGTCTATAAAGGAATGTTTGGCTGATGGAAAGATTATGTTAATCAAGAAGTCTAAGATAGTCAACAAAGATGAAGGAAAACTCAAACCATTTTATCAACAAAGTTGTAATTCTAACACAAATCAACCACAAAAATGTGGTTAAGTTATTTGGATGTTGTTTAGAGACAGAAGTACCTCTATTTGTTTACAAGTTCATCCCAAATGGAGCTCTCTTTCAACACATACATGAACAAAATGATTAGAAATTTTTAATTATGTGGGAAATTCGCTTGCGGATTGCAACTGAAGTGGTAGATGCTGTCTCGTATTTGCATTCAGCAACATCCATACCCATTTATCATTGAAACATCGAGTCCTCAAGCATACTACTAGATGAGAAATATAGAGCAATTGACTTTGAGATGCCAAAGTCTGAAACTTTTGCTCTGTATTTATTATCCAGCAGTAAGTTTGTGAATTTGATGTCTTGATGATAAATGAGAATGGATGCTGCTAAATGCAAGTATGAGACAGCATCCACAACTTTAGTTGCAATCCGTAAGCGCATTTCCCACATAATTGGAAATTCGTGATTATTTTGTCCGTATATGTGTTGAAAAAGAGTTCCATTTGGGATGAACTCATAAACTAATGGAAGTACTTCAGTCTCCAAACAACATCCAAGTAATTTTACCACATTTATGTGGTTGATTTATGTTAGAATTGCAACATCATTGATGAATTGTTTGAGCTTACCTTCATCTTCATCGACTATCTTGGACTTCTTGATTGCCACAATCTTTCTATTCGTCAACATTCCTTGATAAAACATTCTTTAGTCTCCCTAACCAAGGATTTGGCAAATGTTGTAGTGGTCTGTGACCTTCTCTAGCTCTTTGGAACCAAATAGTTTCGTTTACTCAACACTATTATCTGGATATGGTATTTTTACTTTATGTCCTGTTAAAAAATTTTCTTTTTAACATTGAAACAACCCAGCTAGAATTGAGTGAAATAGTTTAACAGGAGAAACATGGTTCAAAGATGGCCTTTTTGGATGGCAACCCCCCTTGAGAGACTCTGAATGCCAATTGTTCATTGTATTCAGTCACTGGGAGGAGAAGTACAGCTTAATTCACGAATAAAGAAGATTGAGTTAAGCAATGGGGGAGCAGTGAGCAGTTTTTTGCTAAATAGTGGAGACATGATTGAAGAAGATGCTTATGTATTTGCCACTCCATGTACACCAAAATGTTTTCTGTGTGTTGTCTAAATTGCACTACTTTTGTTTCCCAGTTCTTTTTTACTGTTGATCTATTTGCTCCAATCAGTTGATATCCTGAAGCTTCTTTTGCCTGATGACCGGAAAGAGATTCCTTACTTTAAGGAATTGGAGAAATTAGTTGGAGTTCCTGTTATCAATGTTCACATCTGGTGAGTAAGGCATTTTGTCATCAACAATCGGTAATGGAAATCATGCCATGCTCTTACACATAACAATATTATGTTGGAATATTTGGAATTCAACATAAGACTTTAGAATTAAGAGATTGCATTCATCAGAATGGTTTTGATAACGTAGGAACATTCTTTCTTAGCTCTACATTATATCTCATCTCATGTCATCGATGCAAATCAGGCCATGCATTTAGTTTAGGTCAAGTCAATAGTGTCTCTACGTATATATGAGACTGTTTTCTAGAATTCAAAATTTCCGCCAGTGAAATACTTGCATAAAGCTATCTTTGTTACAGGTTTGACCGAAACTGAAGAATACATATGATCACCTACCCTTAGCAGGTACTGCTGTATTTCATATCACCTTTTGTGTTTATCAAGGTATTGGTTTCGGTATTCTGTTAACGCATTTTTCACATTTATCGCGACTTATTAATAACCCATTATTTTTGAAGTAATTACCTCACGAACATTTTGCAACATCCTCATCTCCTCCTCACTCTCTAGTTTCTTTCTTTTAGTTTCCTTCACTGCAAGGCATCGATAGTTCTTCAAAAGATTTTGAAACAACAATAATCCTCACTGTTCCAGAACAAGATGCTTTAGCGGGCACCAAGTAATGGAACAATTTTAGATACTCTCAAATTAAAATCTCCTAATAATATTTGTCAAATAAAATCCAATCCTCAAGAATTTTTAAATAATAAATTGCATAAAATTTTGCTACCTATTCAGGTTGTTTTAGGTCAGAGAAGAATTTGATTATCATGTCTTCTTCTTCTTCTTTTCTTTTTGTCAGTGTGACAACTTTTCTCTCCCTTTTTTCTTTTTCTTACTAGAAATTGTTTGATCTCACTAAATTTTCTTTTTTGATTTTTAAATTTGTTTGTAACATGTAAGGTAACTGCTATAACTATTTCTGTTTTTTTTTTCTTTTTTTTTTTATCTTCGTGTGAGCTTACAATTTATGTTCACTTAGTTCATCACCTTCATCCACCATCATTTCTCATCTATTGTTTTTCTTCAATTCTTGAATGTTTGATTTGTGTCTGAGTCTGATCTTAAAGGTAGTTTACTTGGTGAATCATATTTCATGGGTTGTGAAAGTCGGTTGCGTCCTAAGCAAAATGTTCAGTCTACAATATCTAGGATACTTTCACATCACCAATCAGCTTTTGCTTGATATTTTGCAACAAAATGCATGTTTCTTTTCCCTTCACATAAAATACAAGAGCATATTTTATTCCTTTGGTTGACATGATGCTTGGAAAAAGTTAATTACTTGTTACTGCTTGATTGATTGGCCATTCCTTAGATCTTCACATGCAGTACTTCTAATATAGGTGCTACTTTTTGAATCTAGGGCTTTTACCTGTTGGCCATTCCTAAGGGGAACGCAGCAATATTGACCTAAAGGACTTCAATTGTCGCCTTCTCTGTATGTATACTGGGGGGACAACGAACCTTATAACTGCCCGTGTCCATACGGGTACTTTAGTTTTGACGATGACAATACATGTGTCCAATTATTTGTCGAACAACACAGAAAAAATTTCGGGCTAAAGTTGCATCATTAGTATGCAATATTTATTTGGTTTGTAATATTAACTGGAAGTTAGTCTTAAATTTGCTCAAAAATTTGGACCTCTTAAAATTTCAAAATTGTGGTATGCGAATTACTTAATAGTTTTAATTTATTACAATCACCACAATTAATGTGATCATTTCTTAATTTCTTTGAATTAGAAATGATATAGAAAAATTTTCATGGAATTGAACTTATCTTTTAATTTGATAGTTGTGCAGGCTATTGCTTTGGTCTTGGATTATTTTCACTAGTTATTGGTGCATGGGGGTTGTATAAGACAATTAAAATAAGAAAGATTGTTAAATTCAAGGAAAAATATTTCAAAAGAAATGGTGGTCTATTATTGCAACAGTAATTATCTTCAAGAGATAATAATGTTGAGCAAATGAAACTATTTAGTTTGAAGGAGGTAGAGAAGGCCACAAACCATTACAACGTGAGCCGAATCCTTGGTCAGGGAGGCCAAGGAATGGTTTATAAAGGAATGTTGAGATGAAAAGATTGTGGCAACCAAGAAGTTCAAGATAGTCAACAAAAATGAAGGCAAACTTGAAGAGTTCATCAACAAAATTGTAATTCTAACACAAATCAATTACAAAAATGTGGTCAAGTTACTGCGATGTTGTTTAGAGACAGAAGTACCTCTACTAGTCTGCTAGTTCATCTTTCAACAAATACATGGTCAAAATGATTGGCAATCTCTAATTACATGAGAAATACACTTGTAGACATAAAGTCCATAAATATACCACTGGATGGTAAATATAGAGCAAAAGTTTCAGACTTCGTCACTTCAAAGTTAATTACAATTCATCAAACACACATAACTACTCGAGTCCAAGGGACTATAGGATACTTAGACCCGGAGTACTTCCAATCAAGCCAATTTATAAAGAAGAGTGATTTATACAGCTTTGGAGTTGTGCTTATAGCTTCTTCAGCCATTCAACAGAATTTTGTCCCCGACGAGGTAGATTATGCTGAAGCGGGCACCACTAGACCTTGGGATACTGCACCCTCTTCATCTAGGTCACTTCAAATAAAAGGCAAATTTATCTGAAAGATTCAATCTTGGTCTAGCCTAACAGGTATATAGAAATAGAGACAATCTCTAGGTAACTTTCATAGTTTATCCAACCCATAGTTGTACTCAATTTTGTAACTTTCATAAGAATAGCATGAAAAATATAATAAGCAAAATTCAGGGAAAATTGTAATGCACAGGGTATGGAGAATGCACGAAGCTAGTATAGTGATGAAGATGCCATGACAGAATTTATACAAAGCACCTTTTGAATTGGAATTTTGAAATACTATGATAAAGAAGACTAGGCGTGATTTATAAGATGTCAAAGCACATGGGTTTAAACATAAGTGCGCACCATTTGTGGAAGTTTTCTTATAACAGTGTGCAGCATCAACATAAGCTTGGGTGGCTTCATGTTTTCTGTCTAGCTACAAACATCAAATGCATCACATGGGCATAGAAAAAGTGTAATAAAGTTGAAAGTAAAATCAAAATTAATGCTTAATTCAAAATATAGAAAAACTCTTACCTTTAAATGACAATTTGCCAACTTGATGTAAGCTGTTGAAGATTGCAATGAGTATTGTGCAAACCAATGCAATTGTTAAAGAGAAAATGTTTAGATTTTATCAATTAAGTTGTCATAATCTCTCGTTCAAATAATAAAGATGCATTCATAATATTTCACTCTTTCTATAAGTTAATTTGTGCAGTTATGATCATGGTCCCAAATTCAGAATTTTTCCGAGCACATTTGATGTGGCATGGCCTGGAGGCTTAACGCCTTATTTCATAAAAACAACACCATAATTTACATTACATACCCATCTCTAGATAGGAGTTGGCAATGCTCAAGAATGCCACATAAGCCAAAGGCAACAAATCTTGAATGACAATGCATATAGAAAGATGAATGACACTTTCATGCTTTCTCTTAGTTTTGCATTTCAATGTACGCCCATTCTTATAGAAAATTGTAAATGGATATAGATTTATTCTGCTTGCTTTTGAAGTACGAAGTGTCCGAAGAATAAGGTTGAGACTTTAAAATACCATGGCAAAGAAATGTACGAAATTATGGTCTCTATGTCACATCACCCAGGTGGGCTCTTGGAAAAATCAAAGCAAACGTTTAATGGATTAAGGTCAGGCCAAATATGCCACAGACAGGGCTTGGTGAAACTAGGACCCAATGCACATCTCAATGCCATTCATACCACGATAAATTGAAGACGGTCACAATCATCAAAACAAACAATAATGAGTGCCTAACCTATGATGTTTGCATTTACACCAAAAAAATCTCCTTTTTCTAAGTGAACTGGCAAAGGGAAAAAAAAGAAAAAGAAGAAAAAAAAAGAGAATCAACAAAGTAATGGCTGAATAATGAGTTGAAGCTTGCAGAGAACTTGGAAGCACAAATTTGCCCATTATAAGCTAAAGAGGAAGCTTTCAATAACCAGACCAGCAAACATATTGCAAATCCCATTTTCTCTACAAATCTTTTCTTTGCCCATCATCTTACAAATTTTGTTAGGAACAAAGGTGTCAAACTGATTACACAAACTTAGGGTGCAGGTGCCCCAAAATTGTATTTTGTAAAGTTTTTGCAAGACTTGGTTGTTAAGATTGCAATAACATTGATATTATTTTTAATGTGTAATAATGTTGATGTTATTATTAAATAAGTATATAAACATTTTATAATTTTATTAATTTAATAAAATGTCACATATTAATATATACAAATAATATAAATATAAGGTTATACTCATAATTCACATATACTAGCTATGTATTAAATTGAAAAATTCAAATTCTTCTATAATAAAAAAATATCTAATTCTACCTAAATATCAAAATTATATTAAATTAAATTCAATTAGTCAAACTTTATTTCAAATATTTAATTCTAAATTACAATGAATTTGAGTTGATTTTAACATTTTCTTTTAATTTTTATTCAATCTCACAGGTGTTCACAATATATATTTTAATTTGATATAATTTTCAAATTTTAATAAAATATTTTTTAAATAAGTAATAACAATATTAATAAGAATATTAAGATTTTTTTTTTGACAATTTTGTCCACTAACTTTAATCGACTTCTACTTGACTTCATAAATCCTAATATATGAACTTTATAAGTTTTACTACTCAATATGAACTTTATAAATTATTTGACTCAGATATACTAATTATGTATTAAATTGAAAAATTACATTTAACACGTGAAAAATAAAATATGGAGGCATCAATTTTAGAAGATAAGCCAAAAAGAGCCAACTAGTAAGAAAGTGGTAACACAAAAACACGAAGACATCGATTTTATAAGGTAAGCCAAAAGGAGTTGGCCTTTACTTCTAGTAAGGAAGTGGTAATAAGGAATTTCAAAAAAGGCAAAAACATGGAGAATTGCTGCAGGTTTTTTTCTGGTAAAAAGAAAACAGAACCTATAGCAAATAGACAGTAAGAAAAAAACAAAGTCTGTAACAAATAGATTTTAGAAGAATCTCGATAAGATAGAGCAACTTATGGTAAGAAGAAAATAGAGCCTGTAGCAAATAAATGGTAAGAAGAAAATAGAGCTGGTAGGAGCCTATAGAAAATAGAGTAGCCTACGATAAGAAGAAAACAGAGCCTATAGCAAATAGATTTTTGGAGTAAGTACTAAAATAGACATTTTATCTGCTCGTGCACTTAGAGTGTGGTTGCTGGCTACCATCAGAGTGTATGGCCTAAGATTGGGACGATTGTCAATCCACTTGTCCAAACAGAGTAGCTTATGGTAAGAAGAAAATAAAGCCTCTAGCAAATAGAAGGTAAAAGAAAATAGAGCCTCTAACAAATAGAAGGTAAAACAAAATAGAGCCTCTAGCAAATAAATAATAAGAAGAAAATAGAGCCTCTAGCAAATAAAAGGTAAAAGAAAATAGATCCTCGAGCAAATAAACAATAAGAAGAAAATAGAGCCTATAACAAATAGACAGTAAGAAGAAATAGAGATTGTAGGAGCCTATAGAAAACTGAGTAGCCTAAGGTAGAAAGAAAACAAAGCCTGTAACAAATAGATGGTAAAAAGAAAATAGAACTTGAAGGAGCTTGTAGAAAATAGAGCAACATACGGTAAGAAGAAACAAAGCTTGTTGGAGCTTGTAGGAAGAAAACAGAGTTTGTAGTAAATAGACTATAAGAAGAAAATAGAGTTTGGAGCAAATAGATTTTAGGAGTAGGTACTAAAATAGACATTTTATCTATTCATGCACTCCTTTTTCTTTCATCCATCAAAGAACATTATACGGAAAATTAAGCTTCAAGGAATATATTTTGTTTTGCATTACATGGTTGAAATATCAATGGAGTTTACATATGTGAAAATCAAGCTATTTCTTTTAAAATTATGTACACAGGAAACCTTTGGTAATTAATCCTTATCCTCGTTTCTTGCTTTCCAATCATTGGAAACTCATGTGACTGCTAGCTACCATCAGAGTGTATGGCCTAAGATTGGTAGGATTGTCAATCCACTTGTCCAAACAGGGCAGCTTATGGTTAGAAGAAAATAGATCCTGTGGCAAATAAATGGTAAGAAGAAAATATCACCTTTAGCAAATTGACGGCAAGAAGAAAATATAGCCTGTAGGAACCTGTAGAAAACAGAGCAGCCTATGGTAAGAAGAAATCAAAGCCTATAGCAGATAGACGGTAAAAAGAAAACAGAACTTAGAGGAGCTTGTAGAAAATAGAGCAACCAGCAGAAAGAAGAAAAAAGAGCTTGTAGCAAATAGATTTTAGGAGTAGGTACTAAAATAGGCATTTTATTTGTTTGAGTACTCCTCTTCCTTTCATCCATCAAAAGAGATTATATGGCAAATTAAACTTCAATGAATAGATTATGTTGTGCATTACATGGTTGAAATACTCGTGGATTTTACAAATTTGAAAATCAAGCTACTTCTTTCAAAATTATGTGCATAGGCAACCTTTGGTAATTAATCCTTATCGTCATTTATTGCTTTCCAACTCTTGGAAACTCATAAGACTGCTGGCTCCCATCAGAGTGTATGGCTTAAGATTGGGAGGACTATCAATCCACTTGTACAAACAGAGTAGCCTATGATAAAAAGAAAACAGAACCTATAGGAAATAGACGGTAAGAAGAAAACAGAGTTTGGAGCAAATAGATTTTAGGAGTAGGTACTCAACTACATATTTTATCTATTCTTGCATTCCTCTTCCTTTCATCCCTAAAAAAAAAATTATATGGCAAGTTAAGCTTTAAGGAATAGATTCTATTTTACATTACATGGTTGAAATACCGATGGAGTTTACATATGTGAAAATCAAGCTACTTCTTTCAAAATTATGTGCACAGGTAACCATTGGTAATGAATCCTCATCCTCATTTGTTGCTTTCTAACTGTTAGAAACTTATGTGACTACTGGCCAACATAAAAAAGTATGGCCTAAGATTGGGAGGACTGTCAATTCACTTGTCCAAACAGAGCAGCCTACAGTAAGAAGAAAATAGAGCCTTTAAGAGCCTGTAGAAAACAAAGCAACCTATGGTAAGAAGAAAATAAAGCCTATAGGAAATAGACGGTAAGAATAAAATATAACTTAAAAGAGCCTATGAAAAATAGAGCAACCTACAGAAAGAAGAAAATAGAGCTTGTAGCAAATAGATTTTAGGAGTAAGTACTAAAATTGACATTTTATATGTTCGTGCACTCCTCTTCCTTTCATCCATCAAAAGAGATTATACGACAAATTAAGCTTCAATGAATAGATTATATTGTGCATTACATGGTTGAAATACTCATGGAGTTTACGAATTTGAAAATCAAGCTACTTCTTTCAAAATTATATGCCCAAGCAACCTTTGGTAATTAATCCTTATCCTCATTTGTTGCTTTCCAATTATTGGAAACTCATGTGACTACTAGTGACAAAACTGTCAATCCATTTGTCTAAACAGAGTAGCCTATGGTAAGAAGAAAATAGAGCCTTTAGCAAAATAGAAGGAGAGAAGAAAATAGAGCCTCTAGCAAATAAATGGTAGGAAAAAAACAGAACTTGTAGCAAATTAATGGTAAGAAGAAATAGAGCTTGTAGGAGCCTTTAGAAAACAAAGCAACCTAAGGTAGGAAGAAAACAAAGCCTGTAGCAAATAGATGATAGGAAAAAAAACAAAACCTAGAGGAGTCTATAAAAAATAGAGCAACCTACAGAAAGAATAAAACAGAGTCTTTAACAAATAGATATTAGAAGTAGGTACTAAAATAGTCATTTTATCTGTTCATGCACTCATTTCCTTTCATTCGTAAAAAAAGATTATACAACAAATTAAGTTCCAATGAATAGATTATGTTTTACATTACATGGTGGAAATACCCGTGGAGTTTACAAATTTGAAAATCAAGCTTCTTCTTTCAAAATTATATGCTCAAGCAATCTTTGGTAATTAATCCTTGTCCTCATACTTTTCAACTATTGGAAACTCATGTGACTGCTAGCTACCATCAAAGTTTATGGGCTAAGATTGACAGGACTGTTTATCCACTTGTCCAAACAGAGTAGCCTACAGTAAGAAGAAAATAGAGCCTTTAACAAATAGTCGATAACAAAAAAAAAGTGCCTCTAGCAAATAGATAACAAGAAGAAAATATAGCTTGTTGGTAAATATATAGTAAGAAAAAAAACAGAGCTTGTAGAAAACATAACAACCTAATGTAGGAAGAAAACATAGCTTGTAGCAAATAGATGGTAAGAAAAGAATAGAACCTAAAGTAGCATGGAAAAAATAGAGTAGCCTATGAAAAGAAGAAAATAGAGCCAGTAGCAAATAAATTTTAGGAGTAGGTACTAAAATAGACATTTTATTTGTTCGTATACTCCTTTTCTTTTCATCCATAAAAAAAGATTATACAGTAAAATATGCTTCAATGAATAGATTTTGTTTTTCATTACATGGTTGAAACACCCATAGAGTTTATGAATGTGAAAATCACGTTACTTTTTTCAAAATTAAATGCATAGACAACCTTTGGTAATTAATCCTCATCCTCATGTGTTGCTTTTCAACTGTTGGAAACTCATATGACTGTTGACTACCCTCAGAGGGTATGGGCTAAGATTGTGAGGATTGTTAATCTACTTGTCCAAAGAGAGCAGCATATAATAAGAAGAAAATAGAGCCTCTAGCAAATAGATGGTAAGAAGAAAATAAAGCCTCTAGCAAATAGATGGTAAGAAGAAAATAGAGCCTCTAGCAAATAGATGGTAAGAAGAAAATAGAGCCTCTAGCAAATAGACGATAAGAAGGAAACAAAGCTTATAGAAAACATAGTAGCCTATGGTAAGAAGAAAATTGAGCTTGTAGCAAATAGATGGTATGAACAAAACTAAGCCTTTTGGAGCCTGTAGAAAACAGTGCAGCCTAAGGTAAGAAGAAAATAGAGCCTGTAGAAAATAGACGGTAAGAAAAAAAAAAACTGAAAGAGCCTATGAAAAATAGGACAGCTTACGAAAAGAAGAAAATAGAGCCTATAGCAAATAGGTTTTAGGAGTAGGTACTAAAATAGACATATTATCTATTCATGCACTCCTCTTCCTTTCATCCATCAAAAAGATTATACAACAAATTAAGCTTCAATGAATAGATTTTGTTTTGCATTACATGGTTGAAAAACTCATGAAGTTTATGAATTTGAATATGAAGATACTTCTTTCAAAATTTTGTGCACAGACAACCTTTGCTAATTAATCCTAGTCCTCATTTGTTGCTTTTCAATTATTTGAAACACATATGACTATTGGCTACCATCAGAGTATATAGGCTAAGATTGGGAGGACTGTTGATCCACTAGTCCAAATAGAGCAACCTATGGTAAGAAGAAAATAGAGTCTCTAGCAAATAGATGGTAAGAAGAAAATAGAGCAACATCGTAAGAAGAAAATAGAGCAGCATATGGTAAGAAGAAAAAAGAGCCTGTAGCAAATTGACGATAAGAAGAAAACAGAGTCTATAGGAGCCTGTAGAAAACATAGCAGCCTTTGGTGGGAAGAAAACAGAGCATGTAGCAAATAAACAATAAGAAAAAAAATAGAACCTTGAAGAGCTTGTAGAAAACAGAGCCACATACGGAAGGAAGAAAATAGAGCATGTAGCAAATGGACAATAAGAAGAAAACAGAGCTTGTAGCAAATAGATTTTAGGAGTAGGTACTAAATTAGACATTTTATCTGTTTGTGCACTCCTTTTCCTTTCATCAATCAAAAAGGATTATACGACAAATTAAGCTATAATGAATAGATTCTATTGTGCATTACATGGTTAAAATACCCGTGGAATTTATGAATTTGAAAATCAAGCTACTTCTTTCAAAATTACATGCATAGGCAACTTTTAGTAATTAATACTCATCCTCCTTTATTGCTTTCCAACTGTTGGAAACTCGTGTGATTACTAACTACCATTAGAGTGTATGGGCTAAGATTGGGCGGATTGTCAATCCATTTGTCCAAACAGAGCAGCCTACAAAAAGATGAAAACTGAGCCTCTAACAAGTAGACGGTAAGAAGAAAACAGAGTAGCCTATGGTAAGAAGAAAAAAGAGCCTATAGCAAATAGACGATAAGAAGAAAATAGAGTAGCCTAAGGTGTAAAGAAAAAAGAGCCTATAGCAAATAGATGGTTAGAAGAAAACAAAACCTAAAGGAGCCTGCAGAAAATAGAGTAACATATGAAAAGAAGAAAACTGAGCCTGCAGGAAATATACTATAAAGAGAAAGCAAAATCCGCAGCAAATAGATTTTAGGAGTAGGTACCAAAATAAAGATTTTATCTGTTCATGCACTCCTCTTCCTTTCATCGATCAGAAAAGATTGTATGAAAAATTAAGTTTTAATGAATAGATTATGTTTTACATTACATGGTTGAAACACCCATGAAGTTTACAAATGTGTAAATGAAGCTACTTTTTCAAAATTATGTGCATAGGCAACCTTTGGTAATTAATCCTTGTCCACATTTGTTGCCTTCTAACTGTTGGAAACTCATGCAACTGATGGCTAACATCAGAGTGTATAGGCTAAGATTGGGAGGATTGTCAGTCCACTTGTCCAAATAATGTAGCCTATGGTAAGAAGAAAATAGAGACTTTAGCAAATAAACAGTAAGAAGAAAACAAAACATGTAGAAAACAGAGAAGCCTATGGTAAAAAGAAAACATAGCTTGTAGCAAACATATGGTAAGAAAAAAAACAAAACCTATAGGAGCTTGAAGAAAACAGTGTTGCATAAGGTAGGAAGAAAATAAAGCCTATAGCAAATAGATTTTTGGAGTAGGTACTAAAATAGGCATTTTATCTATTAATGCAATCCTTTTCCTTTCATCCATCAAAAAATATTACATAAAAAATTATGTTTCAACAAGTAGATTCTGTTTTGCATTACATGACTAAAATACCCATGGAGTTTACGAAAGTAAAAATCAAGCCGGTTCTTTCAAAATTATATGCAAAGGTAACCTTTGGTTTTCAATTCTCATCCTCATTTGTTGCTTTCCAATTGTTGGAAACTCATGTGATTGTTTGTTACCATCAGAGTGTATGGCCTAAGTTTGGGAGGACTATAAATTCACTTGTCCAATCAGAGCAACCTACGGTAAAAAGAAAACAGAGCCACTAGCAAATAGAATGTAAGAAGAAAATAGAGCCTCTAGCAAATAAAAGGTAAGAAGAAAACAGAGCCTCTAGCAAATAAAAGGTAAGAAGAAAATAGAGTCTCCAGCACATAAACAGTGAGAAGAAAACAAAGCCTGTAGCAAATAGACGGTAAGAAGAAATATAGCCTATAGGAGCCTTTAGAAAATATAGCAGCCTAAGGTAGAAAGAAAATAGAGCCTATAGCAAATAGACAGTAAGAAAAAAACAAAACCTAGAGGAGCCTGTAGAAAACAAAGCAACTTACATAAAGAAGAAAATATAGCCTATAACAAATAGATTTTAGGATTAGGTACTAAAATAGACATTTTATCTATTCGTGCACTTATCTTCCTTTCATCCCTCAAAAGGATTATATAGCAAATTAAGCTACTTTAATGAATATATTCTGTATTGCATTACATGGTTGAAATACTCTTGGAGTTTACAAATTTGAAAATGAAACTACTTCTATCAAAATTATGTGCATAGGCAACATTTGGTAATTAATCCTCGTCCTCATTTATTGCTTTACAATTGTTGGAAACTCATGTGATTGCTGGCAATCATTAGAGTGTATGGGCTACGATTGGGAGGACTATCAATCCACTTGTCCAAACAAAGCAACCTCTGGCAAGAAGAAAACAATGTTTCTAGCAAATAGACAATAAGAAGAAAATAAAGCATCTAGCAAATAAACAGTAAGAAGAAAACAAAACTTATAGCAAATAGATGGTGAGAAGAAAACATAACCTATAGGAGTCAGTAGAAAATAGAGCAGCCCAAGGTAGGAAGAAAATAGAGCCTATAGTAAATAGTCAGTAAGAAGAAAATAAAACTTGGAGGAGCTTGTAGAAAACAAAGTAGACTACGAAAAGAAGAAAATAGAGGCTATAGCAAATAGATGGTAAGAAGAAAATAGAACTTATAGCAAATAGATTTTTGGAGTAGGTACTAAAATAAGCATTTTATTTGTTCATGTAATCCTCTTCCTTTCATCCATCAAAAAAGATTATACAGAAAATTAAGCTTCAACAAAAAGATTATGTTTTGCAATATATGGCTGAAATACCCGTGAAGTTTACAAATTTGAAAGTCAAGCTACTTCTTTCAAAATTATGTTTACGGGTAATCTTTGGTAATTATTCATCGTCCTCATTTGTTGCTTTCCAGCTATTCCTTTGCGAATCCTTTCTCCGCCCAACATCCTATAAATTTTGTTAGGAACAAAGGTTCCAAACTGATTACACAAACTTAAGGTGCAGGTGTTCCAAAATTGTATTTTGTAAAACTTTTGCAAGGTTTTGCTGCTAATAATTTTGATGTTATTATTAAATAAGTATATGAATATTTTATAATTTTATTAATTTAATAAAATGTCACATATTAACATATACTAATAATATAAATATAAGGTTATACTTAAAACTCACGTATACTAATTATGTATTAAATTGAAAAATTCAAATTCTAATATAATAAAAAAGTATATAATTCTACATAAATATTTAAATTAAATTAAATTAGTCAAACTTTTATTCAAATTCTTATTTCTAATTTACAATGAATTTGAATTGATTTTTACATTTTCTTTTAATTTTAATTCAATTTCACAAGTATTTATAGTATATATTTTAATTTGATATAATTTTTAAATTTTAATAAATTATTTTTTAAGTCATTATTAATAGTATTAATAAAATTATTAATAGTTTTTTTGACAATTTTTCCACTAACTTTAATTGATTTCTACTTGACTTTTAAATTTTTAAGAACTTTGTAATATATAATTTTAAATAATAAGATTTAAAATTTCACTTTTCACTATATTTTATAATGTCATATCTTTAAAATACTGTAATATAATTATTCAATTTTCTCAATTTTCATTTTACATAAAAAAGTTGAATGGAATTATTTTCATTTCTCAATTTAACAAGTTTCTAATTCTTAATTTCCTTTAACTCTTAACTTCATAAATCCTAATATATGAATTTTATAAGTTTTACTAAATATGAACTTTATAAATTATTTGACTCACATATACTAGTTACGTATTAAATTGAAAAATTGCATTTAACACGTGAAAAATCGACGGTAAGAAAATAATAGAACCTGTAGAAAATAAAACAGCCTATGGTAAGAAGAAAATAGAGCTTGTAGAAAACATAACAACTTATGGTAAGAAGAAAACAGAGCTTGTAGAAAACATAGCAGTTTATGGTAAGAAGAAAACAGAGCTTGTAAAAAACATAACAGCCTATGGTAAGAAGAAAACAGAGCTTGTAGTAAATAGACGGTAAGAAGATAACAGAGCCTGTAGGAGCTTGTAGAAAATAAAGCAGCCTAAGGTAGGAAGAAAACAAAGTATATAGCAAATAGACAATAATCAGAAAACATAACCTAGAGGAGCCTGTAGCAAATAAAATAACCTATGGAAAGAAGAAAACAGAGCCTGTAGCAAATAGACGATAAGAATAAAATAAAACCTATAGTAAATAGATTTTATGAGTAGGTACTAAAATAAACATTTTATCTCTACATGCACTCCTCTTCCTTTATCCATAAAAAAGATTATACAACACATTAAGTTTCAATGAATAGATTCTGTTTTGAATTACATGGTTGAAATACCTGTGGAGTTTAGGAATTTGAAAATCAAGCTACTTCTTTCAAAATTATATGCACAAGCAACCTTTGGTAATTAATGCTTCTCCTCATTTGTTACTTTCCAACTGTTGGATTTACATGTGACTATTGGCTACCATCAGAGTATATGAGCTAAGATAATGAGGACTATCAATCCACTTGTCCAAACAGAGTAGCCTCCGGTAAGAAGAAAACAAAGCTTGTAGGAGCCTGTAGAAAATAGAGTAGCCTATGGTAAGAAGAAAATAGAGCCTACAGCAAATAAACGGTAAGAAGAAAACAACGCCTATAGGAACCTGTAGAAAACAAAGTAGCCTAAGGTAGAAGGAAAACCAAGCCTATAGCAAATATATGGTAAGAAGAAAATAGAACTTGGAGGAGCCTGTAGAAAACATAATAGCCTAGTGAAAGAAGAAATAGAGCCTATAGCAAATAGACTGTAAGAACAAAACATAGCCTGTAGCAAATATATTTTAGGAGTAGGTTCTAAATTATATGTTCATGCACTCCTTTTCTTTTCATCCATTAAAAAAGATTATATGGAAAATTAAGCTTTAATAAATAGATTTTGTTTTGCATTACATGGTTGAAATACCCGTGGAGTTTACGAATTTGAAAATCAAGCTACTTGTTTCAAAATTATGTGCACAGGCAATCTTTGGTAATTAATCCTCGTCCTTATTTGTTGCTTTCCAACTATTAGAAACTCATGTGACTGTTGGCTAACATCAAAGTGTATGCCCTAAGATTGGGTGGATTGTCAATCCACTTGGATAAATAGAGCAGCCTATGGTAAGAACAAAACAGAGCCTCTAACAAATAGATGGTAAGAAGAAAATGGTGCCTTAAGCAAATAGGCGACAAGAAAAAAAGAGAGCCTGTAAAAAATAGAGTAGCCTATGGTAAGAAGAAAATAGAGCTTGTAACAAATAGATAGTAGGAAGAAAACAAAGCTTGTAGAAATCAAAAGCAACCTAAGGTAGAAAGAAAACAAAGCCTATAGCAAATAGACGGTAAGAAGATAATAGTACCTAAAGGAGTCTGTAGAAAATAGTACAACCTACGGAAAGAAGATAACAGAGCTTATAGCAAATATAAGGTAATAAGTAAATAAAGCTTGTAGCAAATAGATTTTAGGAGTATGTACTAAAATAGACATTTTATCTATTCGTGCACTCCTCTTTCTTTCATCCATCAAAAAAGATTATATGACAAATTAAACTTCAATGAATAGATTTTGTTTTGCTTTCCATGGTTGAAATACCCATGGAGTTTAGGAATTTGAAAATCAAGCTTGAAAATCAAGCTACTTTTTTCAAAATTATGTGCACATGCAACCTTTGTTATTTAATCCTCATCCTTGATTATTGCTTTCTAATTGTTGGAAACTCATGTGACTACTGGCTACCATTAGAGTTTATGGCTTAAGATTGGGAGGACTGTCAATCCACTTGTTGAAACAGAGCACCTTATGGTAAGAAGAAAACAGAGCCTCTAGCAAATAGATGATAAGAAGAAAATAGAATCTGGAGGAGTCTATAGAAAATAGAGCAGCCTATGGAAAGAAGAAAACAAATGTTGTAGCAAATAGATGTTAAGAAGAAAATAGTGCCTATAGCAAATAGATTTTAGGAGTAGGTACTAAAATAGACATTTTATTTGTTTGTGCACTGCTTTTCCTTTCATCCATCAAAAAAGATTATATGGCAAATTAAGCTTCAATGAATAGATTTGGTTTTGTATTACATGGTTGAAATACCCGTGGAGTTTAGGAATTTGAAAATCAAGCTACTTCTTTCAAAATTATGTGCATAGGCAACCTTTAGTAATTAATCTTCGTCCTCATTGTTGCTTTCTAACAATTAGAAACTCATGTGACTGTTGGCTAATGTTAAAGTGTATGGCCTAAGATTAAGAGGGTTGTCAATCCACTTGGACAAATAGAGTAGCCTAGGTAAGAAGAAAACAGAGCCTCTAGCAAATAGATGGTAAGGAGAAAAGAGTGCCCTAAGCAAATAGATGTCAAGAAGAAAAGAGAGCTTGTAAAAAATAAAATAGCCTATGGTAAGAAGAAAATAAAGCTTGTAGCAAATAGATGGTAGGAAGAATATAGAGCTTATTAAAGCTTGTAAAAAACAGAGCAACTTGAGGTAGGAAGAAAATAGTGCCTGTTAGAGCATGTAGAAAACAGAGCAACCTGAGGTAGGAGGAAAACAGAGCCTATAGCAAATAGATTTTAGGAGTAGGTACTAAAATAAACATTTTATGTGTTCGTACACTCCTCTTCCTTTCATCCATAAAAAAAGATTATATGAAAATTAAGTTACAATGAATAAATTATATTTTGCATTACATGGTTAAAATACCCGTGGAGTTTACAAATTTGAAAATGAAGCTACTTCTTTCATAATTATATGCACAGGTAACCTTCGGTAATTAATCCTCATCCTCATTTGTTGCTTTCCAACTATTGGAAACTCTTATGACTGTTGGCTACCATTAGAGTGTATGGCCTGAGATTGGGAGGATTGTCAATCCACTTGGCCAAATAGAGCAATCTACAGTAAGAAAAAAACAGAGCCTTTAGCAAATAAATGGTAAGAAGAAAACAATCCCTTTTGCAAATAGACGGCAAGAAGAAAAGAGAGCCTATAAGAACTTACAAAAAATAAAGTAGCCTATGGTAAGAAGAAAACAGAGCCTGTAGCAAATAGATGGTAGGAAGAAAATAGAGTCTGTAGAAAATAAAGCAACCTATGGTGGGAAGAAAATAGAGCCTATAGCAAATAGATAGTAAGAAGAAAATAGAACCTAGAGGAGCCTGTATAACACAATGCAACCTACGGAAAGAAGAAAACAGAGCCTGTAGCAAATAGATAGTAAGAAGAAAACGAAACCTGTAGCAAATAGATTTTAGGAGTAGGTAGTAAAATAGATATTTTTTTTTGTTCGGGCACTCCTTTTCCTTTCATCCATCAAGAAAGATTATACGAAAAATTGAGCTACAATGAATAGATTCTGTTTTGCATTACATGGCTGAAATACCCATGAAGTTTACAAATTTGAAAATCAAGCTATTTCTTCCAAAATTATATGCACAGACAACTTCTAGTAATTAATCCTCGTCCTTATTTGTTGCTTTCTGACTGTTGGAAACTTATATGACTATTGGCTACCATTATAATGTATGGTTTAGGATTGGGAGGACTATCAATTCACTTGTCCAAATAGAGCTACCTACGGTAAGTAGAAAACAGTGCCTCTCGGAAATAGACAGTAAGAAGAAAAGAGAGACTATAGAAAACAGAGTCTATAGCAAATAAACGGTAAGAAGAAAACAGAGCCTGTAGCAAATAAACAGTAAGAAGAAAATAGAGCCTATAGCAAATAGATGGTAATAAGAAAATAGAGCTTGTAGCAAATAGATTTTAGGAGTAGGTCCTAAAATTGACATTTTATTTGTTCGGGCACTCCTCTTCCTTTTATCCATCAAAAAAGATTATATAGCAAATTAAGCTTCAATGAATAGATTTTATTTTGCATTACGTGATTGAAATACCCGTCGTCATACGCACTGGAAAACTTTGGTAATTAATCTTTGTCCTTATTTGTTGCTTTTTAATTGTTGCAAACTCACGTGACTACTAGGTACCATCAAAGTGTATGGGTTAAGATTGGGAGGACTATCAATCCACTTGTCCAAATAGAGCTGTTTATGGTAAGAAGAAAATAGAGCTTCTAGCAGATAAACAATAAGAAGAAAATAAAGCCTTTAGCAAATAGACGGTAAGAAGAAAATAAAACCTATGGAAAATAGACGGTAAGAAGAAAATAGAGCCTATAGCAAATAGAAGGTAAAAAGAAAATAGAGCCTATAGCAAATAGATGGTAAGAAGAAAATAAAGCCAGTAGAAAATAGACGATAAGAAGAAAAGAGAACCTATAGAAAAATGATTTTAGGAGTAAGTACTAAAATAGACATTTTATCTATAGACATTTTATCTATAGACATTTTATCTATTCATGCAGTCCTTTTCCTTTCATCCGTCAAAAAAGATTATATGACAAATTAAACTTCAATGAATAGATTTTGTTTTGTATTACATGGTTGAAATACCCGTGGAGTTTACGAATTTGAAAATGAAGCTACTTCTTTAAAAATGATGTGCACAGGTAACCTTTGGTAATTAACCCTCATCCTCATTTGTTGCTTTCCAACTATTGGAAACAAATGTGACTACTAGCAACCCTTAGAGTGTATGGCCGAAGATTGGGAGGACTATCAATGCACTTGTCCAAATAGAGTAGCCTACGATAAGTAGAAAATAAAGAGTCAAGCAAATAAATAGTAAGAAGAAAACAAAATCTGGAGGAGCCTGTACAAAAGAGAGTAGCCTACGTAAAGAAGAAACTAAAGTTTATAGCAAATAGATTTTAGAAGTAAGTACTAAAATAGAAATTTTATCTGTTTGTGCACTCCACTTCGTTTCATCCATCAAAAAGGATTATACAGGAAATTAAACTTTAATGAATAGATTCTGTTTTGCATTACATAGTTGAAAAACTCGTGAAGTTTACGAATTAGAAAATCAAACTACTTCTTTCAAAATTATATGCATAGTAACCTTCAACAATTAATCTTCCTCCTCATTTGTTGCTTTTCAACTATTGGAAACTCATGTGACTGTTGGCTACCATTAGAGTGTATGGGCTAAGATTGGGAGGACTATTAATCCACTTGTCCAAATAGAGCCACCTCCGGTAAGAAGAAAATAGAGCCTTTAGCAAATAGACATTAAGAAGGAAACAGAGCCTCTAGCAAATAAATGGCAAGAAGAAAATAAAGCCTGTAGGAGCTTATAGAAAAAAAAGCATCCTATGGTAAGAAGAAAATAAAGCCTATAGCAAATAGACGATAAGAAGAAAACAAAGCCTGTAGGAGCCTATAGAAAACAAAGCAGACTAAGGTAGGAAGAAAATAAAGCCTGCAGCCAATAGATGCTATGAAGAAAACAGAACCTGGAGGAGCTTGTAGAAATTATTGTAGCCTACGGAAAGAAGGAAACAAAGCCTATAGAAGCATGTAGAAAAAAGAGTAGCCTATGGTAAAAAGAAAACAGAGCCTGTAGCAAATAGACAATAAGAAGAAAATAGAGCCTATACAAAATAGAGCTGCCTACGGTAGGAATAAAACATACCCTGTAGCAAATAGATGGTAGGAAGAAAACATAACTTGGAGGAGCCTATAGAAAAGAGAGTAGCCTATGGAAAGAAGAAACAGAGCCTATAACAAATAGATGATAAGAAGAAAATAGAGCCTGTAACAAATAGATTTTAGGAGTAGATACTGAAATAGACATTTTACTTATTCATGCACTCCTTTTCATTTCATCCATCAGAAAAGATTATACGACAAATTAAGCTTCAATGAATATATTCTATTTTGTATTACATGGTGGAAATACTCGTGGAGTTTACGAATTTAAAAATCAACTTACTTCTTTCAAAATTATGTGCATAGGCAGCCTTTAGTAATTATTCCTTGTCCTCATCTGTTCCTTTTCAACTCTTGGAAACTCATGTGACTGCTGGCTACCATTAGAGTGTGTAGCCTATGATTGGGAGGACTGTCAATCCACTTATCTAAACAGAGCAACCTACGATTAGAAGAAAAAAAGCCTCTAACAAATAGATGTTAAGAAGTAAACAGAGCCTCTAACAAATAGAAGGGAAGAAGAAAATAGAGCTTGTAAAAAACAAAGCAGCCTATGGTAAGAAGAAAATAGAGCTTGTAGCAAATTGACGATAAGAAGAAAGCAGAACCCGTAGGAGCCTGTTGAAAATAGTGCAACCTAAGGTAGGAAGAAAATAGAGCCTATAGCAAAAAGATGGTAAGAAGAAAATAAAACTTGGAGGAGTCCATAGAAAACAACGCAGCCTATAAAAAGAAGCAAATAGATTTTAGGAGTAGGTGCTAAAATAGACATTTTATCTATTTGTGCACTCTCTTCCTTTCATCCATAAAAAAAGATTGTATGACAAATTAAGTTTCGATGAATAGATTTTATTTTGCATTAAATGGTTGAAATACACGTGGAGTTTATGAATTTGAAAATCAAGCTACTTCTTTCAAAATTATGTGCATAGGTAGCCCTTGATAATTAATCCTTGTCCTCATTTGTTGCTTTCCAACTATTGGAAACTCATGTGACTATTAGCTATCATTAGAGTGTATGGGCTAAGATTGGGAGGATTGTCAATCCACTTGTCCAAACAGAGCAACCTTTGGTAAGAAGAAAATAAAGCCTCTAGAAAATAGACGATAAGAAGAAAATAGAGTCTTGAGCAAATAAGCAATAAGAAGAAAACAAAGCTTGTAGGAGCATGTAAAAAATAGAGTAGCTTATGGTAAGAAGAAAACAGAGCCTATAGCAACTAGATAGTAAGAAGAAAATAAAACTTGTACAAAACAGAGTAGCCTAAGGTAGGAACAAAACAGAGCTTATAGCAAATAGACGATAAAAAGAAAACATAGCTTGAAGGAGCCTGGAGAAAAGAGAGTAGCCTATGGAAAGAAGAAACAGAGCTTATAACAAATAGATGATAAGAAGAAAAGAGAGCCGGTAACTAATAGATTTTCGGAGTAGGTACTAAAATAGCCATTTTACTTGTTCATGCACTCCTTTTCCTTTCATCCATCAAAAAGGATTATATGGCAAATTAAGCTTTAATGAATAGATTCTACTTTCTATTACATGGTGGAAATACCCATGGAGTTAACGAATTTGCAAATCAACTTACTTATTTCAAAATTATGTGAATAGGCAACCTTTAATAATTAATCCTTGCCCTCATTTGTTCCCTTTCAACTATTGGAAACTCATGTGACTATTGGCTACCATCCGAGTGTATGGCCTATGATTGGGAGGACTGTCAATCCACTTATCCAAACAAAGCAGCCTACAGTTGGAAGAAAATAAAGCCTCTAGAAAATAGACAATAATAAGTAAACAGAGCCTTTTATAAATAGAAGGTAAGAAGAAAATTGAGCCTATAGAAAATAGACAATAATAAGTAAACAGAGCCTTTAACAAATAGAAGGTAAGAAGAAAATTGAGCCTATAAAAAATAGAGTAGTTTATGATAAGAAGAAAACAAAGTCTGTAGCAAATTGACAGTAAGAAGAAAACAAAAATGTAGGAGCCTGTAGAAAATAGAGTAGCCTAAAGTAGGAAGAAAATATAGCCTATAGTGAACAGATGGTAAGAAGAAAACAAAACCTAGAGGAGCTCATAGAAAACAAAGCATCCTATGAAAAGAAGAAAATAAAGCCTGTAGCAAATAGATTTTATAAGTATGTTCTAAAATAGACATTTTATCTATTCGTGCACTCCTCTTCCTTTCATCCATCAAAAAAGATTATATGCAAATTAAGCTTTAATGAATAGATTTTTTTTTTACATTACATGGTTGAAATACTCGTGGAGTTTAGGAATTTGAAAATCAAATTGCTTCTTTCAAAATTATGTGCATCGACAGCCTTTGGTAATCAATCCTCGTCCTCATTTGTTGCTTTCCAACTGTTGGAAACTCATGTGACTATTGGCTACTATTAGAGTGTATGGGCTAAGATTGGGAGGATTGTCAATCCCCTAAACAAAGTAGCATACAGAAAGAAGAAAACAAAGTCTATAGCAAATAGGCAGTAAGAAGAAAACAAAGCCTGTAGCAAATAGATTTTAGGAGTTGATACTAAAATAGACATTTTATCTGTTCATACACTCCTTTTCCTTTTCCTTTCATCCATCAAAAAAGATTGTATTGAAAATTAACCTTTAATGAATAGATTATATTTTGCATTACATGGTTGAAATACTCGTGGAGTTTATGGAGTTGAAAAATCAACTTATTTGTTTCAAAATTATGTGCACAGGCAACCTTTGGTAATTAATCCTTGTCTTTATTTGTTCCTTTTCAATTGTTGGAAATTCATATGACTATTAGTTACCATCAGAGTGTATGGCCTATGATTGGGAGGACTGTCAATTCACTTATCCAAACAAAGCAACCTACGGTTGGAAGAAAATAAAGCCTTTAGCAAATAGACGGTAATAAGTAAACAGAGCCTCTAACAAATAGAAGGGAAGAAGAAAATAGAGCCTGTAGAAAATAGAGCAGCCTATGGTAAGAAGAAAACAAAGCATGTAGCAAATTGATGATAAGAAGCAAACAAAACCTATAGGAGCCTATTGAAAAGAGTGCAGCCTAAGGTAGGAAGAAAATTGAGCCTGTAGTAAAAAGATGGTAAGAAGAAAATAGAACATGGAGGAGTCCATAGAAAACAGAGCAGCCTACGAAAAGAAAAAATAAAGCCTATAGCAAATAGATTTTAAGAGTAGGTGCTAAAATAGACATTTTATTTGTTTGTGCACTCCTCTTCCTTTCATCCATCAAAAAAGGTTGTACAACAAATTAAGCTTCGATGAATAGATTTTGTTTTGCATTACATGGATGAAATACACATGGAGTTTATGAATTTGAAAATCAACCTACTTCTTTCAAAATTATGTGCACAGGTAGCCTTTGGTCATTAATCCTCGTCCTCATTTGTTGCTTTCCAATTATTGGAAACTTATGTGACTACTGGCTACCATCAGAGTGTATGGGCTAAGATTGGGAGGATTGTCAATCCCCTAAACCGAGCAGCCTACAGAAAGAAGAAAACAAAGTCTATAGCAAATAGATGGTAAGAAGAAAACAGAGCCTATAGCAAATTGATTTTAAGAGTTGGTACTAAAATAGACATTTTATCCATTTATGCACTCCTTTTCCATTCATCCATAAAAAAAGATTGTAGGGAAAATTAAATTTTAATGAATAGATTCTATTTTGCATTACATGGTTGAAATACCCGTGGAGTTTACGAATTTGAAAAATCAACCAATTTGTTTCAAAATTATGTGCACAGGTAACCTTTGGTAATTAATCCTCATCCTCATTTGTTCCTTTTCAATTCTTGGAAACTCATGTGACTGCTAGCTACCATCAGAGTGTATGGCCTATGATTAGGAGGACTGTTAATCCACTTATCCAAACAAAGCCACCTATGGTAAGAAGAAAATAAAGCCTCTAGCAAATAAACGGTAAGAAGAAAACAAAGCCTTTAACAAATAAATAGCAAGAAGAAAACAAAGCCTGTAGAAAATAGAGCAGCCTATGGTAAGAAGAAAACAGAGCTTGTAGCAAATTGACAGTAAGAAGAAAACAAAACCTGTGGGAGCCTATAAAAAACAAAGCAAGCTAAGGTGGGAAGAAAACAGAGCCTATAGCAAAAAGATGGTAAGAAGAAAATAAAACCTAGAGGAGGCCGTGGAAAATAGAGTGGCCTACAAAAAGAAGAAAATAGAGCCTAGGGCAAATAGATTTTAGGAGTAGGTACTAAAATAGACATTTTATCTATTTGTGCACTCCTCTTCCTTTCATCCATAAAAAAAAAAAAATTATATGATAACTTTAGCTTTAATGAATAGATTATGTTTTGCATTACATGGTTGAAACACTCATAGAGTTTACGAATTTGAAAATCAAGCTATTTCTTTCAAAATTATGTGCACAGGCAGCCTTTGGTAATTAATCCTCGTCCTTATTTATTGCTTTCCAACTGTTGGAAACTCATGTGACTCCTAGTTACCATCAGAGTGTGTGGGCTAAGATTAGGAGGATTGTCAATCCGCTTGTCCAACGTTACTGCCCATTCTTGAGAAACCCAATTTATGTTGTTCAGAGATGGTGGTTGAGACACATAACCAAAGAAAAGAATGGAGAAATGCAATGTTACTTCGTTTTCATTGGCTGTTAAATGCTGAGCTTAGTAACTTTTGACCGTAAGGGAGTAAATTCATCGACAACATGAATGCAGGTGAAGAAAAGGCTAGTTGGCATAGGTTATAATATATTAACGATGAAATGATGCCAGATACAACAAGTTGGTCATATCCTACAATTAGGGACGACAAACACATGGTATGGACAAATCATATTCAAATCAAGTTATTTTATGTTTAAGATATTTTAAAGTGCAAATTTATTAAATTAGGATTTACATTTTATGAGTTATTGAAAAAAGAAAAGAAAAGAAGAGAAAAAATGTGAAAAAAAAGAAAGAAAAATGATGTTATTAAGGCTGGCAGGTTGTATCAGTCCATTCTAAGTTTTAAACTTTTGATTATTGAAGAGCTAACATTTCTCTCTACATTTTCATTTCTAGCCAGTTCCATTCAAAATTTTGTTCTCATAGATTTTCCTTATTTTTTTCTAATTTCCTCTGGGCATAAACCATTCCTTAAACAACTCACTTTGTACTAATCTCTCGGCGATTCTTGTTGCTCCCCATCTTATGTTGTACTGTATGATAAGATATGTGACAACAATTAATCGTGTAACATTACGGATACTATTAATTCACTCGTATGAAAGAAATTCCTTTCTCTAATAATATCTGTCTCCTTATTGTTTATATATAATTTGTGTTTAGAGCTTAAATTGGTAAAATAATTTACTCTTTTGACTTATTGAGCTTAGTGATTGTTTTAGTGGGCTCATCTAGTAAATACAATGTTTATAACAAGAAGCTTGAACCTTTTGCTCTGGATTGTCCAACAAATTAAAGCAAGTGTGAGCAACGACATTTACTCCATTAGCCATCAACAATTTTAAGCTTTCAATTCTTTGTTGAATCACAATCATCAGAACGAACAATAATAAGTACCTAACTTATCATGTTTGCATTTACACCATAAAAATCTCCTTTTTCTAAGTGAACTGAAAGAGGGGAAAAAGAGAGAGAGAGAAAATCAACAAAGTAATGGTTAAATAATGAGTCAAACTTTGTAGAGAACTTGGAAGCACAAATTTGCCCATTATAAGCTGAACAGGAAGCTTTCAATAACTGAACCAGCAGACATATTGTGAATCCCATTTTCTCTGTGAATCCTTTCTTCGCCTAACATCCTACAAATTTTGTTAGGAACAATGGTTCCAAACTAATTATGCAAACTTAGGGTGTAAATGCCCCAAAATTGTATTTTGTAAAGCTTTGCAATACTTGACTGTTAATAATTTTGATGTTATTATTAAATAGGTATATGAATATTTTATAATTTTATTAATTTAATAAAATGTCACATATTAACATATACAAATAATATAAATATAAGGTTATACTCATAACTCATGTCTACTAATTACGTATTAAATTGAAAAATTTAAATTCTAATGTAATAAAAAAAGTATATAATTCTACATAAATATTTAAATTAAATTCAATTAGTCAAACTATGATTCAAATACTTATTTCTAATTTACAATGAATTTGAATTGATTTTAACATTTTCTTTTAATTTTAATTCAATCTCACTGGTATTTATAGTATATATTTTAATTTGATACAATTTTCAAATTTTAATAAATTATTTTTTAAGTCATTATTAATAGTGTTAATAAGATTATTTAGAGTTTTTTTGACAAATTTTTCCACCAACTTTAATTGACTTTAACTTAACTTTTAAATTTTTAAGAACTTTGTAATGTATAATTTTAAATAATAAGATCTAAAATTTTACTTTTTACTATATTTTATAATATGTAATATCTTTAAAATAATGTTGTGTAACTATTCAATTTTCTCAATTTTCATTTTAAATAAAAAAGTTGAATGGAACTATTTTTATTTCTCAATTTAACAAGTTTCTAATTCTTAATTTCCTTTAACTCTCAATTTTATAAATCCTAATATATGAACTTTATAAGTTTTATTACTCAATATGAACTTTATAAATTATTTGACTCATATAAACTAGTTACATAAGAAATTAAAAAATTACATTTAACACAAGGAAAATAAAACACAAAGGCATCAATTTTACAAGGCAAATCAAAAGGAGTTGGCCTTGAATTTTAGTAGGGAAGGGGTAAAAAGGAATTTCAAACAAGGCAAAAACATAGAGAATTGTTGTAGGTTTTTTTTCAGTAAGAAGAAAATAAAGCATGTAGCAAATAGAGGGTAAGAAGAAAATAGAGCTTGTAGCAAAAAGATGGTAAGAAGAAAGCAAAGTTTGTAGCAAATATATTTCATAAGAGTCTCAACAAGACAAAGTAGCCTACAGTAAGAAGAAAACAAAGCGTGTAGCAAGTAGATGGTATGAAGAAATAGAGCCCGCACGAGCCTGTAGAAATAGAGCAGTCTAAGGAAGAAAGAAAATAAAGCCTGTAGCAAATAGACAGTAAGAAGAAAATAGAACTTAAAGGAGCTTGTAGAAAATAGAGCAGCCTATGAAAAGAAGAAAATAGAGCCTGTAACAAATAGAAATTATAAGTAGATACTAAAATAGATATTTTATCTATTTGTGCACTCCTCTTGCTTTCATCCATTAAAAAAGATTATATGACAAATTAAGCTTCAATCAATAGATTCTATTTTGCATTACATGGATGAAATACCCTTGGAGTATACAAATTTGAAAATCAAGCTACTTCTTTCAAAATTATGTGCACAGGCAACCTTTGGCAATTAATCCTCGTCCTCATTTGTTCCTTTCCAACTATTGTAAACTCATGTGATTGCTGGCTACTATTAGAGTGTATGGGCTAATATTGAGAGGACTATCAATCCACTTGTCTAAATAAAGCAATGTCCAATAGGAAGAAATCAGAGCCTCTCACAAATAGATGGTAAGAAGAAAAAAAAACCTCTAACAAATAAATGGTAGAAGAAAACATAACAGCCTATGGTAAGAAGAAAATAGAGCCTGTAGCAAATATACGATAAGAGGAAAATATAACCTATAAGAACTTGTAGAAAATAAAGCCTATAGCAAATACACAGTAATAAGAAAACAGAACATAGAGGAGCCTGTAGAAAACATAGTAGCTTATGGAAAGAAGAAAACAGAGCTTGTAGCAAATAAACGGTAATAAGGGAATGGAGCCTGCTGTAAATAGATTTTAGGAGTAGGTACTAAAATAGACATTTTATTTGTTAGTGCACTCCTCTTCCTTTCATTCATCAAAAAAGAATTATACGGCAAAATAAGTTTCAATGAATAAATTTTGTTTTGCATTACATGATTGAAAAACCCATGGAGTACACGAATTTGAAAATCAAGCTACTTCTTTAAAAAATATGTGCACATGCAACCTTTGGTAATTAATCCTCATCCTTATTTGTTGCTTTCTAATAGTTAGAAACTCAAATGATTGCTAGTTACCATCAAAGTGTATGGCCTGAGATTAGGAGGATAGTCAATCCACTTGTCCAAATAGAGCAGCCTACGATGAGAGGAAAACATAGTCTCTAGCAAATAAAAGATAAGAAGAAAACAAAGCTTCTAGGAAATAAACAGTAAAAAGAAAACAGAGCCTATTGAAAACAGAGTAGCCTATGGTAAGAAGAAAACAATGCTTGTAGCAAACAGATGGTAAGAAGAAAACAAAGCCTGTAGGAGCCTATAAAATATAGAGCAGCCTAAGGTAGGAAAAAAATAGAACCTGTAACAAATAGTCGGTAAAAATAAAATAAAACTTAGAAGAGCCTATAGAAAATTTAGCAGTGTAGGGAAAAAAGAAATAAAACTTGTAACAAATAGACAGTAAGAAGAAAATAGAGCTTGTAGCAAAAAGACAGTAAGAAGAAAACATAACCTATAGCAAATAGATTTTAGGAGTAGGTACTAAAATAGACATTTTATCTCTTCGTGCACTCCTTTTCCTTTCATCAATCGAAAAAGATTATACGCAAAATTATGCTTCAATGAATAGATTGTGTTTTGCATTACATGGTTAAAATACTTGTGGAGTTTATGAATTTGAAAATCAACCTACTTCTTTCAAAATTATGTGCATAGGCAACCTTTGTTAATTAATCCTCGTCCTTATTTGTTGCATTCCAACTATTGGAAAGTCATATGATAGTTGGCTACCATTAGAGTGCATGGACTAAGATTGGGAGGATTGTCAATCCACTTGTCTAAACAAAGCAATGTCAGGTAAGAAGAAAATAGAGCCTTTAGGAAATAAATGATAAGAAGAAAATAGTGTTTATAGGAGCTTGTAGAAAATAAAGCAGCCTATGGAAAGAAGAAAGCAGAGCCTGTAGCAAATAGATGGTAAAAAGAAAAGAGAGCTTGTAGGAGCATGTAGAAAATAAATCAAACTAAGGTAGGAGGAAAATAATGCATATAGAGAATAGATGATAAGAAGAAAACAAAACTTGAAAGAGTCTATAGAAAATATAGCAACCTACGGAAAGAAGGAATAGAGCCTCTAGCAAATAGACGGTATGAAGAAAATAGAACCTGCAACAAATACATTTTAGGAGTAGGTACTAAAAAATACATTTTATCTGTTCGTGCACTCCTCTTCCTTTCATCCATTAAAAAAAATTAAGTTTTAATGAATAGATTATGTTTTGCATTACATGACTGAAATACCCATGGAGTTTACAAATTTGAAAATTAACTTACTTTTAAAATTATGTGCATAGGTAACCTTTGGTAATTACTCATTATTCTCATTTGTTGCTTTCTAACTGTTGGAAACTCATATGACTATTGGCTACCATCATAGTGTATGGACTAAGATTGGGAGGATAGTCAATCCACTTGTCCAAACAAAACAGCCTATGGTAAAAAGAAAACAAAGCCTCTAGCAAATAAATAGTAAGAAGAAAATAGAGCTTGTAGAAAACAGAAGAGCCTATGGTAAAAACAAAAATAAAGCCTGTAGCAAATAAACAGTAAGAAGAAAACAGACCTGTAAGAGCCTATAAAAAACAGAGTAGCCTAAGGTAGAAATAAAATCAAGCTTGTAGAAAATAGACGGTAAGAATAAAACAGAACCTGGAGGAACCTGTAACAAATAGATAGTAAGAAGAAAATAGAGCATGTAGCAAATAGATTTTAGTAGTAGGTACTAAAATAGACATTTTATTTGTTTGTGCACTCCTCTTCCTTTCATCCATCAAAAAAGGTTATAGGAGAAATTAAGTTTCAATGAATAGATTATGTTTTGCATTACATGGCTGAAATACCCGTGGAGTTTACAAATTTGAAAATCAACCTACTTCTTTCAAAATTATGTGCACAGGTAACCTTGGTTAATTACTCATTGTCCTCATTTGTTGCTTTCCAACTATTGGAAACTCTTGTGGCTGCTAGCTTCCATTAGAGTGTATGGGCTAAGATTGGGAGGACTATCAATCCACTTGTCCAAACAAAGCAACCTCCAGTAACAAGAAAATAGAGCCTTTAGCAAATAAATGATAAGAAGAAAATAGGGTCATTAGCAAATAAACAATAAGAAGAAAACAGAGCCTGTAGTAAATGGATGGTAAGAAGAAAGCAAAGCTTGTAGAAACAAAGCAGCCTAAGGTAGGAAAAAAACATAGCCTATAGCAAATAGATGCTAAAAAGAAAGTAGAACCTAGAGGAGCCTGTAAAAAATAGAGCAACATACGAAAAGAAGAAAATAGAACCTGTAGTAAATAGATTTTAAGAGTAGGTACAAAATTTTATATGTTCGTGCACTCCTTTTCCTTTCGTCCATCAAAAAAGATTATATGGAAAATTAAGCTTCAATGAATAGATTTTGTTCTGCATTACATTGTTGAAGTATGTATGGAGTTTACAATTTTGAAAATCAAACTACTTCTTTCAAAATTATGTGCACTGACAACCTTTGGTAATTAATCCTCATCCTCATTTGTTACATTCCCATTATTGGAAAATCATGTCATTGTTGGCTACCATTAGAGTATATAGGCCAAGATTGGGAGGACTGTCAATCCACATGTCCAAATAAAGTAGCCTTCAGTAAGAAGAAAACAAAGACTTTAGCAAATAAATGGTAAAAAAAAACAAAGTCTCTAGCAAATAAACGGTAAAAAAAAAATAGAGTCTCTAGTAAATAAACAGTAAAAAGAAAATAGAGCTTGTAGAAAATAGAGTAGCCTATGGTAAGAAGAAAACAGAGCCTGTAGGACATGGATGGTATGAAGAAAATAGAGCCTATAGGAGCTTGTAGAAACAAAGTAGCCTAAGGTAGGAAAAAAACAGAGCCTATAGCCAATAGATGGTAAGAAGAAAAGAGGGCCTATAGCAAATAGATTTTAGGAGTAGGTACTAAAATAGACATTTTATCTATTCGTGCACTCCTCTTCCTTTCATCCACCAAAAAAGATTATACGGCAAATTAAGTTATAATAAATAGATTCTATTTTGTATTACATGGTTGAAATACCCATGGAGTTTATGAATTTGAAAATCAAGTTGTTTCTTTCAAAATTATATGTATTGGCAACCTTTGGTAATCAATCCTCATCCTCATTTGTTCCATTCCAACTATTGGAAACTCGTGTCACTGCTGGCTACCATCAAAGTGTATGGGTTAAGATTGGGAGGACTATCAATCCACTTGTCGAAACAGAGTAGCCTTTGGTAAGAAGAAAATAAAGCCTCTAGCAAATAAACGGTAGGAAGAAAACAGAGCTTGTAAAAAACAGAGTAGCCTATGGTAAGAAAACAACAATGCTTGTAGCAAATAGACGGTAAGAAGAAAATAGAACCTGTAGGAGCCTATAGAAAATAAAACAGCCTAAGCTAGGAAGAAAAAAGAGCCTATAGCAAATAGACGATAAGAAAAAAATAGAGCCTATAGCAAATAGATTTTAGGAGTAAATACTAAAATATATATTTTATCTATTTGTGCACTCCTCTTCCTATCATCCATCAAGAAGGATTATATGGAAAATTAAGTTTTAATGAATAAATTTTGTTTTGCATTACATGATTGAAATACCTATAGTTTACGAATTTGAAAATTAACATACTTCTTTCAAAATTATGTGCACTAGCAACCTTTGGTAACTAATCCTCATCCTTATTTGTTGCATCCCAACTGTTGAAAACTCGTGTGATTGCCAGCTACCATCAAAGTGTATAGGCTAAAGATTGGGAGGACTATCAATTCACTTGTCCAAATAGAGCAGCCTTTGGTAAGAAGAAAATAGAGCTTCTAGCAAATAAATGGTAAGAAGAAAATAGAGCCTGCAAGAGCCTGTCATAAACAAAGCAGCCGATGGTAAGAGGAAAATAGAGCCTGTAACAAATAAACGGTAAGAAGAAAACAATGCTTGTAGCAAATAGATTTTAGGAGTAGGTACTAAAATAGACATTTCATCTATTCGTGCACTCCTCTTCCTTTCATCCACTATTAAAGATTATACGGAAAATTAACCTTCAATGAATAGATTATGTTTTGCATTACATGGTTGAAATACCCATGAAGTTTATGAATTTTAAAATCAAGCTACTTATTTCAAAATTATGTGCACAGGCAACCTTTGGTAATTAATCCTCATCCTCATTTATTACTTTCCAGTTGTTGGAAACTTATATGATTGCTAGTTACCATTAGAGTGTATGAGTTTCAAAATTATTCCAATTGTCCCAATAAAATAGCCTACAGTAAGAAGAAAACAAAGGCTATAGCAAATAGATGGTAAAAGGAAAACAGAGCTTATAACAAATAAATTTCAGGAGTCTCGACAAGTATTGTTTATTAAGAGCCTGTAGAAAATAGAACTGACTTTCACTTCTAGTCGACCACAAGTGGCTATCCCTAATTTTGAGGTAAATGCTTAATAGTCAAAATCTTATTAGTTAGTATATTTAAGTATTTAAATTATACTATATCTGTAATCTATTTATTAGCTATATTTTGTTATCTATATGTAACAAGAATGAAATAATAATAAGAGAAAAGTAATAGAATATCATATACTATTACTATATATAATAATTAATATAATTATAATACTATACATAATAATTACTATATATATAATAGTATATATAATTCTATTACTATATGGACTACTATATATAATATTAATTATATAATTTATAAATAGAATTCTAGAAAGTTTAATCCATCATTTAGTTAAATATGTAATTCCCCAAATTTTTTTCAATATTCTTTTTTATCATTTATCAACAAGAAAACAAAAAAAAAAAAGAAAAAATTCGAATTGAAAAGCATCCATTGTTTAATGGATAGGATATAGGTCTTTTAAACCATGGTATAGGTTCAAATCCTATTAGACGCAATATGTTTTCATTCCATATTAATATTTATTCTATTTTATTCTATATTTCTTATTTCATATTATAATTCATATTATATATTATATATTTTATTTTAATTTAGTATACAAATTTAGTATATTATATATATATATTCTTTTTTATATTTTTTAATTCATTTTTTGTTTTATAGTTGTTTCTTTTTTCTATAGTTGTTTTATGTTTTTTATTTATAATTTGATTTAAGTATTATACTTATTATAATCAAGATTAAAGATTAAGAGTGATCAATTTCGCAGGTTGTATTCTTAATGGCAACTCAAATTTTATTTTGTGTCATTTTGCAACTATGGTTCACAAAAACAATAGTAGAAGATGAATTTTTAGCACATCCTAGATGTAAAGGCAAATGTGGAGACGTTGTCATTCCCTTCCTTTTGGGAGTTGGACCCAACTGTTCCTTGAATGACAACTTTGTGGTAGATTGTAATGACACCTTTAGGCCTCCCAAACCTTTCTTAACAAGCATAGAAATGGACTTGCTCGGCGTTTCAATTGGAGGTTCGGTTCAAGTTAATAATTCAGCCTTTTCTTACAACTGCAACAACAACAAAAGCTTTGATGGAACAATTGACATGTCAAACAACCCTTTCTTCTATTCAAGTGTATATAGCAGGTTCATAGTTACAGGTTGCAACAATTATGTTGTGCTTTTGACAAATCACCACCTTGTTGGTGGGTGTCTTTCCTTTCATAGTAGAACCCAAAGAAGTGCCTGAGATGCTATCAAGCCACCATTCCTCCTCACATCAAGTCTTTTGATGTAGGGATGATGAGAACCGTAGAGATAAAGGGTGGAAAGCTTCAATGGATGCAGAAGGTCCATTGCACATTCCAGAAGGCCCGATAACACGAGTTAAAGCTTCAAATGATGCAAGAGGTCCATTACACATTCCAAGAGGTCCATTGCACATTCCAAGAGGCCCAATAACACGGGCTAGAGCCTGAAAGACGAAAGAAGCACTGGATGGGCTGATTAAGGATGTTCAGGCCAAACAAGCTTCATATGGTGCGAATTCAAGCTTGGAAGAGAGTCTAGGCCTTATTAATATCATTGAAATACTTAAAGTGTTAGGATTAAGGAATAGCAGTCACTCTAAATTAGGAGTTTATTTTCTGTGTAAGAATTTGTACCTAGATAGAAATTCCTCCTAAATAAGGAATTGTCTTAAGTAGGAATTTGTACCCCTTTAGGATTGCTATCTTAGCTTATAAATAGGCACCCCTTGTAAGCTCTGGAAAAAAAAATAAGACAATTTTGAGTGAAATGGAAAGCAAGGGTTTTTCTCCCTCGGTTCTTTTAAGAACTAAAGAACTTATCAAGAGGTAATTCTTCTTGTGGCATTCAAATCGACTTATCACTCCCAATTCCTTTCTTTTCTGGAGTGTGACATCCATTTGAATACCCTAGGTTCGTGTTCCTTGGAATATTGGGTCTAGGGTTTTTGTTATTAAACTCTAATTTAGCTTTCCTGGTTGTTCTTTGATTCCTTGTGTGCATTGGGTCCCTGAGCCACATCTTTATGGGGTTTTCCGCATTAGTTGGTATCATAGATTGGCTCTAAATCAGGTTGAATCCACTCACTCTTCAATTTTCTACCTTGTGATTTATTTTTATCTGTTCGATTTGTCTATTATGTGCATTACAATTCAAATGCACAAATCTATTTGGTTGCAATCCTTCTCAACGTGCTAATTTCAATTCGAATTGTTGTATCTAAGTGTTCTACTGTTGTTTTGTGTTGAGCAAAAGAAAAAGGAAAAAAAAAACAAAAAGAAGGATCAACAAAAAAAAAGAAGAAAAAGAAAAAGAAAAAGAAGAAGAAGAAAAGAAAGGAATTGGGAGTGATAAGTCGATTTGAACGCCACAAGAAGAATTACCTCTTGATAAGTTCTTTAGTTCTTAAAAGAACCGAGGGAGAAAAACCCTTGCTTTCTATTTCACTCAAAGTTGTCTTTTTTTTTTTTTCTAGAGCTTACACGGGGTGCCTATTTATAAGCTAAGATAGCAATCCTAAAGGGGTACAAATTCCTACTTAAGACAATTCCTTATTTAGGAGGAATTCCTATCTAGGTACAAATTCTTACATAGAAAATAAACTCCTAATTTGGAGTGACTGCTATTCCTTAATCCTAACACTTTAAGTATTTCAATGATATTAATAAGGCCTAGACTCTCTTCCAAGCCTGAATTTGCACCATATGAAGCTTGTTTGGCCTGAACGTCTTTAATCAGCCCATCTAGTGCTTCTTTCATCTTTCAAGCTCTAGCCCGTGTTATTGGGCTTCTTGGAATGTGCAATGGACCTCTTGCATCATTTGGAGCTCTAACTCGTGTTATCAGGCCTTCTAGAACATGCAATGGACTTTCTGCATCCATTGAAGCTTTCCACCCTTTATCTCTATGATTCTCATCATTCCCCCTTTCCTTGAAAAGATTTGTCCTCGAATCATCACCTTGTTTATACTTGATGATGTAAGGAAAGGTCTGAATGAATTTGATCCACTCGGCATGTCTTTTGTTTAACTTTCCTTGTACAAATAGGGTAGGAATTGCACAAGGACTCATTCTTTCCCTTACATAGCGTTTTGAAATATGTTCTTGAACCTGCCTTTTAAGCTCCTTTGTATCGTCAGGATTACTCTTATATGTTGGCTGGTTCGGGATGGATGCACCAGGGATGAAATCAATTTGATGCTTAATTCCTCTCTTAGGTAGAAATCGACTTGGGACATCATCATGGAATTCATCTTCAAATTCCTGCAATAGAACAATAACACTAGGCAAAGATGGTTCAAGCTTGTTAGTGTTAAAATAAGTCTCCTTGTACAAAAGTATGATCATAGGTTGTTTGGCACAGAATGCTCTTTTGACATCACTCTCTTTTGCATAGAAACTTTCTGTTTTCTTCTCTTTCTCCTGTGTTCTCACGTTTTCTTCTCTCTTTTCTCTTTTTTCAATCTCTCTTTTCTGTTCACTCTCATTTTTAATCCTTAATTGATCCTCATAAGCTTGTTGAGGTGATAATGGTACAAGAGTGACAAGTTTTTCATTCATTACAAAGGAATATCGATTCTTGAATCCATCATGCATAACTTGCCTGTCAAACTGCCATGGCCTTCCTAATAGAATATGGCCTGCTTGTATAGGTACAACATCACATAAAACTTCATCATGATACCTTCCAATAGAAAATGACACGAGCACTTGCTTATCTACCTTAATTTCACCATTCTCATATAACCATTGAAGTTTATATGGCCTAGGATGCTTCATAGTAGGTAAGTTCAGTTTCTCAACCATAGTTGTGCTAGCAAAATTAGTGCAACTCCCACCATCAATAATCATACTACATACCTTATCTTTGATGAGACACCTCGTCTGAAAGATGTTATCTCGTTGCACCTCATTTTCTTCCTTTACTTGCACATTCAATGCTCGCCTTGCGATGAAAGCTACTCCATTAACTGGATACTTCTCTCCATCACTTTCACCTTCTAAAGATGGCACAGAATCATCATCTTCATGGTCATAGGCACATTTCAATTGCCTTTTTGCTTTAGGAGCCTCATATTCTTCATACCTCCTTTGTAACTCTGATATTGTATTAGCTTGCTCCTCCATTCTATCTCTCATATCATCAAATCTGGTATTCATGTGTTCAAATTGTTGTTGCATAGCTTTGATCATGAAGGACATGTCAATAGCTCCCTCCTGACCAGCACCTTTGTGTTTTGAAGTCACATTATTTTTTCTAATTTAGAGCCGGGCTCAGATACCAATTGATGCGGAAAACCCCAAAAACACGTGGTTTAGGGACCCAACGCACACAAGGAATCAAAAAACAACCAGGAAAGCTAAATCAGAGTTTAATAATAGAAACCCTAGACCTAATATTCCAAGGAACACGAACCTAGGGTATTCAAGAAGGATATGGATGCCACACTCCATAAAATAAAGGAATTGAGAGTGATAAGTCGATTTGAAAGCCATAAGAAGAATTACCTCTTGATAAGTTCTTTAGTTCTTAAAAGAATCGAGGGAGAAAAACCCTTGGCTTTCTATTTCACTCAAAGTTGTCTTTTTTTTTTTTTTCCAGAGCTTACAAGGGGTGCCTATTTATAAGCTAAGATAGCAATCCTAAAGGGGTACAAATTCCTACTTAGGACAATTCCTTATTTAGGAGGAATTCCTATCTAGGTACAAATTCTTACACAGAAAATAAACTCCTAATTTGGAGTGACTGCTATTCCTTAATCCTAACACTTTAAGTATTTCAATGATATTAATAAGGCCTGGACTCCCTTCCAAGCTTGAATTTGCACCATATGAAGCTTGTTTGGCCTGAACATCCTTAATCAGCCCATCCAATGCTTATTTCCTCTTGCAGGCTCTAGCTCGTGTTATTGGGCCTCTTGGAATGTGCAATGAACCTCTTGCATCATTTAAAGCTCTAACTCGTGTTATCGGGCCTTCTGGAATGTGGAATGGACCTCCTGCATCCATTGAAGCTTTTCACCCTTTATCTCTACGGTAAAAGATGATTCTAACTATTGCAATGACAACAAGACTGCCTTCATGGTTAACCAAGACTGGTTTGCTTGTAGGCAACTATCTCTTGACCTATTGATGCAATGGGAATATGTTCCTGCAGTCCTTGAATGGGGAGCATTCCAAGGATATTGTTGACTAGCTAAAACTTCAGCTCTTTTTTGTAGCAACAATGACTCTTGTTGGACATAGTTATCACAAAGACATCTATGTGTTTGCATTGATGGTTCCTCTAATAATTCCAAATCCTTTCACGAGGTCCTGGGTAGATGTGTAGATATTATAGCTTTAACTTAAATATAGAATATGACGCCACAAAAATAATGTTGACTTGTAAATTTTTTTATAAAAATGTTGAAACCTTTTTTCTTTTGTTGCGAATTTTTGAAATCCAATTAGTACTTGGGAACTCTTTTATAATTTATACATATAATGGTTACCAAAGATCCCTGAAATAACATTATTTGTCTTAACATTCCTAATTGGTAGGGGGCTGCTGTATGAACTCAAACTCACATTGTCTCCTTCTTTGTATGTATACTGGGGTTCGAGGATCCTATAACTGCTCGTGTCCTGATGGGTACTTGCATCATGACAACAAGAATACATGTTACCCACCATCTCTTCGGGAACTCAGTAAAAAATCTCGGGCTAAAGTTATCATCATAGGTATGCAATATCTATTTCGTTTGTAGAATTAGTTGGAAGTCAGTTGTAAATTTGTTCAAGGATTTGGACATTTTGAAAGGTCAAATTTGTGGTAGGCTAATCACTTCGACTAGTTGTAGTTTATTGCAGTCATTATAATAACATGATCATTTCTTAATCTTTCTGAATTAGAAATGATATCCAAAGTTTTTCATAGAATTAAACTTATCTTTTGATTTGATGGTTGTATAGGCTAGAACTCTAGTATTTGATTACTTTTACTAGTTATTAGTGCATGAGCATTGTACAAAACAATTCAAAGAAGAAAGGCCATTAAACTCAAACAAAAATATTTTGAAAGAAATAGTGGTTTGCTATTGCAACAACAATTGTCTTCAAGAGAAAATAACATTAAGCAAATGAAACTATTTGGTTCCAAGGAACTAGAGAAAGCCATAGACAACTTTAATGTGAGTTGAATCCTTAAAAATATCTTAACTAGAAGGCCACAACTATTTGGTTTCAGAAATCATATTGTCTGTTTTGGAACCACATCAATATCTCGATGCGTTCTGTCAAAGAAAGAAGTTTAGTGACATATTTATCTCTTTCAATGCAAGAGAACTGCTTGTTTGTATACTTAATGCTCAAGTCCTTAAGCAGGGCCAAAAAGAAGAGATTAGAGCAGTTGCAAAGTTGGCAAAAAGATGTTTGCACTTGAATGGGAAGAAGAGGCTTACAATGAAAGCAATGGCTATAGAGTTGGAAGTGATTAGAACATTGTTGGAGGCAACTTCTTCAACCATTCATTAGGATTTTGGCCCTGACAAGGTGGATTATGCTAAAGCGGGCACTACTGGATGTTGGGATACTGCATCCTCTCCATCTAGGTCACATTTGAACCTCATCGCCATGCATATGGAAGTTGATGTGCAACCTCTAGTCTCTGGCTAACACCTTAATTATTGTCAAATAATATATAAATTTCTGACCACTTAATTAGACTTGGTTTGGTTAGATACAAACAATAAGGGCTCAGCTTTGATGCCTGAACTATTTTTTATCTTGGTAGTTCCAGGAATGGGGCATATATCATTGGAACCTATATAACTAACATAACGCTCCCAGTTCCTTAGTGAACATATTTCGTTGCATTCCCTTTCCCAACTTTAGGTAAATGTTATTATTGGTGAAAAGAAGAAGAAATTCTTGATTTATCACGATTGAATTCGATTTGGAAAAAAACGATTAAATGTGGCATGAGATGCAAAAGTTATTTCAAATTTAAAAAATACTAGTACATAACATGTAAATCATTTCAAGGAAAAAGATTTTCAAATTTAAGTTAAATTAATTAAAATAATAACAAAATAAATTTATAAAATATAAAATTATATACGGACTATACTAATAAAAAAAAGTAAATATAAAATTTCATGTAAATTTTTTTTTACCAAAAAAATCAATTGCATTTATTAAAATTTTGTCTTAATTATATTACACAAATTTTACTCTTGTATTTAAAAATGAGGTCCTAAGATGGTAAATATAAATTTAATAAATTCAAGTAAAATATTTTATATTATATATAAAAATATTATTATAATATATATATCATGATAAATTATATATATATAAATAGTATCATGAAGAATTATATGAGAAAATAACTGAAGAAAAATAAATGATAGAGATTTTTAGTGCCTAGAACGATTGCATTAATACTAGGTTTCTATTAGTCATATTGAAATGAGGCCAATGAATGTGTTTAACTTCCAATTTGGAATAAGTGCTATACAAAACAAAGTAAGCACCCAGTTGAAATTGAAAGTGAAGATGCTTATTGGGGTGATACCACAGGAGCTGAAAAAATAAGAGAATATTCTTACGATGAATATATTGTCTAACAAGTTGACAGGTAGGCTTCCTATTGAAGGCATATTTACAAGTTTGGATTATAGTGCTTTGAAGAGAAATTTGGGAATTTATTCGTCCTTGTTGAAAGGACTAAGTAAAATGAATGTTCCTATTGGCAACTAATCTTTAACCACATTACATAGAAAGATGAAAGTCTCTCTTGTACTTTCTCTCAGTTTTGCATTTCACTTTATACCTATACTTGTAGAAAAATATATAAAAAAAGAAAACATTTTATTATATGCCTATACTTGTAGAAAATTATAAATAGATATACAGAGTTTCAAAAACATAAGGTTTATACTTTAAAATATAGTATGTAAATAGTAATAGTATTGCTCTTAAAAGGTCAAAATCATTAATCTTCCAATGCAGAAAGTGAAGCATGTGCCAAGAAACAGCGAATGGAAGAGACAAATTCAGTCACATCAAAGCAAAGAGAGAGAGACTTGTACATGAGCTTATAGACAAAAACTTGGGCCATGTTTTGCAGGGAATATGTCAAGAGCCATATGGTCGAAATTGTCGTGTTAATTTTCCCTACATGCTTATCCCTTCACATTCTATTTTTTCAAGCTCCCTTCTCTGCTTGCAAATTTCAAGGACCACCATAACACACAAAAAATAATAAAAAAAGAGAGAGAAAGAGAGAGGGGGTGGGCAAGAAGTGGTGATAAATGGGTTTGGTTCTATTTTTATTAGGGTTTCTGATTTCAATAGCTGGTCTTAAAAGTTGCATTGGAAATGATGATGTTTTAGGCCTTCTTATTTTCAAGTCAGGTATTATCAATGCATCTTCTTATCTCAGCTTTGGAACAAAGACGATGACTCCCCTTGTTCATGGAAGTTCATATAGTGCAATCCGGTGACCGGCCGAGTTTCTCAAGTCTCACTCAATGGCCTCGGCTTATCCGGGAAAATTTGTAACGGGCTTCAAAAGTTGCAAGGTTTGAAAACCTTATCACTTGCTCATAACAATTTTAGTGGAACTATCAGTTTTGAGCTTGGTCTTATGAGCAGTCTTGAAAGGCTTAAACTCAGTCACAATAGTCTTTTAGGACCCATTCTATCTTCGCTTGGTTCCACAAGATTTCTTGATCTTTCCAAACACTCCTTCTCAGGACAAGTTTCTAATGGTCTCTTCTGAAACTGTATGTCCCTTCATTACCTTTCTTTAGCTGACAATTTGCTTCAAGGGCCATTACCGAATGTAGCTGCCTGCTCTTCTTTGAACACTCTCAAGCTCTCCAATAACAAAATTTCTGGTGTCCCAAATTTTTCAACTGGAATTTGGTTACTTAAACGTCTTCGAACTTTATATCTTTCACACAATGCATTTTCCAGGTCCGTGCCAAAGGGGTATCTGCCATCTCCTACTTGAAAGATCTGTGGTTACAGGGCAACAAATTTTCGGGACCACTGCTAGTGGATATTGGATTCTGCGGATACAACAAGAAGTTGACAGGTAACTTTGGCAATCTGAGCGGCCTGGAATACTTAGACTTGTCAAGCAATGGATTTACTGGAAGCCTACTGTCATCAATTGGTGATCTTACTTCACTAAAGTACATGAGCTTGTCCAACAAGAAGCTCATAAGTAGCATTCCAGCAACAATAGTTAACTGTGCCACAATATCAGTTATTTGAATTAGAGGTAACATCCTTCATGACAGCATACCAGAGGGCATTTTTATCTTGGGCTGGAGGAAGTAAATTTTTCACAAAACAAATTGATGGGTTCCATTCCAACCAGTTCAAGTAAATTCTTTGGATCAGTTCACACATTGGACCTTTCAAACAACTATCTTGCACAACATATTCCTGTGAAAATGGGTCTATACTCAAATTTGGGATACTTGAATTTTTCGTGAAACAACCTTACCTCAAAAATGCCGCTAGAGCTTGGCTACTTTTAGAACCTAAAGGTTTTGGATCTTCAGAGCAGTGGACCAGTTGGCCCAATACCTGCAGATATATGCAAGTCTCGTAGCTTGAGCATTCTTTAGTTGCATGGTAATTCCTTGACTGGTCCGCTTCTGGAGGAGATTGGAAATTCCTCAGCTCCCTACTTGTTGTATGGCCTTTGCTAATTTTGCTTCTATTAGTCATCTACATCTTTTCTCTTTGGTTAAATTACATTACATTAGTAGCCTAGCCCATTAAGACATGAGGAACATGATATATTATCATTAAGTAAATTCAAAATTGATAGTATATGAGTAATTGACCTACCTTTCTTGGGTGTAGAAATCAAGTAGGTTGATAGCTTTCTACTTCAATGACTAGGCCTTTTCAAAATTGGGTCATTTGATATCGTATCAAATCGAAGGTGGACTTTAGCTTTTTCTACCATCAAATTATTGTAGGATACCATGGTGATGGTCAAAGGAAGCTGGAGGGTATTATAGTTGTTGGGCCACTAGTTGGCTTATAAAATTGTGTATAGAGTCAACAGTCAAAAGTGGATAAAGGGGTAAGTAAGGTAAAATAGTATAATGAAGAATTATTTGAGAAAATAACTAAAAAGAATAAATAATAGAAATTTTTAATTCCCAAAACGATGTCATTAGTACTAAATTTTTGTTAGTCATGTATTTAATTTCATAATATAAATTAAACATATTTCATTTAATTTTATAAATAAATAAAATTAAATTTTAAAAAATATTTTATTAAACTCTTATTATTTTTTATGTATTGTTATCTAATGTTGTGGTTGTGAATATTGTAGATAACTGGCCTAAACAAGTTTTTGTGTCCAACATTATGCCTCGAACAATAAAGAAAATAAGAATAATTTCTATTAGAATTGGTCAAAAATATAATGATTATGACAATCCAAATGACATTTGCGATTAGACTCCTGCTAGCAATCATCGGTGGGTAGGCCTGTGTTGAGGTTCAAGATGGTTTAATAGTTCAAGAGTGGATGAGAAAGCAAGTATAATTTAGCACCAAAGTCACTAACTGAGATAAGTTAGCTGCTCATACAATTCACTACTAACTTACCTCGTGAGTTTGAAGCAGCTCTTTGCAAGTTTACATAAGAAAGAATGAAAAATCTTGTTAGATAGATCAAACCAGAACTGATAATGTAACTCCAGTCCATAAATTAGTGATCTATTTAGCACCTATGTTCATAGCCAAGCTAGCTTTTACATTCTTAAAATCAGATGTAAACCATTATAACTTATTTGGATTCTACTCCTATGTTTGTTTGTAGAATGGGTCTACAACTTTGCAAGTTTTATCATTGATTATACAAATAAATACTTACAAAGGATAAGGAATATAGTGGTGTTGGATAATGACACTTGTATGACTTAAGTTGTGCTATTGCTGGAGAGAAATGTGTTGATGATATGAACAATCCTTGAACTCCCCTTTACCACCCCTTCTCCCCTATCAAAAAAGAAAAAAATAGAGAAAATTATTTCCTCTCTAGATGGTAGTCAGTAGAAAACTAAGCAACTACCATAGAATTTTATTGGTTTCTGCTAAGAAATTTGTCCTCATTCTTGACACTTGATCAAGTAATATATCAATTCATCACTTCAGTTTTGGAATTGAGAATTGTTGGTATCCTTGGTCTTATTGACTTTGACACTGTGCCGATAGTTAGTTGGCGTAATATTTCAAGGTAAATGACTAAAAACTTTTTTTCTCCCTTTTCTTTATTAGGGTGTATCAGATCAAGTGACTACTGAGGTCTCCATTGCAATGTCAAAGGCACTCAACTTCATTAACCCTTATGAACTCTCAATTTAGTACATATTGATAGCTTCGAACCGGTTTCTTCAGGTTACTCACTGATCCATCCCACTTTTGCGTGTTGATTTTATGAGAAAACCACAAGTATTCTCATAAGATGGGCAAGAGAATATCATTTATGATCTTTTGGTGGAATTATTGTTCATTCTAGAATTAGCATCTTTCTTACATAAGTAAATGTAGCACATAAGAAAATTAGGAGGCTCAATTTTGAGCACCTGAAGTTGTATGTTGTGATAATTTTTCAAGCACAGAAAGATTTGCCATTAGGATGTCAACTTTGACTTATCCCTTTGTTTACATTCTTGTTCGATGTAATAGCACATTTTCCCTCTATTACATGTGAGGCATGGGATGAATCAGTGTTTCCTTGCCTTTATACGCCACTTAAATCTGTTTCTATGCTTCTGCTAACCCATGAATTGTGGGTGTATTTTACTAGAAAACAAAAATTGTTCATTTCACTCTAGACATATGCATAATCTCTGGAATAGCTTGCTACCACTTAACGATATATTTGTTGGGAGCGGGGTTAGGGGGTGTTATATAGATCTGGATATGGTATATTTACTTTATGTCTTGTTAAAAAATTTTCTTTTTAACATTGAAACAACCGAGCTTGAATTGAGAGAAATAGTTTAACAAGAGAAACATGGTTCAAAGATGGCCTTTTTGGATGGAAACCCCCCCTGAGACTCTGAATGCCAATTGTTTATCTTATTCAGTCACTAGGAGGAGAAGTACAGCTTAATTCATGAATAAAGAAGATCGAGTTAAGCAATGAGGGAGCAGTGAGCAGTTTTTTGCTAAATAGTGGAGACATGATTGAAGAAGATGCTTATGTATTTGCCACTCCAGGTACACCAAAATGTTTTCTGTGTGTTGTCTAAATTGCACTACTTTTGTTTCCCAGTTCTTTTTTACTGTCGATCTATTTGCTCCAATCAGTTGATATCCTGAAGCTTCTTTTGCCTGATGACTGGAGAGAGATTCCTTACTTTAAGGAATTGGAGAAATTAGTTGGAGTTCCTGTTATCAATGTTCACATCTGGTGAGTAAGGCATTTTGTCATCAACAATCGGTAATGGAAATCATGCCATGCTCTTACACATAACAATATTACATTGGAATATTGGAATTCAACAGAAGACTTTAGAATTATGAGATTGCGTTCATCAGAATGGTTTTGATAACGTAGGAACATTTTTTGTTAGCTCTACATTATATCTCATGTCATCAATCATATTTTCTTATTTTTGATGCAAATCAGGCCATGCATTTAGTTTAGGTCAAGTCAATAGTGTCTCTATGTATATATGAGACTGTTTTCTAGAATTCAAATTTTCCGCTAGTGAAATACTTGCACAAAGCTATCTTTGTTGCAGGTTTCACCGAAACTGAAGAATACATATGATCACCTACTCTTTAGCGGGTACTGTCCTATTTCACATCACCTTTTGTGTTTATCAAGGTATTGGTTTCGGTATTTTGTTAACTCAACGCATTTTTCACATTTATCACAACTTATTAACAACCCATTATTTTTTAAGTAATTACCTCATGAACATTTTGCAACGTCCTTATCTCCTCCTCACTCCTCTCTAGTTTCTTTCTTTTATTTTTCTTCACTGGAAGGCATCGATAGTTCTTCAAAAGATTTTGAAACAACAATAATCCTCACCGTTCCGGAACAAGATGCTTTAGCGAGCATTAAGTAATGGAACAATTTAAGATACTCTCAAATTAAAACCTCCTAATAATATTTGTCAAATAAAATCCAATCCTCAAGAATTTTTAAATGACAATACATGTGTCCAATTATTTGTCGAACAACTTAGTAAAAAATCTCAGGCTAAAGTTGCATCATTAGTATGCAATATTTATTTGGTTTGTAATATTAGCTGGAAGTCGATCTTAAATTTGTTCAAGAATTTGGACGTCTTGAAATTTCAAAATTGTAGTATGCGAATTACTCAATAGTTTTAATTTATTACAGTTAGTACAATTAATGTGATCATTTCTTAATCTCTTTGAGTTAGAAATGATATAAAAAAAATTTTCATGGAATTGAACTTATCTTTCAATTTGATAGTTGTGCAGGCTGCTGCTTTGGTCTTGGATTATTTTTACTAGTTATTGGTGCATGGGGGTTGTATAAGACAACTAAAATAAGAAAGACCCTTAAATTCAAGGAAAAATATTTCAAAAGAAATGGTGGTCTATTATTGCAACAGTAATTGTCTTCAAGAGATATTAATGTTGAGCAAATGAAACTATTTAGTTTCAAGGAAGTAGAGAAGGCCACAAAACCATTACAACATGAGCCAAATCTTTGGTTAGGGAGGCCAAGGAATGGTCTATAAAGGAATGTTGTGATAAAAAGATTGTGGCAATCAAAAAGTTCAAGATAGTCAACGAAAATGAAGGCAAACTTGAATAGTTCATCAACGAAATTGTAATTGGGATGTTGTTTGGAGACAAAAGTACCTTTACTAGTCTACGAGTTCATCTTTTAACACATATATGGTCAAAATGATTGGCAATCTCTAATTACATGAGAAATACACTTGTGGACATAAAGTCCATAAATATACCACTATATGATAAATATAGAGCAAAAGTTTTAGACTTTGGCATTTCAAAGTCAATTACAATTCATCAAACACATGTAACTACTTAAGTCCAAGGGACTATAGGATGCTTTGACTCAGAGTACTTCTCTTTAATGTGTTTTGTTGAAGAAAGAAGTTTATCTATTCGTGCACTCATCTTTCTTTCATCCATAAAAAGAGATTATACAGCAAATTAAGTTTTGATGAATAAATTATGTTTTGCATTACATGGTGAAAATACCCATGGAGTTTATGAATTTGAAAATCAAGCTATTTCCTTCAAAATTGTATGCTCAAGCAACTTGCGGTAATTAATCTTCATCCTCTTTTGTTGCTTTCCAACTATTGGAAACTTATGTGACTGCTAGCTACCATCAAAGTGTATAGGCTAAGATTGGCAGGATTGTGCATCCACTTGTCCAAACAGAATAGCCTATAGTAAGAAGAAAACAGAGCCTCTGGCAAATAGACGATAACAAAAAAAATTTGTCTCTAGCAAATAGACAATAAGAAGAAAATAGAGCTTGTTGGATCCTATAGAAAACAGAGCAACCTATGGTAAGAATAAAATAGAGCTTGTAGCAAATAGACAGTATGAAGAAAATAGAGCTTGTTGGATCCTATAGAAAACAGAGCAATCTATGGTAAGAATAAAATAAAGCTTGTAGCAAATAGACAGTAAGAAGAAAATAGAGCTTGTTGGATCCTATAGAAAACAGAGTAACCTATGGTAAGAATAAAACAGAGCTTGTAGCAAATAGATAGTAAGAAAAAAAAATAGAGCCTATAGAAAATGTAGCAACCTAATGTAGGAAGAAAACATAGCCTATAGCAAATAGACGGTAAGAAAAAAACAAAACCTAGAGGAGCCTATAAAAAATAAAGTAGCCTACAAAAAAAAAGAAAATAAAGCATGTAGCAAATAGATTTTAGGGAGTAAACAAAAATCTTAGTAATATTAAAATGAAAATACCTTCTTTCCAAGGGAAAGCTGACCTTGATGTCTATTTGGATTAGGAACGAAGGGTAGAATTAATATATGAGTGCCATAACTTCTTTGAGGAGAAGAAAGTGAAGTTAGTTGTGGCAGAGTTCACTGAGTATGCTGTCATATGGTGGGACCAGCAAGTTACCACTAGGAGAAGAAATTTTGAGAGAACCATAGAAACTTGGAATGAATTGAAGACTGTGATGAGAAGGAGATTTGTTCCCAGCTCTTATTATAGGGATTTGTATAACAAGTTGTAGAACCTTACACAAGGTTCCAAGAGTGTGGAAGAGTACCATAAGGAGATGGAAATTGCTATGGTTAGGGCAAATGTAATGGAGGATAGGGAGGCAACCATGGCTAGGTTCCTCCAAGGGTTGAATAGAAGCATAACTGATGTGGTAAATTGCAACACTATGTAGAGCTTGAAGACATGGTACACATTGCCATGAAAGTTGAGAGGCAACTTAAGGGAAGGGGCACTTCTAGATATAATTAGAACTTAGGTTCATCTTTTTGGAAGTCGAATTGGGGGAAGAAGGAAAAGAAGATGACTTCTAAGCTTAAAACCAATTCACATAGACTCAAGACTAATAGGGGCAGCCTGGAAAGGGGCAAATTTGAAGAAAAACTTGAGGGCACCCAAGGAAAAACTAGAGACGTCAAATGCTTTAGATGTCTGGTAGGGGTCATGTGGCTTTACAATGTCCTAACTAGAGAACCATATACCTTAAGGAGAATGGTGACTATTTGTCTGGCAGTGATGCTAGTGATGAAGACCAAATGCTGTCACCAGAGGATGCTAATGATGTTGATGAAGGGATAGAGTATCTAGAGCATGGTGGAAGGCTTTTAGTAGTAAGGAGAGCCCTTAGTGTGCAGGTTAAGGAAGAGGATGAGTGTATGAGCTATTTTCTCTAGTTCTTTGAGAACTAATTATAAACTTTTATACTTAAGTGTGTTAGTTCAATAGACTTATCTTCTTCAACGTTGTTGTTGTTAGGAGTGGCATTTGAATCTTATAGTTATGGTTCTTGGTTGTTTATAATCACTGGGTTAGAACTCCAAATCCCTTAACCTTTGTTAGAATGATCCTATACCAACATTGGTATTGGGTTCTGTTTACAAATAATTGGAGTTCATATCATTTGGTATCAGAGGGAAAATATTTTCCATATTCGATGTTTAGTTCAAGATCAACTCTGTTGCTTGATCATCGATGGAGGTAGTTTCACTAATGTAGCAAGTACAGAGTTGGTGGAAAAATTGAACTTGCTTACAACCAAACATCTTAGATCATATAATTTGCAATGGTTGAATGACAGTGGAGTGGTGGAAGTGACTAAACAAGTTGTGGTTCCATTTTCCATTGGCAGATATAAGGACAAGTTGTTTTATGATGTTGTACCTATGCAGGCCAAACATTTGTTTGCATGATGGTTACAAGAACCACTATTCTTTCACCATGGATGGAAAATCATTTACACTTGTTCCATTGACTCCAAAACAAGTGTATGAAGACCAAGTGAGACTTTATGAAAGTGAGCAAAAGAGGAGGAGCAAAAAGAAAGAAAGAGTCGAGAGAAAAGAAAGTGAAGGAGAGAAAAAGAAGGTAAACACCTTTGAGAGTGCTAAGTACAAGGGTGGTTAGGTTCACAAGAGTGAAGATGAAAGACAACAAGTGAGTGTGTTTGCAAAAGGAGCAGATGTTAGGGTTGCCTTTCAAGTGAGGCAACAAATAATCTTGATCCTTTGCAAGGATTCTTATTTCTCCCAATAAGCCAGTGTATAGAAGTAATCCTGAGGAGACAAAGGAGCTTCAGAGGCAAGTTGATGAGTTGATGAAGATGGGACATGCAAGGGAGAGCATGAGTCCACGTGCAGTGCCAGTGTTGCTTGTGCCAAAGAAAGATGGATCTTAGAGATGTGTGTTGATTATAGACCTATCAACAAAATAATAGTTAAGTATCGACATCCTATACTCAGGCTTGATGATATGCTAGATGAATTACATGGTGCGTGTTACTTCTCTAAAATTTACCTTAAGAGTGGGTATCATCAAATTGGGTTGAGGGAAGGAGATGAATGAAAAACTGCATTCAAGACCAAGCATGGTTTGTATGAATGGTTAGTTATGCCCTTTGGTTTGACTAATGCACCTAGTACTTTTATGAGATTAATGAATCATGTTTTGAGACCTTTCTTAAGAAAGTTTGTTGTGGCTTATTTTGATGACATATTAGTATACAGTAGGAATTTAAAAGAGCATGTTGAACATTTGCATTGCGTGCTTGATGTTTTGAGGAAAGAGAAATTGTATGCCAATGTGAAGACATGTGATTTTTGTAAGGATCATGTTATCTTGGGTTATGTTGTGTTTGCTCACAGCATAGAGGTTGATAAAAAGAAGATTAAGGCAATTCAAGAATGGCCTACACCTAAGAGTGTGAGTGATGTGAGGAGTTTCCATGGTTTGGCTAGCTTTTATAAGAGGTTCATTAAGGATTTTAGTACCATAGCCGCACCATTGAGTGAGGTGATTAAAAAGAGTGTGGGTTTCAAGTGGAGTAAGGAACAACAAGATGCCTTTGATTTGCTTAAGTGTAAGTTGTGTAATGCACAACTTCTTGCTTTGCCTGATTTTTCTTAGATCTTTGAAATTGAATTTGATGCATTAGGCATTGTGATTGGGGGAGTTCTCATGCAAGAGAAACAGCCTATTGCATTCTTTAGTGAGAAGTTGAGTGGGGCAACATTGAATTAACCAACTTATGATAAAGAAATGTATGCACTTGTTAGGACATTAGAAACGTGGCAGCATTACCTTTGGCCCTAGGAGTTTGTAATTCATACTGATCATGTGTCTTTAAAATACTTGAAGGGGCAAGGTAAGTTGAATAGGAGACATGCGAAATAGGTTGAATTTATTGAAACTTTTCCTTATGTAATTCAATACAAATCAGGTAAGGAAAACGTTGTTGCTGACGCATTGTCATGTAGGTACACATTGATTAGCTCTTTGAGCGTTAAGTTGCTGGGGTTTGAGTACATAATTGATTTGAATGCTAATAATGTTGACTTTAGTAACGTATATGCTGCATGTGAGAAAGTTGCCTTTGGTAAGTTCTATAGAAATGAGGGGTATTTGTTTAGAGTAAATAAGCTTTGTATCCCTTAAGGGTCTATGAGAGCATTACTTGTAAGAGAAGCTCATGGGGGTGGTTTAATGGGACACTTTGGCATTCAAAAGACTTTTGATGTTTTAAATGAACATTTCTTTTGGCCACATATGAAAAGGGATGTTGAAAGAGTCTGTGCCAAGTGTATTACCTATAGACAAGCTAAGTCTAGGGTTTTGCCCCATGGTAAGTATATGCCCTTAGAAATTCCTTGTGAACCTTGGACCAACATTTCTATGGATTTTATTCTTGGGTCACCTAGGTCCAAGAAAGGCCAAGATTGTATTCTTGTTGTAGTTGATAGGTTTTCAAAGATGGCACATTTCATTGCTTGCACCAAAATGGATGATGCCACACACGTGGCAGACTTATTTTTTAGAGAGATTGTTCACTTATATGGAGTGCCGAAGAGTATTGTGTCAGGCCGTGATGCAAAATTTTTGAGCCATTTTTGGAAATCATTGTGGGGTAAGCTTGGAACAAAGTTGTTGTTTTCTACAACTTGCCATCCACAAACCAATGGACAGATTGAGGTAGTAAATCGAACTCTTGGTATATTGTTGCATGCTGTTATTGGTAAGAACTCTAGAACCTAGGAAGAATGTTTGCCTTTTGTGGAGTTTGCTTATAATCGTGTTGTTCATAATGCCACAGGTTATTCTCCTTTCGAGCTTGTTTATGGTTTTAATCCATTATCTCCTTTGGATTTAGTACCATTGCCTATATAGGACAAGGTTAATTTAGATGGGAAAAAGAAGGCTAAAGTGGTTAGACAACTTCATGAGAAAGCTAGGCTTAACATTGAGAGAAAAACCAAACAATATAAAACACAAGCCAACAAAGGTCGTAGGCATATCACTTTTGAACTTGGTGATTGGGTTTGGATACATTTGCAAAGGAAATCAAAGTTGCAACCAAGGGGAGATGGTCCTTTGCAAGTGGTGGCAAGAGTCAATGATAATGTGTATAAACTTGACTTGCCATGTGAGTATAATGTAAGTGCAACATTTAATGTTTCTGACTTTTCTCCTTTTCTCTTTAATGATGTAGGTGCTGATTTGAGGACAAATCATTTTGAGGAGAGCAGGAATGATGGAAGTCATATTGTACCAGCTCAAATCAACAAGGGAGTTGATGCTTTGCAAAACCTTGGAGGACCAATGACAAGGGCAAGGTTAAAGAAAATAAAGGAAGCTCTCAACAACTTGTTGTGCAACATTTACTATTAGGAAGTTGCTAGGTACGAGTTAAGGATGATGGAGGCTTCACCAGAGCTTGCAAATGTGTCATTTATGGAGGAATTTGAGAACCATGACCTTGAAAAGGAAGTTGGATAAAGGAAGTTGGATTTGGGAGCTTCTGTTTGGGCATTTAAATGGGTTATTTTCATGGGTTTTTATTATTATTTAGTGGGTTTGACGAATTTCTTTAATAAGCTTATCTTATTAGTTAAGGTTATTGGGGGTTAGCATATAAAAAAGGTGGTTGGAGGGGAGGACGGCAGATTAGACAAATTTCCTTAATAAGCCCATCTTATTAGCTAGGCTTTTTGGGTGTTAGCATATAAAGAGGGTGGCTGGAGGGGAGGACGACAGATTGGACAAATTTCCTTAATAAGCCCATCTTATTAGTTAGGCTTTTTGAGAGTTAGCATATAAAAAAGGTGGCTGGAGGGGAGGAGGACAAATGATGAATGTATGAGCTATTTTCTCTGGTTATTTGAGAACTAATTCTGAACTTTCATACTTGAGTGTGTTGGTTCAATAGACTTATCTTCTTCAACGTTGTTGTTGTTAGGAGTGGTGTCTGAATCTTATAATTCTGGTTCTTGGTTGTTTAAAATCATTGGGTCAGAACTCCAAATCCCTTAACCGTTGTTAGAACGATCCTATACCAACATTGGTGTTGGGTTCTGTTTATAAATAATCAGAGTTCATATTAATAGATGTTCTAAAATTGTATTTTGTAAAGTTTTTGCAAGACTTGACTGTTAATAATTTTGATGTTATTATTAAATAAGTATACGAATATTTTATAATTTTATTAATTTGATAAAATGCCACATATTAACATATACAAATAATATAAATATAAGGTTATACTCATAATTCATGTGTACTAATTATGTATTAAATTGAAAAATTCAAATTTTAATATAATAAAAAAGTATATAATTCTACATAAATATTTAAATTATATTAAATTCAATTCAATTAGTTAAACTTTTATTCAAATTCTTATTTCTAATTTACTATGAATTTGAATTAATTTTAACATTTTCTTTTAATTTTAATTCAATCTCACAAGTATTTATAGTATATATTTTAATTTGATATAATCTTCAAATTTTAATAAATTATTTTTTAAGTCATTATTAATAGTATTAATAAAATTATTAAGAGTTTTTTTGACAATTTTTTCCACTAACTTTAATTGACTTTTAAATAATAAGATCTAAAATTTCACTTTTCACTATATTTTATAATATGTAATATCTTTAAAATATTATTATATAATTATTCAATTTTCTCAATTTTCATTTTACATAAAAAAGTTGAATTGAATTATTTTTATTTCTCAATTTAACAAGTTTCTAATTCTTAATTTCCTTTAACTCTTAACTTCATAAATCCTAATATATGAACTTTATAAGTTTTACTACACAATATGAACTTTATAAATTATTTGACTCACATATACTAATTACGTATGAAATTGAGAAATTACATTTAACACGTAAAAAATAGATGACAAGAAGAAAACAGATCCTCTAGCAAATAAACGGTAAGAAGAAAATAGAGCTTGTAGAAAACATAGTAGAATATGGTAAGAAGAAAACAAAGCTTATAGCACATAAACGGTAAGAAGATAATAGAGCTTATAGGAGCCTATAGAAAATATAGTAGCCTAAGGTAAGAAGAAAACAAAGCTTGTAACAAATAAATGATAATAAGAAAACAGAACATGAAGGAGCTTGTAGCAATAAAACAACCTATAGAAAGAAGAAAACAGAGCCTGTAGCAAATAGACGATAAGAATAAAATAAAACTTATAGCAAATAGATTTTAGGAGTAGGTACTAAAATAGACATTTTATCTCTACTTGCACTCCTCTTCCTTTTATCCATAAAAAAAGATTATATGACAAATTAAGTTTCAATGAATAGATTTTGTTTTGCATTATATGATTGAAATACTTGTGGAGTTTACAAATTTGAATCAAGCTACTGAAGATTGCACTCCTCTACTTTTTTCAAAATTATATGCACATGCAACCTTTGGTAATTAATCCTTATCCTCATTTGTTGCTTTCCAACTATTGGAAACTCATGTGACTGTTGGCTAACATCAAAGTGTATGGCTTGAGATTAGGAGGATTGTCAATCCACTTGGACAAATAGAGCAGCCTACAATAAGAAGAAAATAGAGCCTATAGCAAATACATGGTATGAAGAAAATAATGCCTCAAGCAAATAAATGATAAGAAGAAAATAGAGCTTGTAAAAAACAAAGCAACCTATGGTAAGAAGAAAATAGAGCCTGTAACAAATAGACGGTAGGAAGAAAATAGAGCCTATAGCAAATATATGGTAGGAAGAAAACAGAGCCTATAGAAAACAGAGGAACTTGAGGTAGGAAGAAAACAGAGCCTATAGCAAATAGACAGTAAGAAGAAAATGGAGCCTGTAGCAAATAGATTTTAGGAATAGGTACTAAAATAGACATTTTATTTGTTTGGGCACTCCATTTCTTTTCATCCATCAAAAAAGATTATATGGCAAATTAAGCTACAATGAATAGATTTTATTTTGCATTACATGGTTGAAATACTCATGGAGTTTATGAATTAGAATATCAAGCTACTTTTTTCAAAATTATGTGCACAGGCAACTTTTAAGAATTAATTTTCCTCCTTATTTGTTGTTTTCCAACTATTAGAAACTCATGTGACTATTGGCTACCATAAGAGTGTATAGGCTAAGATTAGGAGGACTATCAATCCACTTGTCCAAATAGAGTAGCCTTCAGTAAGAAGAAAACAAAGCCTCTAGCAAATAGAAGGTCAAAAGGAAACAAAGCCTCTAGCAAATAAATGGTAAGAAGAAAACAAAGCCTATAAGAGCTTATAAAAAATAAAGCATCCTATGGTAAGAAGAACACAGTGCTTGTAGCAAATAGACGATAAGAAGAAAATAGAGCTTGTAGCAAATAGATAGTAATAAGAAAACAAAGCTTGTAGGAGCTAACAAAAAACAAAGCAGCCAATGGTAGGAAGAAAATAGAGCCTGTGGCAAATAGACGATAAGAAGAAAACATAACTTGGAGAAGTCTATAGAAATTAGTGTAGCCTACGGAAAGAAGAAAATAAAGCCTATAACAAATAGATGGTAAGAAGAAAACAAAGCCTCTAGCAAATTGATTTTAGGAGTAAGTACTAAAATAGACATTTTATCTGTTCGTGCACTCCTCTTGCTTTCATCCATCAAAAAATATTATACGGCAAATTAAGTTGCAAAGAATAGATTTTGTTTTACATTACATGGTTGAAATACCCGTGGAGTTTAAAAATGTGAAAATCAAGCTATTTCTCTCAAAATTATGTGCATAGGCAACCTTTGGTAATTAATCCTTGTCCTTATTTGTTGTTTTCCAACTATTGGAAACTCATGTGATTGCTGGCTACCATTAGAGTGTATGGCCTATGATTGGGAGGATTGTCAATCCACTTGTCCACATAAAGTAGCCTACAGAATAAAGCCTTTAATAATAGATGGTAAGAAGAAAACAGAGCCTCTAACAAATAGAAGGCAAGTAGAAAATAGAGCGTGTAGGAGCCTGTAGAAAATAGAGCAGCCTATGGTAAGAAGAAAATAGAGCCTGTAGCAAATTGATAGTAAGAGGAAAATAGAACCTATAGGAGCTTGTAGAAAATAGAGCAGCTTAAGGTAGGAAGAAAAGAGAGCCTATAGCAAAAAGATGGTAAGAAGAAAACAAAACCTGGAGGAGCTTGTAGAAAATAGAGCAGCCTACGAAAAGAAGAAAACAGAGCCTATAGTAAATAGATTTTGGGAGTAGGTACTAAAATACATATTTTATCTATTCATGCACTCCTCTTCCTTTCATCCATCAAAAAAGATTATATGACAAATTAAGCTTCAATGCATAGATTCTATTTTGCATCACTTGGTTGAAATACTAGTGGAGTTTACAAATTTGAAAATCAAGCTATTTCTTTGAAAATTATGTGCATAAGTAGCCACTTTGGTAATTAATTCTCGTCCTCATTTGTTGCATTCCAACTATTGGAAACTCATGTGACTGCTGGCTACCATTAGAGTGTATAGGATAGGATTAAGAGGACTGTCAATCAACTTGTTCAAACAGAGCAGCCTCTAGTAAGAAGAAAATAGAGCCTCTAACAAATAGACAGTAATAAGAAAATAGAGCCTATAGCAAATAAACAATAAGAAGAAAACAAAGCCTGTAGGAGCCTGTAGAAAACAAAGCAACCAATAGTAGGAAGAAAATAGAGCCTATAGCAAATAGACAATAAGAAGAAAACATTATTAAGCCTCTAGTAAAAGGAAAATAGATCCGAGTTTCTTAAGTCTCACTCGATGGCCTCAGCTTATCCAGGAAAATTGATAAAGGGCTTCAAAAGTTACAAGGTTTGAAAACCTTATCACTTGCTCATAACAATTTTAGTGGAACTATCAGTTTTAAGCTTGGTCTTATGAGCAGTTTTGAAAGGCTTAAACTCAATCACAATAGTCTTTTAGGTCCCATTCCATCTTCGCTTGGTTCCATAAGATTTCTTGATCTTTCCAAAACTCCTTCTCAGGACAAGTTTCCAATGATCTCTTCTAAAATTGTATCTCCCTTTGTTACCTTTCTTTAGTTGACAAATTTCTTCAAGGGCCATTACCGAATGTAGCTGCCTACTCTTCTTTGAACACTCTTAAGCTCTCCAACAACAAAATTTCAAGTGTCCCAGATTTTTCAACTAGAATTTGGTTACTTAAACGTCTTCGAACTTTACATCTTTCACACAATGCATTTTCCAGGTCCATGCCAAAAGGGTATCTGCCATCTGCAACTTGAAAGATCTCCGGTTACAGGGCAACAAATTTTTGGGACCACTACCAATGGATATTGGATTATGCGGATACAACAAGAAATTGACAGGTAAATTTGGTGATCTGAGCAACCTGGAATACTTGGAGTTGTTGAGCAATGGATTTACTGGAAGCCTACCGTCATCAATTGGTGATATGACTTCACTAAAGTACATGAGCTTGTCCAACAAGAAGCTCACAAGTAGCATTCCAGCAACAATAGTTAACTGTGCCACAATATCAGTTATTCGAATTAGAGGTAACAGCCTTCATGGCAACATATCAGAGGGCATTTTTATCTTGGGCTGGAGGAAGTAAATTTTTCACAAAAAAAATTGACGGGTTCCATTCCAACCAATTCAAGTAAATTCTTTGGATCAATTCACACATTGGACCTTTCAAACAACTATCTTGCAGGACATATTCCTACAAAAATGGGTCTATACTTAAATTTGGGATACTTGAATTTTTTGTGGAACAACCTTACCTCAAAAATGCTGCTAGAGCTTGGCTACTTTCAGAACCTAAAGGTTTTGCATCTTTAGAGCAGTGGACCGGTTGGCCCAATGCCTGCGGATATATGCGAGTCTCATGGCATGAGAATTCTTTAGTTGCATGGTAATTCCTTGACCGGGCCACTTTTGGAGGAGATTGGAAATTCCTCAACTCTCTACTTGTTGTAAGGCTTTTGCTAATTTTGCTTCTATTAGTCATCTACATCTTTTCTCTTTGGTTAAATTACATTACATTAGTAGCCTAGCCTATTAAGACATGAGGAACATGATATATTATCATTAAGTAAATTCAAAATTGATAGCATATGAGTAATTGACCTACCTCTCTTGAGTGTAGAAATCAAGTAGGTTGATAGCTTTGTACTTCAGTGACTAAGCCTTTTCAAAATTAGGTCATTTGGTATTGAATCAAATAGAAGGTGGACTTTAGCTTTTACCACCATCAAATTATTATAAGGTACCATGGTGATGGTCAAAGGAGGCTAAAGGGTATTACAGTTGTTAGGCCACTAGTTGGCCTATAAAATTGTGTATAGAGTTAATAGACAAAAGTGGATAGAGAGGTAAGTTAGGTAAAATAGTATAATGAAGAATTATTTGAGAAAATAACTAAAAGAATAAATAATAGAAATTTTTAATTCCTAAAACGATGTCATTACTACTGAATTTCTATTAGTCATGTATTCAATTTCATAATATAAATTAAACATATTTATTCAATTTTATAAATAAATAAAATTAAAATTTAAAAAGTATTTTATTAAAGGTCTTATTATTTTTTATGTATTGTTATCTAATGTTGTGCTTGTGAATATTGTAGATAACTAGCCTAAACAAGTCTTTGTGTCCAACATTATGCCTTGCACCATAAAGAAAATAAGGGTAACTTTTATTAGAATTGGTAAAAAATATAATCATTATGACAATCCAAATAACATTTGTGATTGGACTCCTACTAGCAATCATCGGTGGGCAAGCCTATGTTGAGGCTCAAGATGGTTTAACAGTTTACAAGTGGATGAGAAAGCAGGTATAATTTAGCACCAAAGTCACTAACTAAGATAAGTTAGCTACTCATACAATTCATTACTAACTTACCTCGTGAGTCCAAAGCACTTTTTGCAAGTTTACATAGGAAAGAATGAAAAATCTTGTTAGATAAATCAAACCAGAACTAATAATGTAACTCTAGTCCATAAATTAGCGATCTATTTAGCACCTGTGTTCATAGCCAAGCTAACTTTTACATTCCTAAAATCATATGTAAACCATTATAACTTATTTGGATTCTGCTCCTATGTTTGTTTGTAGAATGGGTCTACAACTTTGCAAGTTTTATCATTGATTCTGCAAATAAATCCTTACAAAGGATAAGGAATGTAGTGGTGTTGGATGATGACACTTATATTAATGCGGAAAACCCCAAAAAGACATGGCTTAGGGACCTAACACACACAAGGAATCAAGGAACAACTAGGAAAGCTAAATCATATTTTAATAACAGAAACCCTAGACCCAAATTCGAAGGAACACGAACCCAGGATATTCAAGAAGGATATGGATGCCACACTTTAGAAAAGAAAGGAATTGGGAGTGATAAGTCGACTTGAACACCACAAGAAGAAGAACCTCTTGATAAGTTCTTTAGTTCTCAAAACAACCGAGGGAGAAAAACCCTTGCTTTCTATTTCACTCAAAGTTGTCTAATTTCCAGAGCTTACAAGGGGTGCCTATTTATAGGCTTAAATAGCAATCCTAAAGAGGCAAAATTCCTATTTAGGAGAAATCCCTATTTTGGAGGAATTTCGGACTAATTCCAGCACATACAATGAACTCCTATTTAGGAGTGATGCTATTACTTAGTTTGACCTATTAAGTATTCCAATTATATTAACTAGGCCTAGACTCTCTTTAAAACTTGAATTCGCACCATTTGAAACTTGGTTGGCCTGAATGTCCTGAATTAGCCCATTCAGTGCTTTTTTAATCTTTTTGACTCTAACTCATGTTATTGAGCCTTTTGGAATGTGCAATGGACCTCTTGCATCCATTGAAGCTCTAGCTCGTGTAATTGGACCTTTTGGAATGTGCAATGGACCTCTTGCATCCATTGAAGCTCTAGCTCGTGTAATTAGGCCTTCTGGAATGTGCAATGGACCTCTTGCATCCATTGAAGCTCTAGCTTGTGTTATTGGGTCTTCTGGAATGTGCAATGGACTTCTTACATCTATTGAAGCCTTCCACCCATCATCTCCACAGTTCTCATCATTCCCCCCCTCCTCAAAAGGATTCACCCTCGAATCATCACCTACATCAAAAGGGGAAAGGTTAGAAACGTTAAATGTTGCACTCACATTATACTCATTAGGAAGGTCCAACTTATAAGTATTGTCATTAATTCGTGCTACAACTTGGAAGGGACCATCTCCTCTAGGTTGTAGCTTTGAATGCCTCTGAGCTGGGAATCGTTCCTTGCACATATGCACCTAAACCCAATCACCAAGTTCAAACACCACCTTCTTTCGTCCCTTGTTGACATGGGATGCGTATTGCTCAGTTCATTTTTCAATATGTTGCCGCACCTTCTCATGCAATTTTTTTATCATGTCAGCTTTACATTCACCGTCAATGTTGGCATACTCATTGACAGGTATAGGTACCAAATCCAGAGGAGTTAATGGATTAAAACCATATGCAAACTCGACATATGGTAAACAATCTTCCTATGTTTTCAAATTTGTTCGAATAATAGCACGCAAAAGAGTAGAAAGAGTTCAATTAACCACCTTAGTCTGCCCATCAGTTTGTGTATGACAAGTAGTTAAAAACAATAGCTTAGTACCTAACTTACCCCATAAAGTCTTCCAAAAGTAGCTCAAGAACTTTGTATCTCAGTCTGAAACAATGCTTCGTGGCATGCCATGCAAACGTACTACTTCTCTAAAGAATAAGTCAGCCACATTGTTTACATCATCAGTTTTATGGCATGGGATGAAGTGTGCCATCTTTGAAAATCTATCAACAACAACAAATACAGAATCCCTACCCCTTTTTGTTCATGGCAATCCTAGTACAAAGTCCATGGATAAATCAACCCAGGGATGGCTAGGTATGGGTAAAGGGGTATACAAGCCATAGGGTAAAACTCTAGATTTAGCCTGTTTGCATGTTATGCATTTCTCACATATCCTCTCAACATCTTGTTTCATGCGTGGCCAAAAGAAGTGTTCATTTAGGACATCTAAGGTTTTCCTAACTCTGAAATGACCCATTAGACCACCCTCATGAGCTTCTCTTACAACCAACTCCCTTAAAAAACTCATAGGCATGCATAAACAATTTTCCCTAAATAAGAAACCCTTATGCCTATAAAACTTCTCAAAGGCTGACTTCTCACATGCTCCATACACATTAGCAAAGTCCAGATCATTCACATATAAATCTTTAATATGTTCAAATCCTAATAAGTTTGCAGTAAGTGTAGAGATAAGGGCATGCCTGCGAGATAATGTATCAGCTACCACATTATCCTTACCTTGTTTATATTTGATGTTGTAGGGAAAGGTCTCAATGAATTCAATCCACTTGGCATGTCTTTTATTCAACTTTTCTTGTCCCTTCAAGTGCTTCAATGATTCATGGTCTGTATGGATGACAAACTCCTTGGGCCAAAGGTAATGTTGCCATGTCTCCAAAGCCCGTACCAATGCATACATCTCTTTATCATAAGTAGGATAATTAAGTCTTGCTCCACTTAGCTTTTCACTGAAGTAAGCAATTGGGCGCCTTTCCTGCATCAAAACAGTTCTGATGCCAATACCTGAAGCATCACACTCAATCTCGAAAGCTTTTGCAAAGTTAGGTAAAGCAAGTAGGGGTACAGAACTTAATTTTTCCTTGATACAATTAAAAGCCTTGTCTTGGTCACTACCCCACCTAAAACTCGTGTTCTTTTTTATAAGCTCAGTGAGTGGTGCAGCAATGGTGCTAAAGTATCTAACAAAGCATTTATAGAAACTAGCTAGACCATGAAAATTACGCACATCACTAATTGACTTAGGTGTAGGCCAATCACGAATTGCCTTAACTTTTTCCTCGTCAACCTCAACACCTTTAGAACTTACAACATAGCCAAGAAATGTGATCTAATTAGTACAAAAGGAACATTTCTTTAAGTTAGCATACAATTTCTCAGAACATAAAACACTTACAATAGAATGTAAATGATCAAGATGCTCTTCTAGGGTTTTACTATAGACCAAAATATCATCAAAATACACAACCACAAATTTACCAATGAATGGACACAAAACATGATTCATTAGTCGCATAAAAGTGCTTGGTGCATTAGTGAGACCAAATGGCATAACAAGCCATTCATACAAACTGTACTTAGTTTTGAAAGCTGTTTTCCACTCATCTCCCTCTCTCATCCTAATTTGATGATATCCACTTTTCAAATCAATCTTAGAAAAGACAAAGGAACCATGCAATTCATCCAACATGTCATCTAATCTAGGTATGGGGTGACGATACTTTACAGTGATTTTGTTGATTACTCGACAATCAACACACATCCTCCAAGTCCCATCTTTCTTGGGTACAAGTAGGACAGGAACAACACATGGACTTATGCTTTCCCTCACATATCCTTTGGAAATAAGCTCCTTAACCTGCCTTTGAAGCTCCTTTGTCTCCTCAGGATTACTCTTATATGCTGGCCGATTAGGGATGGATGCACCTGGGATGAAATCAATTTGATGCTCAATTCCTCTATTAGGTGGCAATACACTTGGAACATCGTCAGGGAATACATCCTCAAATTCCTGCAATAGAGCAACAACAACAACACTAGGCAAAGATGGGTCAAACTTATTAGTGTTAAAATAAGCCTCCTTGTACAAAAGTACGATCATAGGTTGTTTGGCATAGAATGCTCTTTTGACTTCACTTTCTTTTGTATAGAAACTTTTTCTTTTCTTCTCTTTCTCTCATGTCATCACGTTTTCTCCTCTCTTTTCTCTGCTATCAATCTTTCTTTTCTGTTCACTCTCATTTTTAATCCTTAATTGATCCTTATAAGCTTGTTGAGGTGATAACGGCACAAGAGTGACGGTTTTTTCATTCATTACAAAGGAATATCGATTCTTGAAGCCATCATGTATAACTCTCCTGTCAAATTGCCATGGTCTTCCTAATAGAATATGGCCCACATCCATAGGTACAACATCACATAAAACTTCATCACGGTACCTTCTGATAGAAAATGATATGAGCACTTGCTTATCTACCTTGACTTCACCACTCTCATTCAACCATTGAAGCTTATATGGCCTAAGATGCTTCATAGTAGGTAAATCCAGCTTCTCAACCATAGTTGTGCTAGCAACATTAGTGCAACTCCCACCATCAATAATCATACTACATACCTTATCTTTGATGAGACACCTTGTCTAAAAGATGTTATCTCGTTGCACCTCATTTTCTTCCTTTACTTGCACATTCAATGCTTGCCTTGTAATGAGAGCTACTTCATTAACCAGATACTCCTCTCCATCACTTTCACCCTCTGATGATGACATAGAATCATCATCTAATTCACTTTCAGTTTCAACATCACCATTACTTCTCAAGATCATTTTGGACATTGAGATGCAATGTGACCCTTGCCCAAACACTTAAAACATTTAACATCTCTATTTCTACTTGGTTGGGGGTCAGAATTACCTGCCTCCTTACTAGAACCCACATTCTTGTACTTGGATAGTTCAGCTTTGGACTTGTAATTGGCCTTCTCGTCCCTTTTACTCCAATTTGGCTTCCAAGATGAGGTAGATCCTGAGTTCTACCCAAATCATGTGGAACCCTTTTGTTTGAGTTGCCTTTCAACTTTTATGGCCATGTGTACCATGTCTTCTAATTCCATACAGTGTTGCAATTCAACCACATTTGCTATGTCTCTATTTAGCCCTTGTAGAAATCGAGCCGTGGTTGCTTCTTTATCTTCTTCTACATTTGCCCTAATCATGGTAATCTCCATCTCCTTGTGATAGTCCTCCACACTTTTGGTGCCCTGAGTGAGCCCTTACAGCCTTTGGTACAGCTCTCAATAATAGTGATTAAGGACAAATCTCCTCTTCATGATAGCCTTCATCTCCTCCCATGTATCAATAGGCCGCTCACGATTCCTTCTCCTAGTCAAAACAAGTTAATCCCACCAAATAATAGCATAATCAGTGAATTCAACTGCAGCAAGCTTTACCTTTTTCTCCTTGGAATAGTTGTGGCAATCAAAAACCAATTCAACCTTCTTCTCCCATTCTAGGTATGCATTAGGATCATTCTTACCTGGGAATGGAGGAATTGTCATTTTAATATTGCCCAAATTATGGTCATAGGTGCCTTGCCTCCCAAATTCTCTTTGATCCCTTCAATTGTTAGCAGTTCTGACCACAGTAGTTTAATTGTCAAATTCATCATCTTCTACATCATCTTCATGGTCATAGGCATGTCTCAACTACCTTCTTACTTTAGGAGCCTCATATTCCCCATGCCTCCTTTGCAACTTTGCTATAGTATTAGATTGCTCCTCCATCCTTTCCCTCATACCATCAAATTTGGTATTCATACGCTCAAATTGTTGTTGCATAGCTTTGATCATGAACGACACATCACCAGCTCCCTCCTGAGCTATACCTTTGTCTTTGGATGTCATAGTATTACTTCTACACAAAATAATAAGATACCTCACAGAGCACTCCCTCATGTGTTTCACTTAAAAGAAGGTGTCACACTCCCTCGTGTTTACACTCTTTATGGCTTTTTCTTTATATGAACTTTCACTCTTGCCTTTTACCACTCAGACTTCTCCTTTCAGCTCTATAAAGAACTAAACAAAGTAAATCAAGAGTATTGATTTTGAATAGAATAAGATAAATGGCATAAAATTGAACAAATTGGAGAACAAGGAAAAAAAAAACGAAAAAAGGATATCAAGGCAAACGAATTTAATGAACTAAAATCACAAAAATCAGGATAGGGGTAGTTAAATTTAGAGGACAAACTTGGGTAACAAGATAGAAAAATGGATGGAAGAATTGGAGTTGAGCAAGAAAACTTTGATATGATTGTGGCCAATATGACCAAACTGTTAACTTTATCAATAACTTGAATTTGATGTTTTCTTTCTTTTATTCTTTTTTTTTTCGTTGATCCTTCTTTTTGTTTTTTTGTTTTTTTTCCTCTTTCTTTTGCTCAACACAAAACAATAGTAGAACACTTAGATACAACAAATTCAAATTGAAATTAGTATGTTAAGAAGGATTGCAAACAAACAGATTGGTGCATTTGAACTGTAATGCACATAATAGATGAATTGAATAGATAAAAATAAATCACAAGGTAGAAAATTGAAGAGTGAGTGGATTCAACCTAATTTAGAGCCAGGCTTTGATACCAACTGATGCGGAAAACCCCAAAAAGACGTGGCTTAGGGACCCAACGCACACAAGGAATAAAGGAACAACCAGGAAAGCTAAATCAGAGTTTAATAACAAAAACCCTAGACCCAATATTCGAAGGAACACGAACCCAGGGTATTCAAGAAGGATATGGATGCCACACTCTAGAAAAGAAAGGAATTGGGAGTGATAAGTCAACTTGAACGCCACAAGAAGAAGAACCTCTTGATAAGTTCTTTAGTTCTTAAAAGAACTAAGGGAGAAAAACCCTTGCTTTCTATTTCACTCAAAGTTGTCTAATTTTCAGAGCTTACAAGGGGTGCCTATTTATAGGCTTAGATAGCAATCCTAAAGAGGCAAAATTCCTATTTAGGAGAAATCCCTATTTTGGAGGAATTTCAGACTAATTCCAGCACATACAATGAACTCCTATTTAGGAGTGATGCTATTACTTAGTTTGACCTATTAAGTATTCCAATTATATTAACTAGGCCTAGACTCTCTTTAAAACTTGAATTCACACCATTTGAAGTTTGGTTGGCTTGAATGTCCTGAATCAGCCCATTCAGTGCTTCTTTAATCTTTTTGGCTCTAGCTCGTGTTATTAGGCCTTCTAGAATGTGTAATGAACCTCTTGCATCCATTGAAGTATCCATTGAAGCTCTAGCTCATGTAATTGAGCCTTCTAAAATGTGCAATGGACCTCTTGCATCCATTGAAGCTCTAGCTTGTGTTATTGGGTCTTCTGGAATGTGCAATGGACTTCTTGCATCTATTGAAGCCTTCCACCTATCATCTCCATGGTTCTCATCATTCCCCCCTCCTCAAAAGGATTCGCCCTCGAATCATCACCTACATCAAAAGGGGAAAGGTCAAAAACGTTAAATGTTGCACTCACATTTTACTCACCAAGAAGGTCCAACTTATAAGCATTGTCATTAATTCGTGCTACAACTTGGAAGGGACCATCTCCTTTAGGTTATAGCTTTGAACGCCTCTGAATTGGGAATCGTTCCTTGCGCATATGCACCCAAACCCAATCACCAGGTTCGAACACCACCTTCTTTTGTCCCTTGTTGACATGGGATGTGTATTGTTCATGCTAGAATTAGCATCTTTCTTGCATAAGTAAATGTAGCACATAAGAAAATTAGGAGGCTCAATTTTGAGCACCTGAAGTTGTATGCTGTGATAATTTTTCAAGTGCAGAAAGATTTCCCATCAGGATGTCAACTTTGACTTATCCCTTTGTTTATGTTCTCGTTCAATGTAGTAGCACATTTTCCCTCTATTACATGTGAGGCATGGGATGAATCAATGTTTCCTTGCCTTTATATGCCACTTAAATCTGTTTTTGTGCTTCTGCTAACCCATGAATTATGGGTGTATTTTACTAGGAAATAGAAATTGGTCATTTCACTGGCTCTTGTCTTCCAATTTCACTCTAGACATATGCATAATCTCTGGAATAGCTTGCTACCGCTTAATGATATATTTGTTGGGAGCAAGGTTGGGGGGTGTTATATAGATATGAATATGGTATTTTTACTTTGTCCTGTTAAAAAATTTTCTTTTAAACATTGAAACAACCGAGCTAGAATTGAGTGAAATAGTTCAATAGGAGAAACATGGTTCAAAGATGGCCTTTTTGGATGGCAACCCCCCCTGAGAGACCCTGAATGCCAATTGTTCATCTTATTCAGTCACTGGGTGGAGAAGTACAACTTAATTCACAAATAAAGAAGATCGAGTTAAGCAATGAGGGAGCAGTGAGCAATTGTTTGCTAAATAGTGGAGACATGATTGAAGAAGATGCTTATGTATTTGCCACTCCAAGTATTGGTTTATCAAGGTATTGGTTTTGGTATTTTGTTAACTTAATGCATTTTTCACATTTATCGCAACTTATTAACAACCCTTTATTTTTGAAGTAATTACCTCATGAACATTTTGCAACGTCCTCATCTCCTCCTCACTCCTCTCTAGTTTCTTTCTTTTATTTTCCTTCACTTGAAGGCATCGATAGTTCTTCAAAATCATTTTGAAACAACAATAATCCTCACCATTCCAGAACAAGATGCTTTAGCGGCCACTAAGTAATGGAAGAATTTTAGTTACTCTCAAATTAAAACCTCCTAATAATATTTGTCAAATAAAATCCAATCCTCAACAATTTTTAAATGGTAAATTGCACAAAATTTTGCTGCCTATTCAGGTTGTTTTAGGTCAAAGAAGAATTTTATTCTCATGTCTTCTTCTTCTTCTTCTTTTCTTTTCGTCAGTGTGACAAAACTTTTCTCTCCCTTCTTTCTATTTATTACTAGAAATTGTTCGATCTCACTAAATTTTCCTTTTTGATTTTTAAATTTGTTTGTAAGATGTAAGGTAACTACTATAATTGTTTATGTTTTTTTTTTTAATCTTTGTGTGAGCTTAGTTCATCACCTTCATCCACCATCATTTCCCATTTATTGTTTTTCTCCAATTCTTGAATGTTTGATTTGTGTTAGAGTCTGATCTTAAAGGCAGTTTACTTGGTGAATCATATTTCATGGGTTGCAAAAGTCGGTTGTGTCCTAAGCAAAATGTTCAGTCTACAATATCTGAGATATTTTGATATCACCGATCACCTTTGCTTGATATTTTGCAACAAAATGCATGTTTCTTTTCCCTTCACATAAAATACAAGAGCTTATTTTATTCTTTTGGTTGACATGATGTTTGGAAAAAGTTAATTACTTGTTACTGCTTGATTGATCGGCCATTCCTCATATCTTCACGTGCAATACTTCTAGTATAGGTGCTACTTTTTGAATCTAGGGCTTTTACCTGTTGGCCATTCCTAAGGGGAATGCAGCAGTATCGACCTAAAGGACTTCAACTGTCACCTTCTCTGTATGTATATTGGGGGGACAGTGAACCTTATAACTGCCCGTGTCCATATGGGTACTTTAGTTTTGACGATAACAATACATGTGTCCAATTATCTCTTGAACAACTCAGTAAAAAATCTCTAGGCAAAAGTTGCATCATTAGTATGCAATATTTATTTAGTTTGTAATATTAGCTGGAAGTTAGTCTTAAATTTGTTCAAGAATTTGGACCTCTTGAAATTTCAAAATTGTGGTATGCGAATTACTCAATAGTTTTAATTTATTATAGTCACCACAATTAATGTGATCATTTCTTAATCTCTTTGAATTAGAAATGATATAAAAAAAATTTTCATAGAATTGAACTTATCTTTCAATTTGATAGTTGTGTAGGCTGCTGCTTTGGTCTTGGATTATTTTTACTAGTGATTGGGGCATGGAGGTTGTATAAGACAATTAAAATAAGAAAGATCGTTAAATTCAAGGAAAAATATTTCAAAAGAAATGGTGGTCTATTATTGTAACATTAATTGTCTTCAAGAGATAATAATGTTGAGCAAATGAAACTATTTAGTTTCAAGGAGGTAGAGAAGGCCACAAAACCATAACAACGTGAGCCAAATCTTTGGTTTGGGAGGCCAAGGAATGGTCTATAAAGGAATGTTGAGATGAAAAGATTGTGGCAATCAAGAAGTTCAAGATAGTCAACGAAAATGAAGGCAAACTCGAACAGTTCATCAACGAAGTTGTAATTCTAACACAAATCAATCATATAAATGTGGTAAAGTTACTGGGATGTTGTTTGGAGACAAAAGTACCTCTACTAGTCTGCAAATTCATCTTTCAACACATACATGGTCAAAATGACTAACAATCTCTAATTACGTGAGAAATACACTTGCAGACATAAAGTCCATAAATATACAACTGGATGATAAATATAGAGCAAAAGTTTCAGACTTTGGCACTTCAAAGTCAATTACAATTCATCAAACACACATAACTACTCGAGTCCAAGGGACTATAGGATACTTAGACCCACAGTACTTCCAGTCAAGTCAATTTATAGAGAAGAGTGATGTTTATAGCTTTGGAGTTGTGCTTATTGAGCTCTTGATTGGACAGAAGTCAATCTCCTTAATGCATTCTGTTGGAGAAAGAAGTTTAGTGACATATTTCTTTCTTTCAATGCAAGACAACCGTATGTTTGATATACTTGATGCTCCAGTATAGTTGCAAAAATGGCAAAAAGATGCTTGCACTTGAATGGGAAGAAGAGGCCTACAATGAAAGCAGTGGTTATGGAGTTGGAGTCGATTAGAGCATCGTCGGAGGTAGCTTCTTCAGCCATTCAACAGAATTTTGTCCCCGACGAGGTAGATTATGCTAAAACAGGCACCACTAGACCTTGGGATACTACACCCTCTTCATCTAGGTCACATTTGAACCACATTGCCATATATATGGAAATTGATACGCAACCTCTACTCTCTAACTAGCACCTTAATTATGGTCAGATAATAGGTAAGTTTCCAACTAACTGACCAAACTTGGTTTGGTTAAATACAAGCAAGAAGGTCTCCACTTTAATGCATAAACTATTTAGTGATAGGTTTTTGTTATGATTTGTATGTTGACATTGTCAAAAGTAGTTTTATTTTATGCAGCCAAATCTTTTCCACATTTGCTAAAACAATTATAACACTTTTTTGAGGGCCACCTCTCAAAATGATGTTGCGGGTTTATGATTTGGGAAATAATTTCTTCACACAAATCATCCCTCGCACATGGGCTCAAAAATTAAAGGTTCACTCATTCTTTTGGAACTATCTTCATAGTTTCTAATGGGTTACAATATGACCCAAATCTTTGATGTTGGAAAAAAAATGAAATGTTTAAATGCAACATCATAATTTAGCCTAAATTAGATAATAGTGAAGAAAAAGAAAAATAAAAAAGGTAATAAGAAAGGTTTTATAGAAAAAAATTATAATAATTATATTTTCATGTAATAATGGGAAATAATATATAAAAATTAATTAAAATAAAGGATTTTATACTAGTTGACAAAGAAAATAATTTAAAATAAATATATAATCATGCAAATCAAAATAATATCTCTAATATAACATAACATTGATAGGTTATAAAAGGGAATGCAAGGCAGATTGTGATCTTGAGTATACTTATTAAATAGCATCTCAATTAAAAAGGTTACTTCCTCGTGTGTCAATAATGATAGCAAGTATATACCTTGTAATATGTAGCAGCCCTATTGATCCTTCCAATACCACAAACCATATCTATTGCCTAGCTTAAGCAAGATGTTGCCTCTGCATGCAAAGAACATCAAGAATTGAGGCAATACAAATAGAAATGCCAAAAAACCATATATATTGGCCCTGTGCATAAAATTTCGGCAAATATAAATAGCACACTAAAATGCTAAAAGGCAAATTTATCTGAAAGATTCAATCTTGGTCTAGCCTAACAGGTATATAGAAATATAGACAATCTCTAGGTAACTTTCATAGTTTATCCAACCCATAGTTGTACTCAATTTTGTAACTTTCATAAGGACAACATGAAGAATATAATAAGCAAAATTCAGGGAAAATTGTAATGCACAAGGTATGGAGAATGCACGAAGCTAATATGGCGATGAAGATGCCATGACAGAATTTATACAAAGCAATTTTTGAATTGGAAATTTTGAAATACTGTGATAAAGAAGACTAGGCGTGATTTATAAGATGTCAAACTACATGGTTTTAAACATGAGTGCGCACCATTTATGGAAGTTTTCTTATAACAGTGAGTAGCATCAACATGAGCTTGGGTAGCTTCATGTTTGCTGTCTAGCTACAAACATCAAATGCATCACATGGGCATATAAAAATGTAATAAAGTTGAAAGCAAAATCAAACTTAATGCTTAATTCAAAATATAGAAAAACTCTTACCTTCAAAGGACAATTTGCCAACTTGATGTAAGCTATTGAAGATTGCAATTAGTATTGTGCAAACCAATGCGATTGTTAAAGAGAAAATGTTTAGATTTTATCAATTAAGTTGTTGTCATAATCTCTCGTTCAAGTAATAAAGGTGCATTCATAATATTTCGCTCATTTTATAAGTTAATTTGTGCAATTATGATCATGGTCCCAAATTCAGAATTTTCCTAAGTACATTTGATGTGGCATGGCCTAGAGGCTTAATGCCTTATTTCACAAAAACAACACCATAATTTACATTACATATCCATCTCTAGACAAGAGTTTCCGATCTGACGACGGAAATGCTCAAGAATGCCACATAAGCCAAAGGCAACAAATCTTGAACGACAATGCATATAGAAAGATGAATGATGCTTTCATGCTTTCTCTTAGTTTTACGTTTCAATGTACACCTATTCTTATAGAAAATTGTAAATGGATATAGAGTTATTCTACTTGCTTTTGAAGTACTGAGTGTCCGAAGAATTAGGTCCAAACTTTAAAATACCATGGCAAAGAAATGTACAAAATTGTGGTCTCCACATCACATTACCCATACTTCAAATGGAGATAAACAGATGCGGTGAAAGAGATGGCTCTACATAAAGCTATGTCTATTGCCCTTTCACAGAATCTATTGAGCCAATCCGTGACCATCACTTCATACTTCAAATTTAGTTTTGGTTTGATTTAATTAGATCCAATTTGATTATTTCTCAAAAGTTAAAAATATTTTATAAATTTTCACCCAGACGGGCTCTTGGAAAAATCAAAGCAAATGTTTAATGGATTAAGGTCAGGCCCAAATATCCTATGGACAAAGCTTAGTGAAACTAGGACCCAATGCACATCTCAATGCCATTCACACCACGGTAAACTAAAGACGGTCACAATCATCAAAATGAACAATAGTAAGTACCTAACCTATGATGTTTGCATTTACACCATAAAAATCTCTTTTTTCTAAGTGAACTGAAAAAGGGAAAAAAAAAAAGAAAAAGAAGAAAAAAAAACAGAGAGAATCAACAAAGTAATGGCTGAATAATGAACCGAAATTTGCAGAGAACTTAGAAGTACAAATTTGCCCATTATAAGCTAAAGAAGGAGCTTTCAATAACCATACTACTAAACATATTGCAAATTCCATTTTCTCTGCGAATCTTTTCTTCGCCCAACATCTTACAAATTTTGTTAGGAACAAAGGTTCCAAATTGATTACGCAAATTGTATTTTATAAAACTTTTGCAAGACTTGGTTGTTAAGATTGCAATAACATTGATATTATTTTGAATGCGTAATAATTTTGATGTTATTATTAAATAAGTATATAAATATTTTATAATTTTATTAATTTAATAAAATGTCATGTATTAATATATACAAATAATATAAATATATGGTTATACTCATAATTCACATATAGTAGCTACGTATTAAATTCAAAAATTCAAATTCTTCTATAGTAAAAAAATATCTAATTCCTACCTAAATTTCAAAATTATATTAAATTAAATTCAATTAGTCAAACTTTTATACAAATATCCAATTCTAAATTATGATGAATTTGAGTTGATTTTAACATTTTATTTTAATTTTTATTCAATCTCACAAACGTTCATAGTATACATTTTAATTTTATATAATTTTCAAATTTTAATAAATTATTTTTTAATCAGTAATAACAATACTAATAAGAATATTAAGAGTTATATTTTTTTTGACAATTTTGTCCACTAACTTTAATTGACTTCTACCTAACTTCATAAATCCTAATATATGAACTTTATAAGTTTTACTACTCAATATAAACTTTAGAAATTATTTGACTTATATATACTAGTTACGTATTAAATTGAAAAATTACATTTAACACATGAAAAATAAAACATGGAGGCATCGATTTTAGAAGAGAAGCCAAAAAAAGCCGACTAGTAAGGAAGTGGTAGTACAAAAACACAAAGACATCGATTTTAAAAGGCAAGCCAAAAAGAGTTGGCCTTCACTTCTAGTAGGGAAGTGGTAAAAAGGAATTTCGAAAAGGCAAAAACATAGAGAATTGCTATAGGTTTTTTCTAGGTAAGAAGAAAACATAACTTGTAGCAAATAGACGGTAAGAAAAAAACAAAACTTGGAGAAGCCTGTACAAAATAGAGTAGCCTATGGAAGGAGTATAATAGAGCCTGTAGCAAATAAATTTAAATTTTAGGAGTAGGTACCAAAACAGACATTTTATCTGTTCGTGCACTCATCTTCCTTTCATCCATTAAAAAAGATTATATGGCAAATTAAACTTCAATGAATAGACTATGTTTTGCATTGCATTGTTGAAATACCCGTGGAGTTTACAAAATCAAGCTACTTCTTTCAAAATTATATGCACAGGCAACCTTTGGTAATTAATCCTCGTCCTTATTTGTTGCTTTCTAACTTTTGGATTCTATTGTGAATGCTGGCTACCATCATAGTGTATGGGATAAGATTGAGAGGACTGTCAATCCACTTGTCCAAACAAAGTAGCCTCTAGTAAGAAGAAAACAGAGACTCTAGCAAAATAAATGGTAAGAAGAAATTAAGCGTCTAGCAAATAAACGGTAAGAAAAAAAGAAAGCCTATAAGAGCCTGTAGAAAATAAATAGTAAGAAGAAAACAAAGCTTATAGCAAATAGATAGTAAGAAGAAGGAAAAACTTGGAGAAGCCTGTATAAAACATAACAGCGTACAGAAAGAAGAAATAGAGCTTATAGCAAATAGACGGTAATAAGAAAACATAACCTATTGCAAATAGATTTTAAGAGTAGGTACTAAAGTAGACATTTTATCTATTCGTGCACTCCTTTTCCTTTCATCCATAAAAAAAGACTATACGGAAAATTAAGTTTGAATGAATAAATTCTATTTTGCATTACATGGTTGAAATACCCATGGAGTATACGAATTTGAAAATTAAGCTACTTCCTTCAAAATTATGTGCACAGGCAACTTTTGGTAATTAATCCTTATCCACATTTGTAGCTTTCCAACTGTTGGAAACTCATGTGATTGCTGGCTACTATTAGAGTGTATTGGCTAAGATTGGGAGGATTGTCAATCCACTTATCTAAACAAAGCAGCCTCTAGTAAGAAGAAAATAAAGCCTCTAGCTAATAGACTGTGAGAAGAAAACAGAACCTCCAACAAATAAAGGGTAAGAAGAAAGTAGAGATTGTAACGGCATGTAGAAAGCAGAGTAGCCTATGGTAAGAAGAAAATAGAGTCTATAGCAAATACACAGTAAGAAGAAAACAGAGCCTGTAAGAGCTTGTAGAAAACAAAACAGCCTACGATAGGAAGAAAACAAAGTCTGTAGCAAATGAACAATAAGAAAAAAAATAGAACATGAAGGAGCCTATAGAAAATAGGGCAACCTACAAAAAGAAGAAAATAGAGCCTGTAGCAAATAAACAGTAACAAGAAAACAAAGCCTATAGTAAATAGATTTTAGGAGTAAGTTCTTAAATAAACATTTTATCTGTTTGTTCACTCCTCTTCCTTTCATCCATCCAAAAAGATTATATGGCAAATTAAGCTTTAAGGAATAGATTATGTTTTGCATTCCATGGTTGAAATATCCATGGAGTTTATGTATGTGAAAATCAAGCTATTTCTTTCAAAATTATGTGCACAGGCATCCTTTGGTAGTTAATCATCATCTTCATTTGTTGCTTTCCACCTATTAGAAACTCATGTGACTGTTAGCTACCATCAGAGTGTATGGCCTAAGATTAGGAGGATTACCAATCCATTTGTCCAAACAAAGCAGCCTATGGTAAGAAAAAAATAAAACCTTTAGCAAATAGATGATAAGAAGAAAACATAACCTCTGGCAAATAAATGGTAAGAAGAAAATAGAGCCTCTAGCAAATAAACAATAAGAAGAAAACAGAGCCCGTTGGAGCCTATAGAAAACAAAGAAACCTATAGTAAGATGAAAATAAAGCCTGTAGCCAATAGCCATAAAGAAGAAAATAAAGCATGTAGGAACCTATATAAAATAGAGCAGCTTAAGGTAAGAAGAACATAGGGCCTGTAGCTAATAGATAGTAACAAGAAAACAGAGCCCATAGCAAATAGATTTTAGGAGTAGGTACTAAAATAGACATTTTATCTATTTGTACACTCCTCTTCCTTTCGTCCATCAAAAAAATTACACAGTAGATTAAGCATTAGTGAATAGATTTTGTTTACCTTTACATGGTTGAAAACTCATGTGACTGCTGACTACCATTAGAGTGTATGGGCTAAGATTTGGAGGACTGCTAAACCACTTGTCCAAATTGAGCGGCCACCAATAAGAAGAAAATAGAGCCTATAGAAAACAGAGCAACCTATGGTAAGAAGAAAACAAAACTTGTAGCAAATAGCCATTCAGAAGAAAATAGAGCATATAGCCTACAGAAAGAAGAAAATGGAGGTTGTAGCAAATAAATGGTAAGAAGAAAACAGAGCCTGTAGCAAATAGATTTTAGGAGTAGGTACTAGAATAGACATTTTATCTATTCGTGCACTCCTCTTCCTTTCATCCATAAAAAAAAATTATACGGCAGATTAAGCTTTAATAAATAAATTTTGTTTTGCATTAGATGGTTGAAATACGCATGGAGTTTATGAATTTGAAAATCAAGCTACTTGTTTCAAAATTATGTTCACAGACAACCTTCAGTAATTATTCCTTAGCCTTATTTATTGCTTTCCAACTATTGGATTCTTATGTGACTGCTAGTTACCATCAGAGTGTATGGGCTAATATTGGGAGGACTATCAATCCACTTGTCTAAACAGAGTAGCCTCCGATAAGAAGAAAACAGCCTCTAGCAAATAGACGGTAAGAAGAAAATAGAGTCTCTAGCAAATAAATGGTAAGGAGAAAACAGAGCTAGTAGAAAATAGAATAGCCTATGGTAAGAAGAAAAATGAGTCTATAACAAATAGTCTCTAAAAAGAAAATAGAGCATGTAGGAACTTGTAGAAAACATAGCAGGCTAGGGTAGGAAAAAAATAGAGCATATAGCAAATTGATGGTAAGAAGAAAACAGAACCTAAAGGAACGTGTAGAAAATTGAGCAGCATATGAAAAGAAGAAAATAAAGGTTGTAGCAAATAGATGGTAAGAAGAAAATAGAGCTTGTAACAAATAGATTTTTGGAGTAGGTGCTAGAATAGATATTTTATTTGTTCGTGCACTCCTCTCCCTTTCTTCCATCAAGAAAAATTATATGATAAATTAAGTTTTAGTGAATAGATTCTATTTTGCATTCAATGGTTGAAATACATGTGGAGTTTACAAATTTGAAAATCAAACTACTTCTTTCAAATTATGTGCTCAGGCAACTTTTGGTAATTAATTCCTGTCCTCATTTGTTACTATCCAACTGTTGGAAACCCATGTGACTGTTGGCTACCATCAAAGTGTAGGGGCTAAGATTAGGAGGACTATGGATCCACTTGTCCAAACATAGCAGCCTTTGGTAAGAAGAAAAGAGAGCCTATAGCAAATAGACAATAAGAAGAATACAAAGACTGTAAGAGCTTGTAGAAAACAAAGCAGCCTACGAAAAAAAGAAAATAGAGCCTGTAGTAGATAGATTTTAGGAGTAGGTACTAAAATAGTGATTTTATCTATTTGTGCACACCCTTTCATTTCATCAATCAAAAAAAATTATACGAAAAATTAAGTTTCAATGACTATATTCTATTTTGCATTCAATGGTAGAAATACTTATAGAGTTTACGAATTTGAAAATCAAGTTACTGCTTTCAAAATTATGTGCACATGCAACCTTTGTTAATTAATCCTCATCCTTATATGTTGCTTTCCAACTATTAAAAACTCATGTGGCTGTTATTTACCGTCAGAGTGTAGGGGCTAAGAATGGGATGATTGTGAATCCACTTGTCTAAACATAGCAGCCTCTAATAAAAAGAAAATAGAGCCTCTAGCAAATAGACAATAAGAAGAATACAAAGATTGGAGGAACTTGTAGAAAACGAAGGAGCCTACGAAAGAAAGAAAACAGAGCCTATAACAAATAGATTTTAGGAATAGATACTAAAATAGACATTTTATCTATTTATGCACTCCTCTTCCTTTCATCCATAAAAAAAGATTATACAAAAAATTAAGCTTCAATGATAGATTTTGTTTTGCATTACATGGTTGAAATACCCATGGAGTTTATAAATTTGTAAATCAAGCTACTGCTTTCAAAATTATGTGCACATGCAACCATTGGTAATTAAACCTCATTCCAACTATTGGAAACTCATGCCATTGCTAGCTACCATTAGAATGTATGGGCTAAGATAGGGAGGACTATCAATCCACTTATCCAAACAGAGTAGCCTCTAGTAAGAAGAAAATAGAGCCTCTAGCAATTATACGGTAAGAAGGAAATAAAGCCTCTAGCAAATAAATGGTAAGAAGAAAACAGAGCCTATAGAAAATTAAGCAGCCTATGGTAAGGAGAAAACAGAGCTTGTAGCAAATAAATAGTAAGAACAAAATCGAGCCTGTAAGAGCTTGTAGAAAATAAAGGAAACTAAGGTAGGAAGAAAACAAAGCTTGTAGCCAATAGACAATAAGAGAAAAATAGAACATATAGGAGCTTGTAGAAAATAGAGTAACCTATAGAAAGAAGAAAATAGAACCTGTAGCAAATAGACGACAAGAAGAAAATAGAGCTTGTAGCAAATAAATTTTAGGAGTAGGTACTAAAATAAACATTTTATTTATTCGTGCACTCCTCTTCCTTTCATCCATAAAAAGAGATTCTATGGCAAATTAAGCTTTAATGAAGAGATTCCATTTTGCATTACATGGTTGAAATACTTGTGGAGTTTACAAATTTGAAAATTAAGCTACTTTTTTCAAAATTATATGCATATGCAACCTTTGGTAATTAAACCTCATCCTTATTTGTTGCATTCCAACTATTGGAAACTCATGTGACTATTGGCTACCATCAGAGTGTATGGGCTAAGATTCGAAGGACTATCAATCCACTTGTCAAAATAGAGCAGCCTCTAGTATGAAGAAAACAAAGCTTCTAGCAAACAAATGGTAAGAAGAAAAACAGAGCAGCCTATTGTAAGAGGAAAACAAAGCTTGTAGCAAATAGATAGTAAAAAGAAAACAGAGCCTATAAAAGGCAGAGCAGGCTAAGGTAGGAAAAAAACATAACCTTTAGCAAATAGATGGTAAGAAGAAAACAGAACTTGATGGAACTTGTAGAAAATAGAGCAGCCTATAAAAAGAAGAAAACAGAGCCTGTAGCACATAGACGGTAAGAAGAAAACAAAGCCTGCAACAAATAAATTTTAGGAGTAGGTACAAAAATAGACATTTTATTCATTTGTGCACTCCTCTTCCATTCATCCATCAAAAAAAATTATATGGCAAATTAAGGTTCAATGAATAGATTTTGTTTTGCATTACATGGTTGAAATACCTGTGGAGTTTAAGAATTTGAAAATCAAGCTACTTCTTTTAAAATTATGTGCACAGGCAAGCTTTGGTAATTAATCCTCATCCTCAATTGTTGCTTTCTAACTGTTGGAAACTCATGTGACTGCTGGCTACCATTAGAGTTTATGGCCTATGATTGGGATGACTGTCAATCCACTTGTCTAAATAGAGCAGTTTACGATAAGAAGAACACAGAGCCTTTAACAAATAGATGATAAGAAGAAAATAAAACTTGAAGGAACCTATAGAAAATAGAGCAACTTATGAAAAGAAGAAAACAAATGTTGTAGCAAATAAACAATAAGAAGAAAACAATGCCTATAGCAAATAAATTATAGAAGTAGGTACTAAAATAGACATTTTATTTGTTCGTACACTCCTCTTCCTTCATCCATCAAAAAAGATTGTATGGCAAATTAAACTTCAATGAATAGATTTTGTTTTGCTTTACATTGTTGAAATACCCATGGAGTTTAGGAATTTGAAAATCAAGCTACTTCTTTCAAAATTATATGCACATACAACCTTTGGTAATTAATCCTCATCCCGATTATTACTTTCTAACTATTAGAAACTCATATGACTGCTGGCTACCATCAGATTGTATGGGCTAAGATTCTGTGGACTGTTGATCCACTTGTCCAAACAGAGCAACCTCTGGTAAGAAGAAAATAGAACCTCTAGCAAATAGATGGTACGAAGAAAATAGAGCCTCTAGCAAATAAACGATAAGAAGGAAATAGAGCCTGTAGGGGCTTGTAGAAAACAGAGCAACGTATGGTAAGAAGAAAATAGAGCCTATAAAAGCATGAAGACAACAAAGCAACCTACGGTAGGAAGAAAACCTAGCTTGTAGCAAATAGACAGTAAGAAGAAAACAAAACCTATAGCAAATAGATTTCAGGATTAGGTTCTAAAATAGTCATATTATCTGTTTCTGCACTCCTTTTCCCTTTATCCATAAAAAAATATTATATGACAAATTAAGGTTCAGTGAATAGATTTTGTTTTGCATTACATGGTTGAAATACCCTTGGAGCTTAAGAATTTGAAAATCAAGCTACTTCTTTCAAAATTATGTGCATAAGAAACCTTTGGTAATTAATCCTCATCCTTGATTGATGCTTTCTAACTGTTAGAAACTCATGTGACTGCTGGCTACCATTAGATTGTATGGGCTAAGATTGGGAGGACTGTTAATCCACTTGTCCAAACAGAGCAACCTCCAGTAAGAAGAAAACAAAACCTCTATCAAATAGACGGATCAAAGAAAACAGAGCCTCTAGCAAATAAACGGTAAGAAGGAAATAGAGCCTGCAGGGGCTTGTAGAAAATAGAGCAGCCTATGGTAACAACAAAACAAAGCCTATAGCAAATAGACAATAAGAAGAAAATAGAGCCTGTAAGACCTTGTAGACAACAGAGCAACCTACGGGCAGAAGAAAACCCTGCTTGTAGCGAATAGACAGTAAGAAGAAAACAGGACCTGTAGCAAATAGATTTTAGGATTTGGTTCTAAAATAGTCATTTTATTTGTTTCTGCACTCCTCTTCCTTTCATCCACCAAAAAAGATTATACGGAAAATTAAGGTTCAATTAATAGATTTTGTTTGGCATTACATGGTTGAAATACTCATGGAGTTTAGGAATTTGAAAATCAAGGTACTTCTTTCAAAATTATGTGCACATGCAACCTTTGGTAACTAATACTCATCCTCGATTGTTGCTTTCGAACTATTGGAAACTCTTGTGACTGTTGGCTACCATCAGAGTTTATGGCCTAAGATTGGGAGGATTGTTAATCAACTTGTCTAAATAGAGTAGCCTATGATAAATAGAAAACAGAGCCTCTAACAAATAGATGATAAGAAGAAAATAGAACCTGAAGGAGCCTGTAGAAAATAGAGTAGCTTATAGAAAGAAGAAAACAAATGTTGTAGCAAATAGACGTTAAGAAGAAAATAATGCCTATAGCAAATAGATTTTATGAGTAGGTACTAAAATAGACATTTTATCTGTTCATGCACTCCTCTTCCTTTCATCCATCAAAAAAGATTATACAACAAATTATGCTTCAATGAATAGATTTTGTTTTGCTTTACATGGTTGAAATACTCGTGGAGTTTAGGAATTTGAAAATCAAGCTACTTCTTTCAAAATTATGTGCATATGCAACCTTTGGTAATTAATCCTCATCCTCGATTATTGCTTTCTAACTGTTTGAAACTCATGTGACTGCTGGCTACCATTAGAGTTTATGGCCTAAGATTGGGAGGATTGTCAATCCACTTATCCAAACAGAGCAACCTACGATAAATATAAAATAGAGCCTCTAACAAATAGATGATAAGAAGAAAACAGAACTTGAAAGAGCCTATAGAAAATAAAGCAGCTTATAGAAAGAAGAAAACAAATGTTGTAGCAAATAGATGTTGTAGCAAATAGATGTTAAGAAGAAAATAGTACCTATAGCAAATAGATTTTATGAGTAGGTACTAAAATAGACATTTTATCTGTTCATGCACTCCTCTTCCTTTCATCCACCAAAAAAAATTATACGGCAAATTAAGCTTCAATGAATAGATTTTGTTTTGCTTTACATGGTTGAAATACCCGTGGAGTTTAAGAATTTGAAAATCAAGCTACTTCTTTCAAAATTATGTGCACTTGCAACCTTTAGCAATTAATCCTCATCCTCGATTATTGCTTTCTAATTGTTGCAAACTCATGTGACTGCTGGCTACCATTAGAGTTTATGGCATATGATTAGGAGGACTGCTAATCCACTTGTCCAAACAGAGTAGCCTATGATAAGAAGAAAATAGAACCTGATGGAGCCTATAGAAAATAAAGCAGCTTAGAGAAAGAAGAAAATAAATGTTTAAGCAAATAGATGTTAAGAAGAAAATAATGCCTATAGCAAATAGATTTTAGGAGTAAGTACTAAAATAGACATTTTATCTTTTCATGCACTCCTCTTCCTTTCATCCATCAAAAAGGATTATACAACAAATTATGCTTCAATGAATAGATTTTGTTTTGCTTTACATGGTTGAAATACCCGTGGAGTTTAGGAATTTGAAAATCAAGCTACTTCTTTCAAAATTATGTGCACATACAACCTTTAGTAATTAATCCTCATCCTCAATTATTGCTTTCTAACTGTTGGAAACTCATGTGACTATTGGCTACCATCAGAGTTTATGGCTTAAGATTGGGAGGATTGTCAATCCACTTGTTGAAACAGAGTAGCCTACGGTAAGAAGAAAACAAAGCCTCTAGCAAATAGACAATAAGAAGAAAATAACCAACATTTCTCTCTGCATTTTCATTTCTAGCCAGTTCCATTTAGAATTTTGTTCTCATAAATTTCCCTTTTTTTTCCCTAATTTCCTCTAGGCGTATGTCATTCCATAAACAACTCTCTTTGTACCAATCTCTCGGCGATTCTTGTTGCTCCCCATTTTATGTTGTAATGTACGATAAGATATGTGATAACAATTAATCATGTATCATTATGGATACTATTAATTCACTCGTATGATAGAAATTCCTTTCTCCAATAATATTTGCCTCCTTATTGTTTATATATAATCTGTGTTTAGAGCTTAAATTGGTAGAATAATTTACTCTTCTAACTTATTGAGCTTAGTGATTGTTTTGGTGGGCTCATCTGTTAAATACAATGTTTATAATAAGAAGCTTGAAACTTTTGCTCTGGATTGTCTAACAAATTAAAGCAAGTGTGAGTGATGAAATTTACTCCATTAGCCATCAATAATTTTAAGCTTTGAATTCTTTGCCAAATCACAATCATTAGAATGAACAATAATAAGTACCTAACTTATGATGTTTGCATTTACACCATAAAAGTCTCCTTTTTCTAAGTGAATTGAAAAAAGGGGAAAAAGATAAAGAGAGAGAGAGAGAGAATCAACAAAGTAATGGCTGAATAATGTGCTGAAGCTTGTAGAGAACTTGGAAGCACAAATTTGCCCATTATAAGATGAAGAGGAAGCTTTCAATAACCAAACCAGCAAACATATTGCAAATCTCATTTTCTTTGCAAATCCTTTCTCCACCCAACATCCTACAAATTTTGTTAAGAACAAAGGTTTCAAATTGATTACGCAAACTTAGGGTGCAGGTGTCCCAAAAATTGTATTTTGAAAGCTTTTGCAAGGCTTAGCTGTTAATAATTTTGATGTTATTATTAAATAAATATATGAATATTTTATAATTTTATTAATTTAATAAAATGTCACATATTAACATATACAAATAATATAAATATAAGGTTATACTCATAACTCACGTATAGTAATTACTTATTAAATTGAAAAATTCAAATTCTAATATAATAAAAAAGTATATTAAATTCAATTAGTTAAACTTTTATTCAAATTCTTATTTCTCATTTACGATGAATTTGAATCGATTTTAACATTTTCTTTTAATTTTAATTTAATCTTACAAGTATTTATAGTATATATTTTTATTTGCTATAATCTTCAAATTTTAATAAATTATTTTTTATGTCATTATTAATGGTATTAACAAAATTATTAAGAGTTTTTTTGACAATTTTTCCACTAACTTTAATTGACCTTTACTTGACATTTAAAATTTTAAGAACTTTGTAATATATAATTTTAAATAATAAGATCTAACATTTCACTTTTCACTATATTTTATAATATGTAATATCTTTAAAATACTGTTAGATATTTATTCAATTTTCATTTTACATAAAAAAAGTTGAATTGAAATATTTTTATTTCTCAATTTAACAAGTTTCTAATTCTTAATTTCCTTTAACTCTTAACTTCATAAATCCCTTACTTCTAGTAAGGAAGTGGTAAAAAGGAATTTCAAACAAGGCAAAAACATGAAGAATTGATGCAGATTTCTTTCTGATGAAAAGAAAACAGAGTCTGTATTAAATAGATAGTAAGAAGAAAAGAGAGCATGTAGCAAATAGATTTTAGGAGTATATACTAAAATAGACATTTTATCTATTCGTGCACTCATTTTCCTTTCATCCATAAAAAAAGATTATACGACAAATTAAGTTTTAATGAATATATTCTGTTTTGCATTATATGGTTGAAATACCCATAGAATTTATGAATTTGAAAATCAAGCTATTTCTTTCAAAATTATATGCATAGGCAACCTATGGTAATTAATCCTCATCCTCATTTATTGCTTTCCAGCTGTTGGAAACTAATGTAACTGCTGGTTACCATCAAAGTGTATGTGCTAAGATTTGGAGGAATGTCAATCCACTAATCCAAATAGAGCAGCCTATAGTAAGAAGAAAACATAGCTTCTAGCAAATAAACGGTAAGAAGAAAACAAAGCTTGTAGGAGCCTATAGAAAACAGAGCAACCTATGGTAAGAAGAAAATAGAAGCTATAACAAATAGATAGTGAGAAGAAAATAGAGTTTGTATGAGCCTATAGAAAACATAGTAGCCTAAGGTAGGAAGAAAATAGAGCCTATAGCAAATAGATGGTAGGAAGAAAACTAAACCTAGAGAAGCTTGTAGAAAATAAAGTAGGCCTATGGAAAGAAAAAAATAATAGAGCTTGTAGCAAATAGACAGAAAGAAGAAAATAGATCCTTTAGCAAATAGACGGTAAGAAGAAAATAGAGTCTGTAGAAAATAGGATAGCCTATGGTAAGAAGAAAACAGAGCTTGTAGAAAACATAGTAGCCTACGGTAAGAAGAAAATAGAGCTTGTAGAAAACATAACAACCTATGGTAAGAAAAAAAATAGAGCCTATAGCAAATAGATAGTAAGAAGAAAACAAAGCCTATAGCAAATCGACGGTAAGAAGATAACAAAGCCTGTAGGAGCTGTAGAAAATAGAGCAGCCTAAGGTAGGAAGAAAACAAAGCCTGTAGCAAATAGACGATAAAAAGAAAACAGAACCTGGAGGAGCCTGTAGAAAATAGAGTAGCTTACGAAAAGAAGAAAACAGAGCCTATAACAAATAGACGAAAAGAAGAAAATAAAGCTTATAACAAGTAGATTTTAGGAGTAGGTACTAAAATAGACATTTTATCTCTTTGTGTACTCCTCTTCCTTTCATCCATAAAAAAAGATTGTATGACAAATTAAGCTTTAATGAATAGATTCTGTTTTACATTAGATGGTTGAAATATCTATGGAGTTTATGAATTTGAAAATCAAGCTACTTCTTTCAAAATTATGTGCACTGGTAACTTTTGGTAATTAATGCTTGTCCTCATTTGTTGTTTTCCAACTATTGGATTCTCATGTGACTGTTGGCTACCATCAAAGTGTATAGGCTAAGATAGTAAGGACTATCAATCCATTTGTTCAAACAGAGTAGCCTCCGGTAAGAAGAAAACAAAGTCTATAGGAGCCTTTAGAAAATAGAGCAACCTATGGTAAGAAGAAAAAGAGCCTATAGCAAATAGACGGTAAGAATAAAACAACGCCCATAAGAGCTTATAGAAAACAGAGCAGCCTAAGGTAAGAAGAAAACAAAGTCTATAGCAAATAGATGGTAAGAAGAAAACAAAACTTAGAGGAGCTTGTAGAAAACATAGCAACCTAGGGAAAGAAGAAATAGAGCTTGTAGTAAATAGATGGTAAAAATAAAACAGAGCCTGTAACAAATATATTTTAGGAATAGGTACTAAAATAGACATTTTATCTCTTTGTGCACTCCTCTTCTTTTCATCCATCAAAAAAGATTATACAACAAATTAAGCTTCAATGAATAGATCTTGTTTTGCATTACATGGTTGAAATACTCGTGGAGTTCATGAATTTGAAAATCAAGCTACTTTTTTCAAAATTATGTGCATAGGCAACCTTTGGTAATTAATCCTCATCCTCATTTGTTGCTTTCCAACTATTGGAAACTTATGTGACTGTTGGCTAACATCAGAATGTATGGCCTAAGATTAGGAGGATTGTCAATCCACTTGGACAAAGAGAGCAGCCTATGGTAAGAAGAAAACAGAGCCTCTAGCAAATAGATGGTAAGAAGAAAACAATGCCTCAAGTAAATAGACAAGAAGAAGGAAAGAGATCCTGTAAGAGCCTATAGAAAACAGAGCAGCCTATGGTAAGAAGAGAATAGAGCTGTAACAAATAGATGGTAGGAAGAAAACAGAGCCTGTAGAAAATAGAGCAATCTAAGGTAGGAAGAAAACAAAGCCTATAGCAAATAAATGGTAAGAAGAAAATAATACATATAGGAGCTTGTAGAAAATAGTGCAGCCTACAGAAAGAAGAAAATAGAGCCTATAGCAAATAGACGGTAAGAAGTAAATAGAGCTTGTAGCAAATAGATTTTAGGAGTAGGTACTACAATAGACATTTTATTTCTTTGTGCACTTCTCTTCCTTTCATCCATCATAAAAGATTATATAGAAAATTAAGCTACAATGAATAAATTATGTTTTGCATTACATCGCTAAAATACCCATGGAGTTTACGAATTTGAAAATCAAGCTACTTCTTTCAAAATTATGTGCGCAGGCAACCTTTGGTAATTAATCCTCATCTTCATTTGTTGCTTTCCAACTATTGGAAACTCTTAGGACTGTTGGCTACCATTAGAGTGTATGGCTTGAGATTGGGAGTATTGTCAATCCACTTAGCCAAATAGAGCAGCCTACGGTAAGAAAAAAAACAGAGCCTCTAGCAAATAGATAGTAAGAAGAAAACTAAACCTAGAGGACCCTATAGAAAACATAGTAGGCCTATGGAAAGAAAAAGATAGAGCTTGTAGTAAATAGACAAAAAGAAGAAAACAGAGCAGCCTAAGGTAGGAAGAAAATAGAGCCTGTAACAAATAGACGGCAAGAAGAAAACAGAACTTGGAGAAACCTATAGAAAACAGGGCAGCCTACAGAAAGAAGAAAACAGAGCTTGTAGCAAATAGATGGTAAGAAGAAAACAAAACTTATAGCAAATAGATTTTGGGAGTAGGTACTAAAATAGACATTTTATTTGTTCGTGCACTCCTTTTCCTTTCATCCATAAAAAAAGATTATACAGCAAATTAAGCTTCAATGAATAGATTCTATTTTGCATTACATGATTGAAATACTCATCCTCATATGCACTGGAAACCTTTGGTAATTAATCCTTGTCCTCATTTGTTGTTTTTCAAATGTTGTAAACTCATGTGACTATTAGATATCATTAGAGTGTGTGGGCTAAGATTGGGAGGACTATCAATCCCCTTGTCCAAATAGAGCTACCTATGGTAAGTAGAAAATAGAGCCTTTAGCAAATAGACTGTAAGAAGAAAATAGTGCCTCTCAAAAATAAATGGCAAGAAGAAAAGAGAGATTGTAGAAAATATAGCCTGTAGCAAATAGATGGTAAAAAAAAAAACAGAGCTTGTAGCAAATAAACAGTAAGAAAAAACAGAACCTATAGCAAATAGACTGGAATAAGAAATAGAGCCTATAGAAAATAGAGCAGCCTAAGGTAAGAAGAAAACAAAACCTAAAGGAGCTTGTAGAAAACAGGGTAGCCTATGGAAAGAAGAAAATAGAACTTGTAGTAAATAGACGATAAGAAGGAAATAGAGTCGGTAGCAAATATATTTGGGAGTAGGTACTAAAATAGACATTTTATTGGTTTGTACACTCATCTTCCTTTCATCCATCAAAAATATTATACAACAAATTAAGCTTCAATGAATATATTCTATTTTGCATTACATGATTGAAATACCTGTCTTCATATGCACTGGAAACCTTTGATAATTAATCCTTGTCCTTATTTGTTGCTTTTCAATTGTTGCAAACTCATGTGACTACTGGGTACCATCAGAGTGTATGGGCTAAGATTAAGAGGACTATCAATCAATCCACTTGTCCAAACCTCAGAGTGTATGGCTGAAGATTGGGAGGACTGTCAATACACTTGTCCAAATAGAGTAGTATACGGTAAGAAGAAAATAAAACCTTAAGCAAATAAATAGTAAGAAGAAAACAGAACTTGGAGGAGCTTGGACAAAAGAGAGCAGTCTATGCAAAGATGAAACTAAGTTTGTAGCAAATATATTTTAGAAGTAGGTACTAAAAAAGACATTTATTTGTTCATGCACTCCACTTCCTTTCATCCATCAAAAAAGATTATACGAGAAATTAACCTTCGATGAATAGATTATGTTTTGCATTACATGCCTGAAAAACTCGTGGAGTTTATGAATTAGAAAAAATAAGCTACTTCTTTCAAAATTATGTGCATAGGCAACCTTCAACAATTAATCTTCCTCCTCATTTGTTGCTTTCCAGTTGTTGGAAACTCAAGTGACTATTGGCTACCATCATAATGTATAGGCTAAGATTGGGACTATCAATCCACTTGTCCAAATAGAGCCACCGTCGGTAAGAAGAAAACAGAGTTGCTAGCAAATAGGCGTTAAGAAGGAAATAGAGCCTCTAGCAAATAAATGGTAAGAAGAAAAAAAAAGCTTGTAGGAGCTTATGGAAAACAAAGCATCCAATGGTAAGAAGAAAACAAAGCCTGTAGCAAATAGGCAGTAAGAAGAAAATAAAGCCTATAGAAAATAGAATAGCCTAAGGTAGGAAGAAAATAGAGCTCGTAGCAAATAAATGATAAGAAGAAAACAGAACTTAGAGGAGCCTGTAGAAATTATTGAAGTCTATAGAAAGAAAAAACAAAGCATGTAGCAAATAGACGGTAAGAAGAAACAAAACCTCTAGCAAATAGATTTTAGGAGTAGGTACTAAAATAGACATTTTATCTATTCGTGCACTCCTCTTCCTTTCATCCATCAAAAATATTATACGGCAAATTAAGTTTCAAAGAATAGATTTTGTTTTGAATTACATGGTTGAAATACTCGTGGAGTTTATGAATGTGAAAATCAAGCTACTTCTCTTAAAATTATGTGCACAAGCAACCTTTGGTAATTAATCCTTGTCCTCATTTGTTGCTTTCCAATTGTTGGAAACTCATGTGACTGCTAGCTACCATCAGAGCATATGGCCTATGATTGGGAGGACTGTCAATCCATTTGTCCAAATAGAGCAGCCTACGGTAAGAAGAAAATAAAGCCTTTAGCAAACAGACGGTAAGAAGAAAATAAAGTTTTTAACAAATAGAAGGCAAGAAGAAAATAAAATCTCTAACAAATAGAAGGCAAGAAGAAAACAGAGTGTGTAGGAGCCTGTAGAAAATAGAGTAGTTTATGATAAAAGGAAAATAGAGCCTGTAGCAAATTGACAATAAGAAGAAAACAAAACCTGTATGGACAAATCATATTGAAGTTGAGTTATTTTATGTTTCAGATATTTTAAAGTATGAATTTATTAAATTAGGAATTACGTTTGATGACTTATTGAAAAAAGAAAAGAAAAGAAGAGAAAAAATGTGAAAACCAAAAAGAAAATGATGTTATTAAGGCTAACAGGTTGTATTAGTCCATTCTAAGTGTTAAACTTTTAGTTTATTGAAAAGCCAACATTTCTCTCTGCATGTTCATTTCTAGCCAGTGCCATTCAGAATTTTGTTCTCATAGATTTCCCTTATTTTTTTCTAATTTCCTCTTGGCATATGCCATTCCTTAAACAACTCACTTTGTACTAATCTCTCGGTGATTCTTGTTGCTCCCCATTCTTATGTTGTACTATATGATAAGATATGTGACAACAATTAATCATGAATGTTACGGATACTATTAATTCACTCGTATGAAAGAAATTCCTTTCTCCAATAATATCTACCTCCTTATTGTTTATATATAATATGTGTTTAGAGTTTAAATTGGTAGAATAATTTACTCTTCTAACTTATTAGGCTTAGGAATTGTTTCAATGGTCTCATTTGTTAAATACAATGTTTATAACAAGAAGCTTGAAACTTTTGCTCTGGATTGTTCGACAAATTAAAGCAAGTGTGAGCGGTGACATTTACTCCATTAGCCATCAACAATTTGAAGCTTTTAATTCTTTGCTGAATCAGAATCATCAGAATGAACAATAATAAGTACCTAACTTATGATGTTTGCATTTACACCATACAAATCTCCTTTTTCTAAGTGAACTAAAAAAGGAAAAAAAAAAAAACGAAAAAAGAGAGAATCAACAAAGTAATGGTTGAATAATGAGCCAAAGCTTATAGATAACTTGGAAGCTTTCAATAAGCAAACCAGCAGATATATTGCAAATCCCATTTTCCCTGCAAATCCTTTCTCCTCCAACATTCTACAAATTTTGTTAGGAACAAAGGTTCCAAACTAATTACGCAAACTTAGGTGCAGGTGCCTTATAATTGTATTTTGTAAAGCTTTTGCAATACTTGACTTTTAATAATTTTGATGTTATTATTAAATAGGTATATGAATATTTTATAATTTTATTAATTTAATAAAGGTCACATATNAATTCCTTTCTCCCAATAATATCTACCTCCTTATTGTTTATATATAATCTGTGTTTAGAGCTTAAATTGATAGAATAATTTACTCTTCTAACTTATTAGGCTTAGTGATTGTTTCAGTGGGCTCATTTGTTAAATGCAATGTTTATAACAAGAAGTTTGAAACTTTTGCTCTGGATGTCCGACAAATTAAAGCAAGTGTGAGCGATTTTCTCTGTGAACCCTTTCTCCACCCAACATCCTACAAATTTTGTTAGGAACAAAGGTTCCAAACTAATTACGCAAACTTAGGGTGCAGGTGCTTTGAAATTGTATTTTGTAAAGTTTTTGTAAGACTTGACTGTTAATAATTTTGATGTTATTATTAAATAGGTATATGAATATTTTATAATTTTATTAATTTAATAAAAGGTCACATATTAACATATACAAATAATATAAATATAAAGTTATACTTATAACTCACGCATACTAATTACGCATTAAATTGAAAAATTCAAATACTAATATAATAAAAAGTATATAATTCTACATAAATATTTAAATTATATTAAATTAAATTTAATTACTCAAACTTTTATTCAAATATTATTTTTAATTTATAATGAATTTGAATTGATTTTAATATTTTATTTTAATTTTAATTCAATCTCACAGGTATTTATAGTATATATTTTAATTTGATATAATTTTAAATTTTAATAAATTATTTTTAAGTCATTATTAACAGTGTTAATAAGATTATTAGGAGTTTTTTTGACAATTTTTTCACTAATTTTAATTGACTTCTACTTGACTTCTAAATTTTTAAGAAATTTGTAATATATAATTTTAAATAATAAGATCTAAAATTTCACTTTTATTATATTTTATAATCTGTAATATTTTTAAAATATTGTTGTATAACTATTCATTTTCTCAATTTTCATTTTACATAAAAAAGTTGAATGGAACTATTTTATTTCTCAATTTAACAAGTTTTCTAATTCTTAATTTCCCTCAACTTCATAAATCCTAATATATGAACTTTATAAGTTTTACTACTCAAAATGAACTTTATAAATTATTTGACTCACATATACTAGTCATGTATTAAATTGAAAAATTACATTTAACACAAGGAAATAAAAACACACAGCATCAATTTAGAAGGCAAGCCAAAAAGAGTCAAACTAGTAAGGAAGTGGTAACCCAAAAGCATGAAGGCATCAATTTTACAAGGCAAGCCAAAAGGAGTTGGCCTTCAATTTTAGTAGGGGAAGGGATAAAAAGGAATTTCAAAACAAGGCAAACATAAACAAATTGTTGCAAGTTTTTTTTTTCGGTAAGAAGAAAATAAAAGCCTGTAGCAAATAGACGATTAAGAAGAAAATAGAGCCTGTAGCAAAAAGACGGTAAGAAGAAACAAAGTTTGTAGCAAATAGATTTTCATAAGAGTCTAACAAGATAGAGCAGCTACAGTAAAAAGAAAAATAGAGCATGTAGCAAATAAGACAGTATGAAGAATAGAGCCGAAGAAGCCTTACTAGAAAACAGAGCAGGTCATAAGGAAGGAAGAAAATAGAGCTTGTAGTAAATAGACAGTAAGAAGAAAGAGAACCTGGAGGAGCTCGTAGAAAATAGAGCAGCCTACAAAAAGAAGAAAATAGAATAGCCTACAGAAAGGAGAAAAATTAGGAGCTTGTAGCAAATAAACTTTAAGAAGAAATAGGAGACTTGTAGCAAATAGATTTATAAGTAAATCTAAAGTAGACATTTTATTTCGTTTGGCACTCCTTTTCCTTCATCCATCAAAAAAGATATATGGACAAATTAAGTTTCAACTAATGAGATTTTTGTTGTACATTACTATGCGAGACATTACGCCCTCGAGTATACAAATTTGAAAATCAAGCTACTTCTTTCCAAAATTATGCTGCACAATCAAACCTTTAGTAATAATCGCTCACCTCATTTGTTGCATTTCCAACTGTTGAAAAACTTATGTAACAGTTACTTTCCATTAGAGTGGGGCTAATGATGGGGAGGATTGTCAATCCACTTGTCCAAACAAAGCAATGTAAGTAAGAAGAAAATAGAACCTCAAGGAAATAAACGGTAGAAGAAAATAGTGCCTGTAGAAAATAAGCAGCCTATGGTAAAAGAAAGCAGACGTTATAGCAAATAGACGATAAGAAGAAAATAGAGCCTGTAGGAGCCTATAGAAAATAGAGTAAGCTAAGGTAGGGAGAAAACAACACCTGTAGAGAATAGATGGTAAGAAGAAAACATAACTTGGAGGAGTTTGTAGAAAATGTAGAAGCCTATGGAAAGAAGAAATAAAGCCTTTAGCAAATAGACAGTGAGAAGAAAATAGAGCCTGTAGCAAATAGATTTAGGAGTATGTACTAAAATAGACATTTTATTTATACATGCACTCCTCTTCCTTTCATCTATAGAAAAAAAAAAAAAAGATTATACAGCAAATTAAGCTCAATGAATAGATTATGTTTTGCATTATATGGCTAAATAGCCGAGGAGTTTATGAATTTGAAAATCAACCTACTTCTTTCAAAATTATATGCACAGGTAACCTTTGGTAATTACTCATTGTCCTTACTTGTTGCTTTCCAACTGTTGGAAACTCATATGACTACTAGCTACCATCATAGTGTATGGCCTAAGATTAGGAGGATAGTCAATCCACTTGTTCAAACAAAGCAATCTATAGTAAGAAGAAAATATAGCTTGCAAAAAATAGAGAAGCATATGGTAAAAAGAAAATAAAGCCTATAACAAATAAATGGTAAGAAAAAAACAGAGCATGTAAAAACCTGTAGAAAATAGAGTAGTCTAAGGTAAAAAGAAAATCAAGCTTGTAGAAAAGAGATGATAAAAATAAAACAAAACTTAGAGGAGCCTATAACAGATAGACTGTAAGAAGAAAATAGAGCTTGTAGCAAATAGATTTTAGTAATAGGTATTAAAATAGACATTTTATTTGTTTGTGCACTCCTTTTCCTTTCATCCATAAAAAAAGATTATACAACAAGTTAAGCTTCAATGAATAGATTATGTTTTGCATTACATGGCTAAAATACCCATGAAGTTTACAAATTTGAAAATCAACCTATTTCTTTCAAAATTATGTGCACAAGTAACCTTTGGTAATTACTCATTATCCTCATTTGTTGCTTTGCAACTGTTGGAAACTTATATGACTACCGGTTACCATCAGAGTGTATGGGCTAATATTGGGAGGACTGTTAATCCACTTGTCCAAACAAAGCAACCTCCGGTAAGAAGAAAATAGAGTCTCTAGCAAATAGACAATAAAAAGAAAATAGAGCCTCTAGCAAATAAATGGTAAGAAGAAAACAAAGCCAGTAGCAAATGGATCGTAAGAAGAAAACAGAGCTTGTATAAACAAAATAGCCTAAGGTAGGAAAAAAACATAACCTGTAGCAAATAGATGCTAAGAAGAAGATAGAACCTAAAGGAGCCTGTAAAAAATAGAACAACCTATGAAAAGAAGAAAGTAGAGCTTGTAGCAAATAGATTTTAGGAGTAGGTACAAAAATAAATATTTTATATGTTCGTGCACTCCTCTTCCTTTCGTCCATCAAAAAAGATTATATGACAAATTAAGCTTCAATGAGTAGATTTTGTTTTGCATTACATGATTGAAATACACGTGGAGTTTACAAATTTGAAAATCAAGATACTTCTTTCAAAATTATGTGCACTGGCAACCTTTGGTAATTAATCCTCATCCTCATTTGTTGCATTCCAACTATTGGAAACTCATGTGACTATTAATTACCATCAGAGTGTATGGGCTAAGGTTGGGAGGATTGTCAATCCACTTGTCCAAACAGAGCAGGCTATGGTAAGATGAAAATAGAACCTCGAGCAAATAAATAGTAAGAAGAAAACAGAGCTTCTAGCAAATAAGCAGTAAAAAGAAAATAGAGCTCTAGCAAATAAATGGCAAGATGGAAACAAAGCCTATAAAAGCTTGTAGAAAACAAAGCAGCCTATAATAAGAGGAAAATAGAGCTTGTAGCAAATAGATGGTAAGAAGAAAATAGTGCCTGTAGCAAATAGACAGTAAGAAGAAAATAGTGCCTGTAGCAAATCAATAGTAAGAAGAAAACAATACCTGTAACAAATAGATTTTAGGAGTAGGTACTAAAATAGACATTTCATCTGTTCGTGCACTCATCTTCGTTTCATCCATTAAAAAGATTATACGACAAATTAAGATTCAATGAATAGATTATATTTTGCATTGCATGGTTGAAATACCTATAGAGTTTACGAATTTGAAAATCAAGCTACTTTTTTCAAAATTATGTGCACATGCAACGTCTGGTAATTAATCCTTATCCTCATTTGTTGATTTCCAACTATTGAAAACTCATGTGACTGTTGGCTACCATTAGAGTGTATAGGCTAAGATTGGGACGACTGTCAATCCACTTGTCCAAACAAAGCAGCCTTTGGTAAGAAGAAAATAAAACCTTTAGCAAATAGTCGGTAGGAAGAAAATATAGCCTTTAACAAATAGACAATAAGAAGAAAACAGAGCCTCTAGCAAATAAATGGTAAGAAGAAAACAAAGCCTGTAGAAATAGAGCAGTCTAAGGTAAGAAAAAAATAAAGCCTATAGCAAATAGACACTAACAAGAAAATAGAACTTAGAGGAGCCTGTAGAAAATAGAGCAGCCTATGAAAAGAAGAAAACAGTGCCTATAACAAATAGATTTTAGGAGTAGGTACTAAAATAGACATTTTATCTTTTCGTGCACTCCTCTTCCTTTCATCCATGAAAAACTCATGTGACTGTTGGTTACCATTAGAGTGTATAGGCTAAGATTGGGAAGATTGTCAATCCATTTGTCCAAACAGAGCAACCTCTTGTATGAAGAAAACATAGCCTCTAGCAAATAGACGGTAAGAAGAAAATAGAACCTCTAGCAAATAAACGGTAAGCAAAAAACAGAGCTTGTAGAAGCCTATAGAAAATAGAGCAGCCTATGGTAAGAAAGAAAATAGACTTTGTAGCAAACAAATGGTAAGAAGAAAACATATCTTGTAAAAGCCTATAGAAAACAAAGTAGCCTAAGGTAGGAATAAAACAAAACTTGTAGCAAATATACATAGAAAACAAAGTAGCCCATGAAAGAAAGGAAACAGAGCCTGTAGTAAATAGACGGTGAGAAAAAAAATAGACCCTGTAGCAAATAGATTTTTAAGTGGGTACTAAAATAGACATTTTATCAATTTGTGCACTCCTCTTCCTTTCATCCATCAAAAAATATTATACGGCAAATTAAGTTTTAATGAATAGATTCTGTTATGCATTACATGGTTGAAATACCTGTGGAGTGTACATATTTGAAATTCAAGTTACATCTTTCAAAATTATGTGCACTAGCAACCTTTGGTAATTAATCCTCATCTTCATTTGTTGCTTTCCAACTGTTGCAAACTCATGTGACTGCTAGTTACCATCAGAGTGTATGGGCTAAGATTGGGAGGATTGTCAATCCACTTGTCCAAATAGAGTAGCCTCTGGTAAGAGGAAAACATAGCCTCTAGCAAATAAATGGTAAGAAGAAAATACAACCTCTAGCAAATAAACAGTAAGTAAAAAACAGAGCTTGTAAGAGCCTGTAGAAAATATACCAGCCTATGGTAAGAAGAAAACATAGCTTGTAACAAATAGACAGTAAGGAGAAAACAAAGTTTGTAGAAAATAGAGTGGCCTAAGTTAGGAAGAAAATAAAACTTATAGCAATAATTTGGAGGTCACAAAAGCTAAACGTCGTGTTGATGCAATACCAAATGATTCAATTTTGAAAAGACTTGGTTACTAAGGTACAGTACTATCCATCTACTTGAATTTATTAAATTTATATTTACCATCTCAGGACCTCAATTTTAAATATAAGAATAAAATTTGTGTAATATAATTAAGACAATATTTTAATAAATAGAAAAAAATTTTTGGAAAAAGAATTTTATATGAAATTTTATATTTACTTTTTTTATTAGTGTAATCCATACATATTTTTATATTTTATAAATTTATTTATTTTATTTTAATTAATTTAACTTAAATTTGAAAATCTTTTTCCTTCAAATGATTTACATGTTACATATTGGTATTTTTTAAATTTGAAATAACTTTTGCATCTCATGACATGCTTGATTGTCTTTTTCCAAATCGAATTCAGTCATGACGAATCAAGAACTTCTTTTTTTTCACCAATAATAACATTTACCTAAAGTTGGGAAAGGAAATGCAACGAAATATGTTCACTAAGGAACTAGGAGCATTATGTTGGTTATATAGGTTCCAATGATGTATACCCCATTCCTGGAACTAACAAGATAGAAAATAGTTCATGCATCAAAGCTGAGCCCTTCTTGTTTGTATCTAACACAACCAAGTCTAGTTAGGTAGTCAAAAACTTATATATTATTTGACAATAATTAAGGTGTTAGCCAAAGAGTGGAGGTTGCACATTAATTTCCATATACATGGCGATGCGGTTCAAATGTGACCTAAATGGAGAGGATGCAGTATCCCAACATCTAGTAGTGCCCGCTTTAGCATAATCCACCTTGTCAGGGCCAAAATCCTGATGAATGGTTAAAGAAGTTGCCTCCAACAATGCTTTAATCACTTCCAACTCCATAGCCATTGCTTTCATTGTGGGCCTCTTCTTCCCATTCAAGTGCAAACATCTTTTTGCCAACTTTGCAACTGCTCTGATCTCTTCTTTCTAGCTCTACTCAAGGACTTGAGCATCAAGTATACAAACAAGTGGTTCTCTTACATTGAAAGAGAGAAATATGTCATTAAACATCTTTCTTCAACAAAACGCATCAAGATATTGATGTGGTTCCAAAATAGACGATATGATTACTGAAACCAAATAGTTGTGGCCTTTTAGTTGAGATATTTTTAAGGATTTAGCTCACGTTATAGTTGTCTATGGCCTTCTCTAATTCCTTGGAACCAAATAGTTTCATTTGCTCAACGTTATTATCTCTTGAAGACAATTGTTGTTGCAATAGCAGACCACTATTTCTTTTGAAATATTTTTGTTTAAGTTTAGTGGGCTTTCTTCTTTGAATTGTTTTGTACAATGCTCATGCACTAATAACTAGTAAAAGTAATCAAATACTAGAGTTGCAGCCTGTACAACCATCAAATGAGAAGATAAGTTTAATTCTATGAAAAACTTTGGATATCATTTCTAATTCAGAAAGATTAAGAAATGATCGTGTTATTATAATGACTGCAATAAACTACAACCAGTCGAAGTGATTAGCCTACCACAAATTTGAGTTTTCAAAATGTCCAAATCCTTGAACAAATTTACAACTAACTTCCAACTAATTCTACAAACCAAATAGATATGGCATACCTATGATAATAACTTTAGCCTGAGATTTTTTATCGAGTTCCCAAAGAAATGGTGGGTAACATGTATTCTTGCTGTCATGATGCAAGTACCTATCAGGACACGAGTAGTTATAGGATCCTTGATCCCCAGTATACATACAAAGAAGGCGACAATGTAAGTTTGAGTTCATACAGCGGTCCCGTACCAATTAGGAATATTAAGACAAATATTGTTATTTCATAGATCTTTGGTAACCATTATATGTATAAATTATAAAAGAGTTCCCAAGTACTAATTGGATTTCAAAAATTCGCAACAAAATAAAAAAGGTTTCAAAATTTTTATAAAATAATTTACAAGTCAACATCACATTTACGGCGTCATATTCTATATTTAAGTTAAAGCTGTAATATCTGCACATTTGCCGAGGATCTTGTGAAAGGATTTGGAATAATCAGAGGAACCATCAGTGCAAACACACAAATGCCTTTGTGATAACTGTGTCCAACAAGAGCCATCACTGCTGCCAAAAAGAGCTGAAGTTTTAGCTAGTCAACGATATCCCTGGAATGCTCCCCATTCAAGGACTGCAGGAACATATTCCCTCAGCATCAACAGGTCAAGAGATAGTTGCCTAGAAGCAAACCAGTCTTGGTTAACCATGAATGCAGTCTTGTTGTCATTGCAATACTTAGAATCATCTTTTACAACACCAGTCATCCCTACTTCAAAAGACATGATGTGAGGAGGAATGGTGGCTCGACAGCATCTCAGGCCATAACAACCATCACTTCTTTGGGTTCCACTACAAAAGGAAAGACACCCACCAACAGGGCGGTGATTCATCAAAAGCACAACATAATTGTTGCAACTTGTAACTGTGAACCTGTTATATACACTTGAATAGAAGAATGGGTTGTTTGACGTGTCAATTGTTCCATCAAAGCTTTTGTTGTTGTTGCAGTTGTAAAAAAGACCGAATTATTAACTTGAACCAAACCTCTAATTGAAACACTAAGCAATTCCATTTCTATGCTTTTTAAGAAAGGTTTGGGAGGCCTAAAGGCGTTCAAGGAAGAGTTGGGTCCAACTCCAAAAGGGAAGGGAATGACAATGTCTCCACATTTGCCTTTACATCCAGGATGTGTTAAAAATTCATCTTCTGCTACTGCTTTGTGAACCATAGTAGCAAAATGACATGAAATAAAATTGGAGTTGCCATTAAGAATACAACCTACAAATTTGATCACTCTTAATCTTTAATTTTAATTATAATAAGTATAATACTTAAATCAAATTATAAATATAAAACATAAAACAACTATCAAACAAAAAATGAATTAAAAAAATATAAAAATAATATATATATATATATAATATACTAAATTTGTATACTAAATTAAATTAAAATATATAATGTATATTATAATAATTATTCTAATAGTTAATTAGAATATGGATTATAATATATACTATGAATTATACTATAGAATAAGAAATATAGAATAAAATTGAAATAAAATGGAATAAATATTAATATGGAATGAAAACATATTGCGTCCAATAGGATTTGAACCTATACCAAGGTTTAGAAGACCTATGTCCTATCTATTAGACAATGGATGTTTTCAATTCAAATTTTTTCTTTTTTTTTTTGTTTTCTTGTTGATAAATGATAAAAAAGAATATTGAAAAAATTTTGGGAATTGCATAGTCAACTAAATGATGGATTAAACTTTCTAGAATTCTATTTATAAATTTTATTTGTATATTATATAATTAATATTATATATAATATTCTATATAGTAATAGAATTATATATACTATTATATATATATAGTAATTATTAGGTATATATTATAATTATATTATTATTATATATAGTAATAGTATATTATATTTTATTATTATTTATTACCATTACTTTTCTCTTATTATTACTTCATTCTCGTAATATATAGATAACAAAATGTAGCTAATAAATAGATTACAAATATAGTATAATTTAAATACTTAAATATACTAACTAATAAGACTTTGATTATTAAGCATTTACCTCAAAATTAGGGGTAGCCACTTGCGGTCAACTAGAAGTGAAGGTTAGCTCTGTTTTCTACAAGTTTTTAATAAACAATACTTGCCGAGACTCCTAAAATTTATTTACTACAAATTATGTTTTCTTTTTACCGTTTATTTACTACAGACTTTGTTTTCTTTTTATTGTAGGCTCTTTTGTTTGGACAAGTGAATTGATAGTAATCCCAATCTTAGCCCATATATTCTGATGGTAACTAGCAGTCACTTGAGTTTCCAACAACTAGAAAGCAATAAATAAGGATGAGGATTAATTACCAAAGGTTGCCTATGCATATAATTTTGAAATAAGTAGCTTGAATTTCAAATTCATAAACTTCATGGGTATTTCAACCATGTAATGCAAAACATAATTTATTCATTGAAGCATAATTTTCCATATAATCTTTTTTGATGGATGAAAGGAAGAGGAGTGCACAAATAGATAAAATGTCTATTTTAGTACCTACTCCAAAAATCTATTTGCTACAAGGTCTGTTTTTTTCTTACCGTCTATTTACTATAGGCTTTGTTTCCGTTTTTTTGTGGGCTACTTTGTTTTCTACAGGCTCCTCCCAATTATTTTTTCTTCTTAACATCTATTTGTTATAGGTTTTGTTTTCTTCCTACCTTAAGCTGCTCTGTTTTCTACAAGGAAGAGGAGTGCATGAAAAGATAAAATGTCTATTTTAGTACCTACTCCTAAAATCTATTTGTTACAAGCACTATTTTCTTCTTTCCATAGGCTGCTTTGTTTTCTACAAGCTCATCTAAATTATATTTTCTTCTTAGCATTTATTTTCTACAGGCTTTGTTTTTTTCCTACCTTAGGCTGCTCTATTTCTACAGGCTTTGTTTTCTTCTTACCGTTTATTTGCTAAAGGTTTTGTTTTCTTCTTACTGTCTATTTGCTAGAGGCTCTATTTTCTTCTTATCGTCTATTTGCTAGAGGCTTTATTTTCTTCTTACCAAAGGCTGCTTTGTTTGGATAAGTGGATTGACAGTTCTCCCAATCTTAGCCCATACACTCTAATGGTAGCCAACAGTCACATGAGTTTTCAACAGTTGGAAAGTAATAAATAAGGATGAGGATTAATTACCAGACATTGCAAGTGCACATAATTTTGAAAGAAGTAGGTTGATTTTCAAATTCAAAAACTCTATAGGTATTTCAACCATGTAATACAAAACATAATCTATTCATTGAAGTTTAATTTGCCATATAATCTTTTTTAGTGGATGAAAGGAAGAGGAGTGCACGAATAGATGAAATGTTTATTTTAGTACCTACTCCTAAAATCTATTTGCTACAAGCACTATTTTCTTTTACCGTCTATTTGCTATAGGCTCTATTTTCCTCTTGCTATACGCTGTTCTATTTTCTACAGGCTCTTATAGGTTTTGTTTTCTTCTTACCGTTTATTTGCTAGAGGCTCTGTTTTCTTTCTACTACCTATTTGCTAGACTCTATTTTCTTTTTACCATAGGTTGCTATGTTTGGACAAGTGGATTGATAGTCCTCCCAATCTTAGCCCATACACTCTGATGGTAGCCAACAGTCACACGAGTTTCCAACAGTTAGAATGCAACAAATGAGGATGAGGATTAATTACCAAAGGTTCTCAGTACACTTAATTTTGAAAGAAATAGGTTGATTTTCAAATTTGTAAACTCCATGGGTATTTCAATCATGTAATGCAAAACAAAATCTATTCATTGAAGCTTAATTTTCCATATAATCCTTTTTTATGGATGACAGGAAGAGGAGTGCACAAACAGATAAAATATCTATTTTAGTATCTACTCCTAGAATTTATTTGCTATATACTCTATTTTTTTCTTACCGTCTATTTGCTATAAGCTTTGTTTTCTTATTTTTGTAGGCTGCTATGTTTTCTATAGGCTCCTCCAAGTTTTGTTTTCTTTTTACCATCTACTTGCTACAAGCTCTCTTTTCTTCCTACCTTAGGCTGCTTTTTTTTCTATAGGTTCTTACAAGCACTATTTTCTTCTTACCGTCTATTTGCTACAAGCACTATTGTCTTCTTACCATAGGCTACTTTGTTTTCTACAGGCTCCTACAGGCTTTGTTTTCTTCCTACCATTTATTTGCTAAAGGCTCTGTTTTGTTCTTAATGTCTATTTGCTAGAGGCTCTGTTTTCTTCTTATTGTCTATTTGCTAGAGGCTTTGTTTCTTCTTACTGAAAGCTGTACTATTTGGAAAAGTGGATTGACAGTCCTCCTAATCATAGCCCATACACTTTGATGGTCGCTAGTAGTTACACGAGTTGGAATGCAACAAATGAGGATGAGGATTAATTACCAAAGGTTGTCAGTGCACATAATTTTGAAAGAAACAACTTGAATCTATTCAACCATGTAATGCAAAATAGAATCTATTCATTGAATCTTAATTTGTCTTATAATCTTTATTGGTGGATGAAAGGAAGAGGAGTGCATGAATAAATAAAATGTCTATTTTAGTACCTACTTTTAAAATCTATTTACTATAGGTCTTGTTTTCTTCTTACCTTCTATTTGCTACAGGTTCTGCTTTCTTCATGTCTATTTGCTTGATTTTCAAATTTGTAAACTCCACGTGTATTTCAACCATGTAATACAAAACAAAATTTATTCATTAAAGCTTAATTTGCCATATAATCTTTTTTGATGGACAAAAGGAAGAGGAGTGCATGAACATATAAAATGTTTATTTTTGTACCTACTCATAAAATCTATTTGCTACAAACTCTATTTTATTTTTTTCATAGGCTACCTTGTTTTCTACAGGATACTTTGTTTTCTACAGGCTACTTTATTTTCTATAGGCTCCTCTAGGTTCTATCTTCTTCTTAGCATCTATTAGCTACAGGCTATGCTTTTTTCTTACCTTAGGTTGCTTTGTTTCTATAAGCTCTGTTTTCTTCTTACCGTCCATTTGCTACTAGCTCTATTTCTTCTTACCAAAGGTTGCTTTGTTTGGACATGTGGATTGATAGTTCTCCCAATCTTAGCCCATACACTCTAATGGTAGCCAGTAATCACATGAGTTTCCAATAGTTGGAAAGCAACAAATGAGGACAATGAGTAATTACCAAAGGTTACCTGTGAACATAATTTTGAAAGAAGTAAGTTGATTTTCAAATTCGTAAACTCTATGGATATTTCAGCCATGTAATGCAAAACATAATCTATTTATTGAAGCTTAATTTGCTGTATAATCTTTTTTGATGGATGAAAGGAAAAGGAGTGCATGAATAGATAAAATGTCTATTTTGGTACCTACTACTAAAATCTATTTGCTACAGGCTCTGTTTTCTTCTTACCGTCTATCTATTAGAGGCTCCTCCAGGTTCTATTTTATTTTTACCATCTATTTTCTACAAGCTCAATTTTCTTTTCACCTTAGGCTGCTCTATTTTCTACAGGCTTTTACATGCTCTGTTTTCTTTTACTGTCTATTTGCTGTAGGCATCATTTTCTTTTTATCATAAGCTGCACTATTTTTTTATAGGTTTTGTTTTCTTCTTACTATTTTTTTACTAGAGGCTTTATTTTCTTTTTAACGTAGACTACTTTGTTTGGACAAGTGGATTGACTATCCTCCTAATCTTAGGCCATACACTATGATGGTAGCTAGTAGTCAAATGAGTTTCTAATAGTTGGAAAGCAACAAATAAGGACAATGAGTAATTACCAAAGATTACCTGTGTATATAATTTTGAAAGAAGTAGGTTGATTTTCAAATTTGTAAACTCCACGGGTATTTTAGTCATGTAATGCAAAACATAATCTATTCATTAAAACTTAATTTGCTGTATAATATTTTTTGATAGATGAAAGGAAGAGGAGTGCATGTATAGATAAAATGTCTATTTTAGTACCTACTCCTAAAATCTATTTGCTACAATCTCTACTTTCTTTTCACCGTCTATTTGCTAGAGGTATTATTTCTTCTTTTCGTAGGCTTTTATGTTTTCTACAAGCTCCTCTAAGTTATGTTTTCTTCTTGCCTTTTATCCTTTACAGGCGTTGTTTTCTTCCTACCTTAGCTTACTCTATTTTCTATAGGTTCCTATAGGCTCTGTTTTCTTTTACCATCTATTTGCTATAGGCTCTGCTTCCTTCTTACCATAGGCTGCTCTATTTTCTACAGGCACTATTTTCTTCTTACCATAGATGCTCTATTTTCCATAAACTCCTACAGGTTTTGTTTTCTTCTTACCATTTATTTGCTAGAAGCTATATTTCCTTCTTAATGTCTATTTGCTAGAGGCTTTGTTTGGACATGTGGATTGATAGTCCTCCTAATCTTAGCCCATACACTCTGATGGGAGCCAACAGTTACATGAGTTTTTAACAGTTGGAAATCAACAAATGAAGAAGAAAATTAATTGTTAAAGGTTGCTTGTGCACATGATTTTGAAAAAAGTAGCTTGATTTTCTAATTCGTAAACTCTATGAGTATTTCAACCATGTAATGCAAAACTGAATCTATTCTTTAAAACTTAATTTTCCGTATAATATTTTTTGATGGATGAAAGAAAGAGGAGTGCATGAGCAGATAAAATGTCTATTTTAGTACCTACTCCTAAAAATTAATTTGCTAAAGGCTTTGTTTTCTTCTTATCATTTATTTGCTACATGTTCTATTTTCTTTTTTCTATAGGCTACAATAATTTCTACAGGATCCTCCAAGTTCTATTTTCTTCTTATCGTTTATTTGCTATGGGCTCTATTTTCTTCCTACCTTAGGCTGCTCTATTTTTTACAGGCTCCTACAGGCTTTGTTTTCTTCTTACCATTTATTTGTTAAAGGCTCCGTTTCCTTCTTAACCTCTATTTGCTAGATGCTTTGTTTTCTTCTTACTATAAGCTGCTCTATTTGTTCAAGTGGATTGACAATCCTCCCAATCTCAAGGCATACACTCTGATGTTAGCCAACAGTCACATGAATTTCCAATAGTTGGAAAGCAACAAATAAGGACAAGGATTAATTACCAAAGGTTGCCTGTGCCTATAATTTTGAAAAAAGTAGCTTGATTTTCAAATTCATGAACTCCATAGGTATTTCAACCATGTAATGCAAAACAAAATCTATTCATTGAAGCTTAATTTGTCATATAATCTTTTTTTATGGATGAAAAGAAGATGAGTGCATGAACGATAAAATGTCTATTTTAGTACCTACTCCTAAAATATATTTACTATAGGCTCTGTTTTGTTCTTACCATCTATTTGCTACATGCTCTATTTTTTCTTTCCCTAGGCTACTATGTTTTCTATAGGCTCCTCAAGTTCTATTTTCTTTTTACCATCTATTTGCTACAGGCTTTGTTTTCTTCCTAACTTAGTCTACTCTGTTTTCTACAGGCTCTATTATCTTTTTACCATCTATTTGCTACAGGCTCTATTTTCTTCTTACCATAGGCTGTTATGTTTTCCACAGACTTTGTTTTCTTCTTACCATAGGTTGTTATGTTTTCTTTAAGCTCTATTTTCTTCTTACCATAGGTTGTTCTATTTTCTATAGGCTCTATTTTCTTTTTACCATTTATTAGCTAGAGGCTCTGTTTTCTTCTTACCGTTTATTTACTATAGGCTCTATTTTCTTCTTTCTGTCTATTTGCTATAAGCTCTGTTTTTTCCTTTCCATAGGCCTACTCTATTTTCTACAAGCTCCTCAAGGTTCAGTTTTCTTCCTACCATTTATTTGCTACAGGCTTTGTTTTCTTCCTACCTGAGGCAGCTCTATTTTCTATAAGCTCTATTTTCTTCTCACTGTCTATCTTCTACAGGCCCTTTTTTCTTCTCATTGCGTATTTGCTACTAGCTCTATTTTCTTCTTACCATAGGTTGCTCTATTTTCTACAGGCTCCTATAGACTCTGTTTTCTTCTTACTATCTATTTGTTAGAAGTTATGTTTTCTTCTTACCGTATATTTGCTAAAAGCTATGTTTTCTTCATACCGTCTATTTGCTAAAAGCTATGTTTTCTTCTTACCATAAGCTGCTCTGTTTGGATAAGTGGATTGACAGTCCTCCCAATCTTAGCCCATACACTTTGATGGTAACCAATAGTCACATTAGTTTCCAATAGCTGGAAAGCAATAAATGAGGACGATGATTAATTACCAAAGGTTACCTGTGTACATAATTTTGAAAGAAGTAGCTTGATTTTCAAATTCATAAATTCCACGGGTATTTCAACCATATAATGCAAAACAGAATCTATTCATTAAAGCTTAATTTGTTGTATAATCTCTTTTTATGGATGAAAGGAAGAGGAGTGCATGAACAAATAAAATGTCTATTTTAGTACCTACTCTGTAAATCTATTTACTACATGATCTCTTTTCTTCTTACTGTCTATTTGATACAGACTCTGTTTTCTTCTTACCATTTATTTGCTACAAGCTTTGTTTCCTTCTTATCGAAAAGAAACCTGCATCAATTCTTCATGTTTTTGCCTTGTTTGAAATCCCTTTTTACCACTTCCCTACTAGAAGTGAAGGCTAACTTATTTTGGCTTGCCTTCTAAAATCGTTGCCATCATGTTTTTGGGTTACCACTTCCCTATTAGTCGGCTTTTTTGGCTTGCCTTATAAAATCGATGCCTCCGTGTTTTATTTTTCACATGTTAAATGTAATTTTTCAATTTAATACGTAACTAGTATATGTAAGTCAAATAATTTATAAAGTTCATATTGAGTAGTAAAACTTATAAAGTTCATATATTAGGATTTATGAAGTTAAGAGTTAAAGGAAATTAAGAATTAGAAACATGTTAAATTGAGAAATAAAAATATTTCAATTCAACTTTTTTATGTAAAATGAAAATTGAGAAAACTGAATAATTATATAATAGTATTTGAAAGATATTACATATTATAAAATATAGTGAAAAGTGAAATTTTAGATATTACAAAGTTCTTAAAAATTTAGAAGTCAAGTAAAAGTCAATTAAAGTTAGTGGAAAAAATTGTCAAAAAAACTCTTAATAATTTTATTAATACTGTTAAGAATGACTTAAAAAATAATTTATAAAAATTTGAAGATTATATCAAATTAAAATATATACTATAAATACTTGTGAGATTGAATTAAAATTAAAAGAAAATATTAAAATCAATTCAAATTCATTGTAAATTAAAAATAAGAATTTGAATAAAAGTTCAATTAATTGAATTTAATATACTTTTTTTATTATATTAGAATTTGAATTTTTCAATTTAATACGTAATTAGTATACGTGAGTTATGAGTATAACCTTATATTTATATTATTTGTATATGTTAATATGTGACATTTTATTAAATTAATAAAATTATAAAATATTCATATACTTATTTAATAATAACATCAAAATTATTAACAGCCAAGCCTTGCAAAAACTTTACAAAATACAATTTTAGGACACCTGCACCCTAAGTTTGCGTAATCAATTTGGAACCTTTGTTCCTAACAAAATATGTAGGATGTTGGGTGAAGAAAGGATTTGCAGAGAAAATGGGAATTGCAATATGTCTGTTAGTCTGATTATTGAAAGCTTCCCCTTTATCTTATAATGGGCAAATTTCCTCTTCCTCTCCAAAGAATTGAAAGCTTAAAATTGTTAATGGCTGATGGAGTAAATGTCATTGCTCACACTTGCTTTAATTTGTCAGACAATCCAGAGCAAAAGTTTCAAGCTTCTTATTATAAACATTATATTTAACAGATAAGCCCACCCAAATAATCACTAAGCTCAATAAGTTAGAAGAGTAAATTATTATACCAATTTAAGCTCTAAACACAGATTATATGTAAATAATAAGGAGGTAGATATTATCGGAGAAAGGAATTTCTGTCATACGAGTGAATTAATAGTATCCATAATGTTACATGGTTAATTGTTGTCACAATCTTATCATACATTACAACATAAGATGGGGAGCAACAAGAATCGTTGAGATTAGTACAAAGTGAGTTGTTTAAGGAATGGCATACGCCTAGAGGAAATTTGAAAAAAAAAAAAGGAAATTTATGAGAACAAAATTTTGAATGGAATTGGCTAGAAATGAAAATGCAGAGAGAAATGTTGGTTATTTTCTTCTTATTGTTTATTTGCTAGAGGCTCTGTTTTCTTCTTACCATAGGCTGCTCTGTTTGGATAAGTGGATTGACAGTCCTCCCAATCTTAGGCCATAAACTCTGATGGTAGCTAGCAGTCATATGAGTTTCCAACAATTAGAAAGCCATAATTGAGAATAAGGATTAATTATCAAAACTTACATATGCACATAATTTTGAAAGAAGTAGCTTGATTTTCAAATTCCTAAACTCCATGGGTATTTCAACCATATGAAGCAAAACATAATCTATTCATTTAAGCAAAATATAATTTTTTTTGATGGATGAAAGGAAGAGGAGTGCACAAGTAGATAAAATGTCTATTCTAGTATCTACTCTTAAAATATATTTGCTATAGGCTCTATTTTCTTCTTACCATTTATTTGCTATAGGCTCTGTTTTCCTCTTTCCGTAAGCTACTATGTTTTCTACAGGCTCCTCCAAGTTTTATTTTTTTCTTACCGTTTATTTGCTATAGGGTTTGTTTTCTTTCTACAAGCTCCTACAGGCACTATTTTCTTCTTATCGTTTCTTTGCTACATGGTATTTCAACCACGTAATGCAAAACAAAATTTATTCAATGAAATTTAATTTTCCATATAATCTTTTTTTATGGATGAAAGGAAGAGGAGTGCACGAATAGATAAAATGTCTACTTTAGTACCTATTCTTAAAATCTATTTGCTACAGGCTCTGTTTTCTTATTACTGTCTATTTGCTACAAACTCTATTTCTTCTTTCCATAGGCTGTTATGTTTTATACATGCTCCTCCAAGTTTTGTCTTTTTCTTACTATCTATTTGCTATAAGCTCTATTTTCTTCCTACCTTAGGTTACTCTATTTTCTACAGGCTCTATGTTTTTCTTACCATCTATTTTGCTAGAGGCTCTGTTTCCTTCTTACTGGAGGCTACTCTATTTGGACAAGTAGATTAACAGTCCTCCCAATCTTAGCCTATACACTATAATGGTAGCCTACATTCACAATAGAATCCAACAGTTAGAAAGCAACAAATGAGGTCGAGGATTAATTACGAAAGGTTGCCTATGCATATAATTTTGAAAAAAGTAGCTTGATTTTCAAATTCATAAACTCCACAGGTATTTCAACGAAGCAATGCAAAACATAGTCTATTCATTGAAGTTTAATTTGTTGTATAATCTTTTTTTATGGATGAAAGGAAGAGGAGTGCACGAACAAATAAAATGTCTATTTTGGTACCTACTCCTAAAATCCAAATCTATTTGCTACAGGTTTTATTTTACTCCTTCTATAGGTTGCTCTACTTTGTACAGGCTTCTCTAGGTTCTGTTTTTTTCTTACTGTCTATTTGCTATAAGGTTTATTTCTTCTTAGCATTCTATTTTCTTCTTAGCATAGGCTACTTTATTTTCTAGAGGCTCTTACAGGCTCAGTTTTCTTCTTGTCTTTTATTTGATAGAGGCTATATTTTCTTCTTACTAGTCTATTTGCTAGAGGCTCTATTTTCTTCCTACCTAGGCTACTCTATTTAGACAAGTGGATTGAGAGTCCTCCCAATCTTAGGCCATACACTCTGAGGGTAGCTTGCAGTCATATGAGTTTCCAATAGTTGAAAAGCAAAAAATAAGGATGCGGATTAATTACCAAAGGTTGCTTGTGCACATAATTTTGAAAGAAGTAGCTTGATTTTCACATACATAAACTCCATGTGTATTTCAACCATGTAATGCAAAACATAATCTATTTCTTGAAGCTTAATTTGCCGTATAATCTTTTTTGATGGATGAAAGGAAGAGGAGTGCATGAATAGATAAAATGTCTATTTTAGTACTTATTCCTCAAATCTATTTGCTCTAGACTTTGTTTTCTTCTTACTGTCTATTTCTACAGGCTCTATTTCTTTTTACCGTCTATTTGCTAGAGACTTTGTTTTCATCTTACCGTAGGCTACTCTATTTGGACAAGTGGATTCACAGTCCTCCCAATCTTAGCCCATACACTCTGGTAGTAGCCAGCAGTCACATAAGCTTCCAATAGTTGGAAAAGCAATAAATGAGGATGAGTGTTAATTACCATAGGTTGCTTGTGCATATAATTTTGAAAGAAATAGCAAGATTTTCAAATTCATAAACTCCATGGGTATTTCAACCATGTAATGCATAATAGGCTCTGTTTTATTCTTGTCCTCTATTTGCTAGAGGCTCTATTTTCTTCTTACCATCTATTTGTTAGAGGCTCTATTTTCTTCCTACTATAGGCTGCTCTATTTGGACAAGTGGATTGATAGTCCTCCCAATCTTAGCCCATACACTCTCATGGTAGGTAGCAGTTACATAAGTTTCCGACAGTTGGAAAGCAACAAATGAGGACAAGGATTAATTACCAAAACTTGCCTCTATACATAATAATTTTGGAAAAAGTAGCTTGATTTTCAAATTCGTAAACTTCATGGGTATTTCAACCATTTAATGCACAATAGAATTTATTCATTGAAGCTTAATTTGCCGTATAATCTCTTTTGATGGATGAAAGGAAGAGGGGTGCATAAAGAAATAAAATGTCTATTTTAGTGCCTACTCCTAAAGTCTATTTTCCACAAGCACTATTTCATTCCTTTCATAGACTGTTCTGTTTTCTGCAGGCTCCTCCAGGTTCTATTTTTTTTCTTACTGTCTATTTGCTATAGGCTTTATTTTCTTCTCAGCAAAAGCTACTTTGTTTTTTAGAGGCTCTTATAGGCTATGTTTTCTTTTTGTTATCTATTTGCTAGAGACTCAACTTTCTTCTTATCATTTATTTGCCAGAGGCTTTATTTTCTTCTTATTGTTTATTTGTTAGAGGCTCTGTTTTCTTCTTATTGGAGGCTGCTCGATTTGAACAAGTGGATTAATAGTCCTCCCAATCGTAGCCCATACACTTTGATGGTAGCCAATAGTCACATGAGTTTCCATCTGTTGGAAAGCAACAAATGAGGACGAGGATTAATTACCAAAGGCTACCTGTGCACATAATTTTGAAAGAAGTAGCTTGATTTTCACATTCTTAAACTCCATAGGTGTTTTAACCATGTAATGCAAAACAAAATCTATTCATTGAAGCTTAATTTGTCTTATAATCTTTTTTATGGTTGAAAGGAAGAGGAGTGCATGAATAGATAAAATGTCTATTTTAGTACCTACTCCTAAATTCTATTTGCTACAAGCTCTATTTCCTTCTTACTGTTTATTTACTAGAGGCTATGTTTTCTTCTTATAGTAAACTGCTCTGTTTGGACAAGTGAATTGACAGTCCTACCAAAATTAGCCCATACACTTTAATGGTACCTAGCAATCATATGAGTTTTCAACAGTTTGAAAGAAACAAATAAGGACGAGTATTAATTACCAAAGGTTGCTTGTGTACATAATTTTGAAAGAAGTAGCTTGATTTTCACATTCGTAAACTCCATGGGTATTTCAACCATTTAATACAAAACAAAATTTATTCATTGAAACTTAATTTATCATATAACCTTTTTTTATAGATGAAAGGAACAGGAGTGGATGAATAGATAAAAGGTCTATTTTGGTACCTAGTCCTAAAATCTATTCGCTACATGCTTTATTTTCTTGTTGCTGTTATTTGCTACAAGCTCTATTTTCTTCTACTATCTATTTGCTACAGACTCTGTTTTCTTCTTTCCTTAGTCTACTATGTTTTCTATAGGCTCCTCTGATGCGAAAAACCCCAAAAAGACGTGGCTTAGGGACCCAACGCACACAAGGAATCAAAGAACAACCAAGAAAGCTAAATCATAGTTTAATAACAGAAACCCTAGGCCAATATTCGAAGGAACATGAAACCTAGGGTATTCAAGAAGGATATGGACGTCACACTCCAGAAAAGAAAGGAATTGGGAGTGATAAGTCAATTTGAACGCCACAAGAAGAAGTACCTCTTAATAAGTTCTTTAGTTCTTAAAAGAACCGAGGGAGAAAAACCCTTGCTTTCTATTTCACTCAAAGTTGTTTGATTTCCAAAGCTTACAAGGGGTGCCTATTTATAGGCTTAGATAGCAATCCTAAAGAGGCAAAATTCCTATTTAGGAAAAATCCCTATTTTGGAGGAATTTCGGACTAATTCCAGCACATACAATGAACTCCTATTTAGGAGTGATGCTATTACTTAGTTTGACCTATTAAGTATTCCAATTATATTAACTAGGCATGGACTCTCTTTAAACTTGAATTCACACCATTTGAAACTTGGTTGGCCTAAATGTCCTGAATCAATCCATTCAATGCTTCTTTAATCTTTTTGGCTCTAGCTCGTGTTATTGGGCCTTCGGGAATGTGCAATGGACCTCTTACATCCATTAAAGCTCTATCTCGTGTTATTGGGTCTTCTGGAATGTGTAATGGACTTCTTGCATCTATTGAAGCCTTCCACCCATCATCTCTACGGTTCTCATCATTCCCCCTTCCTCAAAAGGATTCGCCCTTGAATCATCAACTACATCAAAAGGGGAAAGGTCAGAAACATTAAATGTTGCACTCACATTATACTCACTAGGAAGGTCCAACTTATAAGCATTGTCATTAATTCATGCTAGAACTTGGAAGGGACCATCTCCTCTAGGTTATAGCTTTGAACGCCTCTGAGCTGGGAATCGTTCCTTGCGCATATGAACCCAAACCCAATCATCAGGTTCAAACACCACCTTCTTTCGTCCCTTGTTGACATGGGATGCGTATTGCTCAGTTCGTTTTTCAATATGTTGCCGCACCTTCTCATGCAATTTTTTTATCATGTCAGCTTTGCGTTCACCATCAACGTTGGCATACTCATTGACAGGTATAGGTACCAAATCCAGAGGAGTCAATGGATTAAAACCATATACAATTTCAAATGGAGAGTAGCTAGTAGTAGAATGAACACTCCTATTATATGCAAACTCGACATATGGTAACAATCTTCCCATGTTTTCAAATTTGTTCGAATAATAGCACGTAAAAGAGTAGAAAGAGTTTGATTAACCACTTCAGTCTGCCCATCAGTTTGTGGATGACAAGTAGTTGAAAACAATAGCTTAGTACCTAACTTACCCCACAAAGTCTTCCAGAAGTAGCTTAAGAACTTTGTATCTCAGTCTGAAACAATGCTTCGTGGCATGCCATGCAAACGCACTACTTCTCTAAAGAACAAGTCAGCCACATTGTTTGCATCATCAGTTTTATGGCATAGGATGAAGGTGTGCCATCTTTTGAAAATCTATCAACAACAACAAATACAGAATCCTACCCCATTTTGGTTTGTGGCAATCCCAGTACAAAGTCCATGGATAAATCAACCCAGGGATGGCTATGTATGGGTAAAGGGGTATACAAGCCATAGGGTAAACTCTAGATTTAGCTTGTTTGCATGTTATGCATTTCTCACATATCCTCTTAGCATCTCGTTTCATGCGTGGCCAAAAGAAGTGTTCATTTAGGACATCTAGGGTTTTCCCTAACTCCGAAATGACCAATTAGACCATCCTCATGAGCTTCTCTTACAACCAACTCCCTTAAAGAACTTATAAGCATGCATAAAAGATTTTCCCTAAATAAGAAACCCTATGCGTATAAAACTTCTCCAAAGGCTGACTTCTCACATGCTCCATATACGTTAGCAAAGTCCCGGATCATTCACATATAAACCCTTAATATGTTTCAATCCCTAATAAGTTTGCAGTAAGTGTAGAGATAAGGGCAATACCTGCGAGATAATGCATCAGCTACAACATTGTCCTTACCTTGTTATATTGATGTTGTAAGGAAAGGTCTCAATGAATTCAATCCACTTGGCATGTCTTTTTCAAACTTTCCTTGTCCCTTTAAGTGCTTCAACGATTCTTGGTCACTACCCCGCCTAAAACTCATGTCTTTTTGATAAGCTCAGTGAGTGGTGCAGCAATGGTGCTAAAGTCCCTAACAAAGCGTTTATAGAAACTAGCTAGACATGAAAGCTACGCACATCACTTTGACTTAGGTGTAGGCCAATCAAGAATTGCCTTAACTTTTTCCTCGTCAACCTCAACACCTTTAGAACTCACAACATAGCCAAGAAATGTGATCTGATTAGTACAAAAGGACACTTTCTTTAAGTTAGCATACAATTTTTCAGAACGTAAAACACTTACAATAGAATGTAAATGATCAAGATGCTTTTCTAGGGTTTTACTATAGACCAAAATATCATCAAAAATACACAACCACAAATTTACCAATGATGGACGCAAAAACATGATTCATTAGTCGCATAAAGTGCTTAGTGCATTAGTGAGACCAAATGGCATAACAAGCCATTCATACAAACCGTACTTAGTTTTGAAAGTTGTTTTCCACTCATCTCCTCTCTCATCCTAATCTGATGATATCCATTTTCAAATCAATCTTAGAAAAAGACACAGGAACCATGCAATTCATCCAACATGTCATCTAATCTAGGTATGGGTGACGATACTTTACAGTGATTTTGTTGATTGCTCGACAATCAACACACATCCTCTAAAGTCTCATCTTTCTTGGGTACAAGTAAGACAGGAACAGCACATGGACTCATGCTTTCCCTCACATATCCTTTTGGAAATAAGCTCCTCAACCTGCCTTTGAAGCTCCTTTGTCTCCTCAGGATTACTTCTTATAGGCTGGCCAATTAGGGATGGATGCACCTGGGATGAAATCAATTTGATGCTCATTCCTCTATTAGGTGGCAATCCACTTGGAACATCGTCAGGGAATACATCTTCAAATTCCTGCAATAGAGTAACAACAACACTAGGCAAAGATGGGTCAAACTTGTTAGTGTTAAATAAGCCTCTTTGTACAGAAGTATGATCATAGGTTGTTTGGCATAGAATGCTCTTTTGACATCACTCCCTTTTGCATAGAAACTTTCTCTTTTTCTTCTCTTTCTCTTGTGTCATCACGTTTTCTCCTTTCTTTTCTCTTTTATCAATCTTTCTTTTCTGTTCACTCTCATTTTTAATCCTTAATTGATCCTCATAAGCTTGTTGAGGTGATAATGGTACAAGAGTGAACGGTTTTTCATTTCATTACAACAAAAGGAATATCGGTTCTTAAAGCCATCATGCATAACTCGCCNTCATATAATCTAGGTATGGGGTGACGATACTTTACAGTGATTTTGTTGATTGCTCGACAATCAACACACATCCTCCAAGTCCCATCTTCTTGGGTACAAAGTAGGACAGGAACAGCACATGGACTCATGCTTCCCACATATCCTTTGGAAATAAGCTCCTCAACCTGCCTTTGAAGCTCCTTTGTCTCCTCAGGATTACTCTTATATGCTGGCCGGTTAGGGATGGATGCACCTGGGATGAAATCATTTGATGCTCAATTCCTCTATTAGGTGGCAATCCACTTGGAACATCATCAGGGAATACATCTTCAAATTCCTGCAATAGAGCAACAACAACACTAGGCAAAGATGGGTCAAACTTGTTAGTGTTAAAATAAGCCTCCTTGTACAGAAGTACGATCATAGGTTGTTTGGCATAGAATGCTCTTTTGACATCACTCCCTTTTGCATAGAAACTTTCTCTTTTATCAATCTTTCTTTTCTGTTCACTCTCATTTTTAATCCTTAATTGATCCTCATAAGCTTGTTGAGGTGATAATGGTACAAGAGTGACGGGTTTTTTATTCATTACAAAGGAATATCGGTTCTTGAAGCCATCATGCATAACTCGCCTATCAAATTGCCATGGTCTTCCTAATAGAATATGGCCCACATGCATAGGTACAACATCACATAAAATTTCATCACGGTACCTTCCGATAGAAAATGATATGAGCACTTGCTTATTTACCTTGACTTCACCACTGTCATTCAGCCATTGAAGCTTATATGGCCTAGGATGGTTCATAGTAGGTAAATCCAACTTCTCAACCATAGTTGTGCTAGCAACATTAGTGCAACTCCCACCATCAATAATCATACTACATACCTTATCTTTGATGAGACACCTCGTCTGAAAGATGTTATCTCGTTGCACCTCATTTTCTTCCTTTACTTGCACATTCAATGCTCGCCTTGTAACAAGAGCTACTCCATTAACTGGATACTCCTCTCCATCACTTTCACCCTCTGATGATGGCATAGAATCATCATCTGATTCACTTTCAGTTTCAACTTCACCATTACTTCTCAAGATCATTGCACGCTTATTTGGACATCGAGATGCAATGCGACCCCTGCCCAAACACTTAAAACATTTAACATCTCTATTTCTACTTGGTTGGGGGTCAGAATTACCTGCCTCCTTGCTAGGACCCACATTCTTGTACTTGGATAGCTCGGCTTTGGACTTGTAGTTGGTCATCTCGTCCCTTTTATTCCAATTTGGCTTCCAAGATGAGGTAGATCCTGAGTTCTGCCCAAACCGTGTGGAACCCTTTCGTTTGAGTTGCCTTTCAACTTTCATGGCCATGTGTACCATGTCTTCTAATTCCACATAGTGTTGCAATTCAACCACGTTTGCTATGTCCCCATTTAGCCCTTGCAGAAATCGAGCCATTGTTGCTTCTCTATCTTCTTCTACATTCGCCCGAATCATGGTAATCTCCATCTCCTTGTGGTAATCCTCCACACTTTTGGTGCCCTGAGTGAGCCCTTGCAGCCTTTGGTACAGCTCCCTGTAATAGTGATTAGGGACAAACCTCCTCCTCATGATAGCCTTCATCTCCTCCCATGTATCAATAGGCCGCTCACGATTCCTTCTCCTAGTCAAAACAAGTTGATCCCACCAAATAATAGCATAATCAGTGAATTCAACTGCAGCAAGCTTTACCTTTTTCTCCTCAGAATAGTTGTGGCAATCAAAAACCAATTCAACCTTCTTCTCCCATTCTAGGTATGCATCAGGATCATTCTTACCTTGGAATGGAGGAAGTGTCATTTTAATACTGCCCAAATTATGGTCATAGGTGCCTTGCCTCCCAAATTCTCTTTGATCCCTTCTATTGTTAGCAGTTCAGACCATAGTAGTTTGATCATCAATTTCATCATCTTCTACATCATCTTCATGGTCATAGGCACGTCTCAACTGCCTTCTTGCTTTAGGAGCCTCATACTCCCCATGCCTCCTTTGCAACTCTGCTATAGTATTAGATTGCTCCTCCATCCTCTCCCTCATATCATCAAATCTGGTATTCATACGCTCAAATTGTTGTTGCATAGCTTTGATCATGAAGGACACATCACCACCTCCCTCCTGAGCTGCACCTTTGTCTTTGGATGTCATAGTGTTACTTCTACAAAATAATAAGATACCTCACAGAGCACTCCCTCACGTGTTTCACTCAAAAGAAGGTGTCACACTCTCTCGTGTTTACACTCTTTATGGCTTTTTCTTTATATGAACTTTCACTCTTGCCTTTTACCACTCGGATTTCTCCTTTCAGCTCTATAAAGAACAATCAAGAGTATTGATTTTGAACAGAATGAGATAAATGGTGTAGAATTGAACAAATTGGAGAATAAGGAATCAAAAAACGAAAAAGGATATCAAGGCAAACGATTTTAATGAACTAAACTCACAAAAAGAATCAGGATAAGGGAAGTTAAATTTAGAGGACAAACTTGGATAACAAGATAGGAAAATGGATGGCAGAATTGGAGTTAAGCAAGAAAACTTTGTTATTATTGTGGCCAATATGACCAAACTGTTAACTTTATCAATAACTTGAATTTGATGTTTCCTTTCTTTTCTTCTTTTCTTGTTCTTTTTCTTTCTTTTCTTTTTTTTTTTTTTTTTCGTTGATCCTTCTTTTTTTTCTTTTTTTTTTCCTTTTCTTTTTCTCAACACAAAACAACAGTAGAACACTTAGATATAGCAATTGGAATTGAAATTAGCACGTTGAGAAGGATTGCAAGCAAACAGATTTGTGCATTTGAATTGTAATGCACATGATAGACAAATTGAATCAGAATCAAAATAAATAAATCACAAGGTAGAAAATTGAAGAGTGAGTGGATTCAACCTGATTTAGAGCCAGGCTCTGATACCAACTGATGCGGAAAACCCCAAAAAGACGTGGCTTAGGGACCCAACGCACACAATGAATCAAAGAACAACCAGGAAAGCTAAATCAGAGTTAATAACACAAACCCTAGACCCAATATTCGAAGGAACACAAACTTAGGGTATTCAAGAAGGATATGGACGCCACACTCCAGAAAAGAAAGGGATTGGGAGTGATAAGTCGATTTGAACGCCACAAGAAGGATAACCTCTTGATAAGTTCTTTAGTTCTTAAAAGAACCGAGGGAGAAACCCTTGCTTTCTATTTCACTGAAAGTTGTCTGATTTCCAAAGCTTACAAGGGGTGCCTATTTATAGGCTTAGATAGCAATCCTAAAGAGGCAAAATTCCTATTTAGGAGAAATCCCTATTTTGGAGGAATTTCGGACTAATTCCAGCACATACAATGAACTCCTATTTAGGAGTGAATGCTATCACTTAGTCTGACCCATTAAGTAGTCCAATTATATTAATTAGGCCTGGGCTCTCTTTAGAACTTGAATTCGCACCATTTGAAGCTTGCTTGGCTTGAATGTCCTGAATCAGCCCATTTAGTGCTTCTTTAATCTTTTTGGCCCTAGCTCGTGTTATTGGGCCTTCTGGAATGTGCAATGGACCTCTTGCATCCATTGAAGCTCTAGCTTGTGTTATTGGGCCTTCTGGAATGGGCAATGGACTTCTTGCATCTATTGAAGCCTTCCACCCATCATCTCCATGGTTCTCATCAGAAACCATTTAATTTCCTTAAACAAAGAGTATCTAATGATCATTAGCATTTCTTACAAGTATTTCAGCCCAATCAGTCATTAATGTGTGCTTCTCTTGATTTCCATCTAACAAGGCTGGACTTTTTGTTGTAATCACTCATTCTAACTTCATGATGTTGAAAACAGCTTCTGTAGAAACAATGAGCACTCTATTCATGATAACAAGCACATCAACACCTCCTTGGAAGTAGGAAACCATTTCATTTCATTAAACAACGAGTATCTAATGATCATTAGCATTTCTTACAAGTATTTTCACCTTAATCACTCATTAATTTGTGCTTCTCTAGATTTCCTTCTAACAAAGCTGGACTTTTTGCTGTAATCACTCATTCTATCTTAGTGATGCAGAAAACAGCCTGGGTACAAACAATAAGCACTCTATTCATGTTAACAAGCACATCAACACCTTGTTGGAACTAGGAAACCATTTAATTTCCTTAAACTACGAGTATCTAATGATAATTAGCATTTCTTACAAGTATTTTCGGCTTAATCACTCACTAATTTGTGCTTCTCTTGATTTCCTTCTCACAAGGCTGGACTTTTTCCTGTAATCACTCATTCTAACTTAGTGATGCAGAAAACAGCTTGGGTACAAACAATAAGCACTCTCCTCATGTTCACAAGGACATCAACACCTCCTTGGAACTAAGAAACTATTCAATTTCATTAAACAACGAGTATCTAATGATCATTAGCATTTTTTACAAGTTTTTCAGCCTAATCACACATTAATTAGAGCTTCTCTTGATTTCCTTCAAACATGGCTGGACTTTTTGTTGTAATCACTCATTCAAACTTAGTGATGCAGAAAACAGCTTGGGTACAAACAATAAGCACTCTATTGATGTAAACAAGCACATCAACACCTCCTTGGAACTAGGAAACCATTTAATTTCATTAAACAACGAGTATCTAATGATCATTAGCATTTCTTACAAGTATTTCAGCCTAATCAGTCATTAATATGTGCTTCTCTTGATTTCCACCTAACAAGGCTGGACTTTTTGTTGTAATCACTCATTCTAACTTCATGATGTTGAAAACAGCTTGTGTACAAACAATGAGCACTCTATTCATGATAACAAGCACATCAACACCTCCTTGGAACTAGGAAACCATTTAATTTCATTAAACAACGAGTATCTAATGATCATTAGCATTTCTTACAAGTATTTCAGCCTAATCAGCCATTAATGTGTGCTTCTCTTGATTTCCTTCTAACAAGGCTGGACTTTTTGTTGTAATCACTCATTCTAACTTCATGATGTTGAAAACAACTTGTGTACAAACAATGAGCACACTATTCATGATAACAAGCACATCAACACCTCCTTGGAAGTAGGAAACCATTTAATTTCATTAAACACCGAGTATCTAATGATCATTAGCATTTTTTACAAGTATTTTCAGCTTAATCACTCATTAATTTGTGCTTCTCTTGATTTCCTTCTAACAAAGCTGGACTTTTTGCTGTAATCACTCATTCTATCTTAGTGATGCAGAAAACAGCTTGGGTACAAATAATAAGCTCCTTATTCATGTTAACAAGCACATCAAGACCACCTTGGAAGTAGGAAAGCATTTAATTTCATTAAACAACGAGTATCTAATGATCATTAGCATTTCTTACAAGTATTTTCAGCTTAATCACTCATTAATGTGTGCTTCTCTTGATTTGCCACTAACAAGGCTGGACTTTTTGTTCTAATCACTCATTCAAGCTTCATGATGTTGAAAACAGCTTGTGTACAAACAATAAGCACTCTATTCATGTTAACAAGCACATCAACACCTCCTTGGAAGTAGGAAACCATTTCATTTCATTAAACAACGAGTATCTAATGATCATTGGCATTTCTTACAAGTATTTTCAGCGTAATCACTGTTTAATGTGTGCTTCTCTTGATTTGCTACTAACAAGCCCGGACTTTTTGTTGTAATCACTCATTCCAACTTAATGATCTTGAAAACAGCCTGTGGACAAACAATGAGCACTCTATTCAAGTTAACAAGCACATCAACACCTCCTTGGAACTTGGAAACCATTTAATTTCATTAAACAACGAGTATCTAATGATCATTAGAATTTCTTACATGTATTTCAGCCGAATCACTCATTAATGTGTGCTTCTCTTGATTTCCCTCTGACAAGGCTGGACTTTTTGTTGTAATCACTCATTCTAACTTCATGATGTTGAAAACAGCTTGTGTACAAACAATGAGCACTCTGTTCATGATAACAAGCACATCAACACCTCCTTGGAAGTAGGAAACCATTTCATTTAATGAAACAACGAGTATCTAATGATCATTAGCATTTCTTACATTATTTTCAGCTTAATCACTCATTAATGTGTGCTTCTCTTGATTTGCTACTAACAAGGCCTTACTTTTTGTTGTAATCACTCATTCCAACATAATGATGTTGAAAACAGCCTGTGTACAAACAATAAGCACTCTATTCATGTTAACAAGCACATCAACACCTCCTTGGAACTTGGAAACCATTTAATTTCATTAAACAACGAGTATCTAACGATCATTGGCATTTCTTACAAGTATTTCAGCCAAATCACTCATTAATGTGTGCTTCTCTTGATTTCCCTCTAACAAGGCTGGACTTTTTGTTGTAATCATTCATTCTAACTTCATGATGTTGAAAACAACTTATGTACAAACAATGAGCACTCTATTCATGATAACAAGCACATCAACACCACCTTGGAAGTGGGAAACCATTTAATTTCATTAAACACCGAGTATCTAATGATCATTAGCATTTTTTACAAGTATTTTCAGCTTAATCACACATTAATTTGGGCTTCTCTTGATTTCCTTCTAACAAAGCTGGACTTTTTGCAGTAATCACTCATTCTATCTTAGTGATGCAGAAAACAGCTTGGGTACAAATAATAAGCTCTTTATTCATGTTAACAAGCACATCAACACCTCCTTGGAAGTAGGAAACCATTTAATTTCATTAAACAACGAGTATCTAATGATCATTAGCATTTCTTACAAGTATTTTCAGCTTAATCACTCATTAATGTGTGCTTCTCTTGATTTGCTACTAACAAGGCTGGACTTTTTGTTGTAATCACTCATTCAAGCTTCATGATGTTGAAAACAGCTTGTGTACAAACAATAAGCACTCTATTCATGTTAAAAAGCACATCAACACCTCCTTGGAACTTGGAAACCATTTAATTTCATCAAACAACGAGTATCTAATGATCACTAGAATTTCTTACAAGTATTTCAGCCTAATATCTCATTAATGTGTGCTTCTCTTGATTTCCCTCTAACAAGGCTGGTCTTTTTGTTGTAATCACTCATTCAAACTTCATGATGTTGAAAACAGCTTGTGTACAAACAATGAGCACTCTATTCATGATAACAAGCACATCAACACCTCCTTGGAACTTGGAAACCATTTAATTTCATTAAACAACGAGTATCTAATGATCATTAGCATTTCTTACAGGTATTTCAGCCTAATCAGTCATTAATGTGTGCTTCTCTTGATTTCCCTCTAACAAGGCTGGACTTTTTGTTGTAATCACTCATTCTAACTTCATGATGTTGAAAACAGCTTGGGTACAAATAATAAGCACTCTATTCATGTTAACAAGCACACCAACTCCTCCTTGGAACTAGGAAACCATTCAATTTCATTAAACAACGAGTATCTAATGTTCATTAGCATTTTTTACAAGTTTTTCAGCCTAATCACTCATTAATTTGATGTTCTCTTGATTTCCTTCTAACAAGGCTGGACTTTTTGTTGTAATCACTCATTCAAACTTAGTGATGCAGAAAACAGCTTGGGTACAAACAATAAGCACTCTATTCATGTTAACAACCACATCAACACCTCCTTGGAACTAGGAAACCATTTAATTTCATTAAACAACGAGTATCTAATGATCATTAGCATTTCTGACAAGTATTTTCAGCTTGATCACTCATTAATTTGAGCTTCCCTTGATTTCCTTCTAACACGGCTGGACTTTTTGTTGTAATCACTCATTCTAACTTAATGACGTTGAAAACAGCTTGTGTACAAACAATAAGCACTCTATTCATGTTAACAAGCACATCAACACCTCCTTGGAAACCATTGAATTTCATTAAAGAACGTGTATCTAATGATCATTAGCATTTCTTACAAGTATTTCAGCCAAATCACTCATTGATCTGTGCTTCTCTTGATTTCCTTCTAACAAGGCTGGACTTTTTGTTGTAATCACTCATTCTAACTTAAGGATGTTGAAAGCGGCTGCTGTACAAACAAGAAACACTCTATTCATGTTAAGAAGCGCATCAACACCTCCTTGGAACTTGGAAACCATTTAATTTCATTAAGCAACGAGTATCTTATGATCATTAGCATTTCTTACAAGTATTTCAGCCAAATCACTCATTATTGTGTGCTTCTCTTGATTTCCCTCTAACAAGGCTGGACTTTTTGTTGTAATCACTCATTCTAAATTCATGATGTTGAAAACAGCTTGCGTTCAAACAATGAGCACTCTATTCATGATAACAAGCACATCAACACCTCCTTGGAACTTGGAAACCATTTAATTTCATTAAACAACGAGTATCTAATGATCATTAGCATTTTTTACAAGTATTTCAGCCTAATCAGTCATTAACGTGTGCTTCTCTTGATTTCCATCTAACAAGGCTGGACTTTTTGTTAAAATCACTCATTCTAGCTTCATGATGTCGAAAACAGCTTGTGTACAAACAATGAGCACTCTATTCATGATAACAACCACATCAACACCTCCTTGGAAGTAGGAAACCATTTCATTTCATTTCATTAAACAATGAGTATCTAATGATCATTAGCATTTCTTACAAGTATTTTCAGCTTAATCACTCATTAATTTGTGCTTCTCTTGATTTCCTTCTAACAAAGTTGGACTTTTTGCTGTAATCACTCATTCAATCTTAGTGATGCAGAAAACAGCTTGGGTACAAACAATAAGCTCTTTATTCATGTTAACAAGCACATCAACACCTCCTTGGAAGTAGGAAACCATTTAATTTCCTTAAACAACGAGTATCTAATGATCATTAGCATTTCATACAAGTATTTTCAGCTTAATCACTCATTAATGTGTGCTTCTCTTGATTTGCTACTAACAAGGCTGGACTTTTTGTTGTAATCACTCATTCCAACTTAATGATGTTGAAAACAGCCTGTGTACAAACAATAAGCACTCTATTCATGTTAACAAGCACATCAACACCTCCTTGGAACTTGGAAACCATTTAATTTCATTAAACAACGAGTATCTAATGATCATTAGCATTTCTTACAAGTATTTCAGCCTAATCACTCATTAATGTGTGCTTCCCTTGATTTCCTTCTAACTGATGCGGAAAACCCCAAAAAGACGTGGCTTAGGGACCCAACGCACACAATGAATCAAAGAGCAACCAGGAAAGCTAAATCAGAGTTTAATAATACCAACCCTAGACCCAATATTCGAAGGAACACGAACCTAGGGTATTCAAGATGGATATGGACGCCACACTCCAGAAAAGGAAGGAATTGGGAGTGATAAGTCGATTTGAACGCCACAAGAAGACGCACCTCTTGATAAGTTCTTTAGTTCTTAAAAGAACCGAGGGAGAAAAACCCTTGCTTTCTATTTCACTCAAAGTTGTCTGATTTCTTGATTGTCTGATTTCCAAAGCTTACAAGGGGTGCTTATTTATAGGCTAAGATAGCAATCGTAAAGGGTAATTCCTATTTAGGAGAAATCCCTATTTTGGAGGAATTTCGGACTAATTCCAGCACATACAATGAACTCCTATATAGGAGTGAATGCTATCACTTATTTTGACCTATTAAGCATTCCAATTATATTAACTAGGCCTGGACTCTCTTTAAAACTTGAATTCGCACCATTTGAAGCTTGGTTGGCCTGAGTGTCCTGAATCAGCCCGTTTAGTGCTTCTTTAATCTTTCTGGCCCTAGCTCGTGTTATTAAGCCATCTGGAATGTGCAATGGACCTCTTGCATCCATTGAAGCTCTAACTCGTGTTATTAGGCCTTCTGGAATGTGCAATGGACTTTTTGCATCCTTTGAAGCCTTCCACCCTTCATGTCTACGGTTCTCATCACTAACAAAGCTGGACTTTTTGCTGTAATCACTCATTCTATCTTAGTGATGCAGAAAACAGCTTGGGTACAAACAATAAGCACTCTATTCATGTTAACAAGCACATCAACACCTCCTTGGAACTAGGAAACCATTTAATTTCATTAAACAACGAGTATCTAATGATCATTAGCATTTCTTACAAGTATTTTCAGCTTAATCACTCATTAATTTTTGCTTCTCTTGACTTCCTTCTCACAAGGCTGGACTTTTTGCTGTAATCATTCATTCTAACCTAGTGATGCAGAAAACAGCTTGGGTACGAACAATAAGCACTCTATTCATGTTAACAAGCACATCAACACCTCCTTGGAACTAGGAAACCATTCAATTTCATTAAACAATGAGTATCTAATGATCATTAGCATTTTTTACAAGTGTTTCAGCCTAATCACTCATTCATTTGAGCTTCTCTTGATTTCCTTCTTACAAGGCTGGACCTTTTGTTGTAATCACTCATTCAAACTTAGTGATGCAGAAAACAGCTTGGGTACAAACAATAAGCACTCTATTCATGTTAACAAGCACATCAACACCTCCTTGGAACTAGGAAACCATTTAATTTCATTAAACAACGAGTATCTAATGATCATTAGCATTTCTTACAAGTATTTTCTGCTTGATCACTCATTAATTTGAGCTTCTCTTGATTTCCTTCTAACAAGGCTGGACTTTTTGCTGTAATCACTCATTCTAACTGAATGACGTTGAAAACAGCTTGTGTACAAACAATAAGCACTCTATTCATGTTAACAAGCACATCAACACCTCCTTGGAACAAGGAAACCATTGAATTTCATTAAAGAACGAGTATCTAATGATCATTAGCATTCCTTACAAGTATTTTCTGCTTCACCACTCATTAATGTGTGCTTCTCTTGATTTCCTTCTAACAAGGCTGGACTTTTTGTTGTAATCACTCATTCTAACTTAAGGATGTTGAAAGCAGCTGCTGTACAATCAAGAAACACTCTATTCATGTTAAGAATCGCATCAACACCTCCTTGGAACTTGGAAACCATTCAATTTCATTAAACAACGAGTATCTAATGATCATTAGCATTTCTTACAAGTATTTTCTGCTTCACCACACATTAATGTGTGCTTCTCTTGATTTCCTTCTCACAAGGCTGGTCTTCTTGTTGTAATCACTCATTCTAACTTAGTGATCCAGCAACGAGTACCTAACGATCACTAGCATTTCTTTCAAGTATTTTCAGCTTAATCACTCATTAATGTGTGCTTCTCTTGATTTGCTACTAACAAGGCTGGACTTTTTGTTGTAATCACTCATTCCAACTTAATGATGTTGAAAACAGCCTGTGTACAAACAATAAGCACTCTATTCATGTTAACAAGCACATCAACACCTCCTTGGAACTTGGAAACCATTTAATTTCATTAAACAACGAGTATCTAATGATCATTAGCATTTGTTACAAGTATTTCAGCCTAATCACTCATTAATGTGTGCTTCTCTTGATTTCCCTCTAACAAGGCTGGACTTTTTGTTGTAATCACTCATTCTAACTTCATGATGTTGAAAACAGCTTGTGTACAAACAATGAGCACTCTATTCATGATAACAAGCAGATCAACACCTCCTTGGAAGTAGGAAACCATTTCATTTCATTAAACAACGAGTATCTAATGATCATTAGCATTTCTTACAAGTATTTTCAGCTTAATCACTCATTAATTTGTGCTTCTCTTGATTTCCTTCTAACAAAGCTGGACTTTTTGCTGTAATCACTCATTCTATCTTAGTGATGCAGAAAACAGCTTGGATACAAACAATAAGCACTCTATTCATGTTAACAAGCACATCAACACCTCCTTGGAACTAGGAAACCATTTAATTTCATTAAACAACGAGTATCTAATGATCATTAGCATTTCTTACAAGTATTTTCAGCTTAATCACTCATTAATTTGTGCTTCTCTTGATTTCCTTCTCACAAGGCTGGACTTTTTGCTGTAATCACTCATTTTAACTTAGTGATGCAGAAAACAGCTTGGGTACGAACAATAAGCACTCTATTCATGTTAACAAGCACACCAACACCTCCTTGGAACTAGGAAACCATTCAATTTCGTTAAACAACGAGTATCTAATGATCATTAGCATTTTTTACAAGTTTTTCAGCCTAATCACTCATTAATTTGAGCTTCTCTTGATTTCCTTCTAACAAGGCTGGACTTTTTGTTGTAATCACTCATTCAAACTTGGTGATGCAGAAAACAGCTTGGGTACAAACAATAAGCACTCTATTCATGTAAACAAGCACATCAACACCTCCTTGGAACTAGGAAACCATTTAATTTCATTAAACAACTAGTATCTAATGATCATTAGCATTTGTTACAACTATTTTCAGCTTGATCACTCATTAATTTGAGCTTCTCTTGATTCCCTTCTAACAAGGCTGGACTTTTTGCTGTAATCACTCATTCTAACTTAATGACGTTGAAAACAGCTTGTGTACAAACAATAAGCACTCTATTCATGTTAACAAGCACATCAACACCTCCTTGGAAAAAGGAAACCATTGAATTTGATTAAACAACAAGTATCTAATGATCATTAGCATTTCTTACAATTATTTCAGTCTAATCACTCTTTAATGTGTGCTTCTCTTGATTTCCTTCTAACAAGGCTGGACTTCTTGTTGAAATCAATCATTCAAACTTAACGATGTTGAAAGCAGCTGGTGTACATACAAGAAACACTCTATTCATGTTAAGAAGCGCATCAACACCTCCTTGGAACTTGGAAACCATTCAATTTCATTAAAGAACGAGTATCTAATGCTCATTAGCATTCCTTACGAGTATTTTCTGCTTAACCACACATTAATGTGTGCTTCTCTTGATTTCCTTCTAACAAGGCTGGCCTTTTTGTTGTAATCACTCATTCTAACTTAATGATGTTTAAAACAGCCTGTGTACAAACAATAAGCACACTATTCATGTTAACAAGCACATCAACACCTCCTTGGAACTAGGAATCCATTTAATTTCATTAAACAACGTGTATCTAATGATCATTAGCATTTCTTACAAGTATTTCAGCCTAATCTCTCATTAATGTGTGCTTCTCTTGATTTCCTTCTAACAAGGCTGGACTTTTTGTTGAAATCACTCATTCTAACTTAACGATGTTGAAAGCAGCTAGTGTACATACAAAAAACACTCTATTCATTTTAAGAAGCGCATCAGCACCTCCTTGGAACTTGGAAACCATTCAATTTCATTAAACAAAGAGTATCTAATGATCATTAGCATTTCTTACAAGTATTTCAGCCTAATCACTCATTAATGTGTGCTTCTCTTGATTTCCTTCTAACAAGGCTGGACTTTTTGTTGAAATCACTCATTCTAACATAACGATGTGGAAAGCAGCTAGTGTACATACAAGAAACACTCTATTCATGTTAAGAAGCGCATCAACACCTCCTTGGAACTTGGAAACCATTCAATTTCATTAAACAACGAGTATCTAATGATCATTAGGATTTCTTACAAGTATTTTCAGCTTAAACACTCATTAATATGTGGTTCTCTTGATTTCCTTCTAGCAAGGCTGGACTTTTTGTTGTAATCACTCATTCAAGCTTCATGATTTTGAAAACAGCTTGTGTACAAACAATAAGCACTCTATTCATGTTAACAAGCACATCAACACCTCCTTAGAAGTAGGAAACCATTTCATTTGATTAAACAACGAGTATCTAATGATCATTACGATTTCTTAGAAGTATTTCAGCGTAATCACTCATTAATGTGTGCGTCTCTTGATTTCCTTCTAACAAGGCTGGACGTTTTGTTGTAATCACTCGTTCTAACTGAATGATGTAGAAAACAACTTGGGTACAAACAATAAGCAGTCTATTCATCTTAACAAGCACATGAACACCTCCTTGGAACTAGGAAACCATTTAATATCATTAAACAACGAGTATCTAAGGATCATTAGCATTTCGTACAGGTATTTTCAGCTTAAACACTCATTAATATGGGGTTTTCTTGATTTCCGTCTAGCAAGGCTGGACCTTTTGTTGTAATCACTCATTCAAGCTTCATGATGTTGAAAACAGCTTGTGTACAAACAATAAGCAGTCTATTCATCTTAACAAGCACATGAACACCTCCTTGGAACTAGGAAACCATTTAATATCATTAAACAACGAGTATCTAAGGATCATTAGCATTTCGTACAGGTATTTTCAGCTTAAACACTCATTAATATGGGGTTTTCTTGATTTCCTTCTACCAAGGCTGGACTTTTTGTTGTAATCACTCATTCAAGCTTCATGATGTTGAAAACAGCTTGTGTACAAACAATAAGCAGTCTATTCATCTCAACAAGCACATGAACACCTCCTTGGAACTAGGAAACCATTTAATATCATTAAACAACGAGTATCTAATGATCATTAGCATTTCTTAAAAGTGTTTTCAGCTTAAACACTCATTAATATGGGGTTTTCTTGCTTTCCTTCTCGCAAGGCCGGACTTTTTGTTGTAATCACTCATTCAAGCTTCATGATGTTGAAAACAGCTTGTGTACAAACAATAGGCACTCTATTCATCTTAACAAGCACATCAACACCTCCTTGGAACTTGGAAACCATTTAATATCATTAAACAACGAGTATCTAATGATAATTAGCATTTCTTGCAAGTATTTTCAGCTTAAACACTCATTAATATTTGGTTCCCTTGATTTCCTTCTAGCAAGGCTGGACTTTTTGTTGTTATCACTCATTCAAGCTTCATGATGTTGAAAACAGCTAGTGTACATACAAGAAACACTCTATTCATCTTAACAAGCACATGAACACCTCCTTGGAATAGGAAACCATTTAATATCATTAAACAACGAGTATCTAAGGATCATTAGCATTTCTTACAGGTATTTTCAGCTTAAACACTCATTAATATGGGGTTTTCTTGATTTCCTTCTAGCAAGGCTGGACTTTTTCTTGTAATCACTCATTCAAGCTTCATGATGTTGAAAACAGCTTGTGTACAAACAATAGGCACTCTATTCATCTTAACAAGCACATGATCACCTCCTTGGAACTGGGAAACCATTTAATATCATTAAACAACGAGTATCTAAGGATCATTAGCATTTCGTACAGGTATTTTCAGCTTAAACACTCATTAATATGGGGTTTTCTTGATTTCCTTCTAGCAAAGCTGGACTTTTTGTTGTAATCACTCATTCAAGCTTCATGATGTTGAAAACAGCTTGTGTACAAACAATAGGCACTCTATTCATCTTAACAAGCACATGAACACCTCCTTGGAACTAGGAAACCATTTAATATCATTAAACAACGAGTATCTAAGGATCATTAGCATTTCGTACAGGTATTTTCAGCTTAAACACTCATTAATATGGGGTTTTCTTGATTTCCGTCTAGCAAGGCTGGACTTTTTGTTGTAATCACTCATTCAAGCTTCATGATGTTGAAAACAGCTTGTGTACAAACAATAAGCAGTCTATTCATCTTAACAAGCACATGAACACCTCCTTGGAACTAGGAAACCATTTAATATCATTAAACAACGAGTATCTAATGATCATTAGCATTTCTTAAAAGTGTTTTCAGCTTAAACACTCATTAATATGGGGTTTTCTTGCTTTCCTTCTGGCAAGGCTGGACTTTTTGTTGTAATCACTCATTCAAGCTTCATGATGTTGAAAATAGCTTGTGTACAAACAATAGGCACGCTATTCATGTTAACAAGCACATGAACACCTCCTTGGAACTAGGAAACCATTTAATATCATTAAACAACGAGTATCTAAAGATGATTAGCATTTCTTACAAGTATTTTCAGCTTAAACACTCATTAATATGCGGTTTTCTTGATTTCCTTCTAGCAAGGCTGGACTTTTTGTTGTAATCACTCATTCAAGCTTCATGATGTTGAAAACAGCTTGTGTACAAACAATAAGCAGTCTATTCATGTTAACAAGCACATGAACACCTCCTTGGAACTAGGAAACCATTTAATATCATTAAACAACGAGTATCTAATGATCATTAGCATTTCTTAAAAGTGTTTTCAGCTTAAACACTCATTAATATGGGGTTTTCTTGCTTTCCTTCTGGCAAGGCTGGACTTTTTGTTGTAATCACTCATTCAAGCTTCATGATGTTGAAAACAGCTTGTGTACAAACAATAGGCACTCTATTCATGTTAACAAGCACATGAACACCTCCTTGGAACTAGGAAACCATTTAATATCATGAAACAACGAGTATCTAATGATCATTAGCATTTCTTAAAAGTGTTTTCAGCTTAAACAGTCATTAATATGGGGTTTTCTTGATTTCCTTCTGGCAAGGCTGGACTTTTTGTTGTAATCACTCATTCAAGATTCATGATGTTGAAAACAGCTTGTGTACAAACAATAGGCACTCTATTCATCTTAACAAGCACATCAACACCTCCTTGGAACTTGGAAACCATTTAATATCATTAAACAACGAGTATCTAATGATAATTAGCATTTCTTGCAAGTATTTTCAGCTTAAACACTCATTAATATTTGGTTCCCTTGATTTCCTTCTAGCAAGGCTGGACTTTTTGTTGTTATCACTCATTCAAGCTTCATGATGTTGAAAACAGCTTGTGTACATACAATAGGCACTCTATTCATCTTAACAAGCACATGAACACCTCCTTGGAACTAGGAAACCATTTAATATCATTAAACAACGAGTATCTAAGGATCATTAGCATTTCTTACAGGTATTTTCAGCTTAAACACTCATTAATATGGGGTTTTCTTGATTTCCTTCTAGCAAGGCTGGACTTTTTGTTGTAATCACGCATTCAAGCTTCATGATGTTGAAAACAGCTTGTGTACAAACAATAGGCACTCTATTCATCTTAACAAGCACATGAACACCTCCTTGGAACTCGGAAACCATTTAATATCATTAAACAACGAGTATCTAAGGATCATTAGCATTTCGTACAGGTATTTTCAGCTTAAACACTCATTAATATGGGGTTCTCTTGATTTCCTTCTAGCAAGGCTGGACTTTTTGTTGTAATCACCCATTCAAGCTTCATGATGTTGAAAACAGCTTGTGTACAAACAATAAGCACTCTATTCATGTTAACAAGCACATGAACACCTCCTTGGAACTAGGAAACCATTTAATATCATTAAACAACGAGTATCTAAAGATCATTACCATTTCTTACAAGTATTTTCAGCTTAAACACTCATTAATATGCGGTTTTCTTGATTTCCTTCTAGCAAGGCTGGACTTTTTGTTGTAATCACCCATTCAAGCTTCATGATGTTGAAAACAGCTTGTGTACAAACAATAAGCACTCTATTCATGTTAACAAGCACATGAACACCTCCTTGGAACTAGGAAACCATTTAATATCATGAAACAACGAGTATCTAATGATCATTAGCATTTCTTAAAAGTGTTTTCAGCTTAAACACTCATTAATATGGGGTTTTCTTGATTTCCTTCTGGCACATGAACACCTCCTTGGAACTACGAAACCATTTAATATCATTAAACAACGAGTATCTAATGATCATTAGAATTTCTTACAAGTATTTTCACCTTAAACACTCATTAATATGGGGTGCTCCAGATTTCCTTCTAACAAGGCTGGAGTTTTTGTTGTAATCACTCATTCAAGCTTCATGATGTTGAAAACAGCTTGTGTACAAACAATAAGCACTCTATTCATGTTAACAAGCACATCAACACCTCCTTGGAACTAGGAAACCATTTAATATCATTAAACAACGAGTATCTAAGGATCATTAGCATTTCTTACAGGTATTTTCAGCTTAAACACTCATTAATATGGGGTTTTCTTGATTTCCTTCTAGCAAGGCTGGACTTTTTCTTGTAATCACTCATTCAAGCTTCATGATGTTGAAAACAGCTTGTGTACAAACAATAGACACTCTATTCATCTTAACAAGCACATGATCACCTCCTTGGAACTAGGAAACCATTTAATATCATTAAACAACGAGTATCTAAGGATCATTAGCATTTCGTACAGGTATTTTCAGCTTAAACACTCATTAATATGGGGTTTTCTTGATTTCCTTCTAGCAAGGCTGGACTTTTTGTTGTAATCACTCATTCAAGCTTCATGATGTTGAAAACAGCTTGTGTACAAACCATAGGCACTCTATTCATCTTAACAAGCACATGAACACCTCCTTGGAACTAGGAAACCATTTAATATCATTAAACAACGAGTATCTAATGATCATTAGCATTTCTTAAAAAAGTTCAAGCCTTGTTAGAAGGAAATCAAGAGAACCACAGATTAATGAGTGATTAGGCTGAAATACTTGTAAGAAATCCTAATGATCGTTACATACACGTTGTTTAATGAAATTAAATGGTTTCCTAGTTCGAAGGAGGTGTTGATGTGCTTGCTAACATGAATAGAGTGCTTATTGTTTGTACACAACCTGTTTTCTACATCATTTAGTGAGAATGTGGGATTACAATAAAAAGTCCATCCTTGTTAGAAGGAAATCAAGAGAAGCACAGATTAATGAGTGGTTAGGCTGAAATACTCGTAAGAAATCCTAATGATCATTAGATACTCGTTGTTTAACGAAATTAAATGGTTTCCTAGTTCCAAGGAGGTGTTGATGTGCTTGTTAACATGAATAGAGTGCTTATTGTTTGTACACAAACTGTCTTCTACATCATTAAGTTAGAATGTGTGATTACAACAAAAAGTCCAGCCTTGTTAGAAGGAAATCAAGAGAAGCACACATTAATGAGTGGTTAGGCTGAAATACTTGTAAGAAATCCTAATGATCGTTAGATACTCGTTGTTTAATGAAATTAAATGGTTTCCTAGTTCCAAGGAGGTGTTGATTTGCTTGTTAACATGAATAGAGTGCTTATTGTTTGTACACAAACAGTTTTCTACATGACTTAGTGAGAATGTGTGATTACAACAAAAAGTCCAGCCTTGTTAGAAGGAAATCAAGAGAAGCACAGATTAATGAGTGGTTAGGCTGAAATACTCGTAAGAAATCCTAATAATCGTTAGATACTCGTTGTTTAATCAAATTAAAAGGTTTCCTAGTTCCAAGGAGGTGTTGATGTGCTTGCTAACATGAATAGAGTGCTTATTGTTTGTACACAACCTGTTTTCTACATCATTTAGTGAGAATGTGGGATTACAACAAAAAGTCCAGCCTTGTTAGAAGGAAATGAAGAGAAGCACAGATTAATGAGTGGTTAGGCTGAAATACTCGTAAGAAATCCTAATGATCGTTACATACTCGTTGTTTAATGAAATTAAATGGTTTCCTAGTTCCAAGGAGGTGTTGATGTGCTTGTTAACATGAATAGAGTGCTTATTGTTTGTACACAAGCTGTTCTCAACATCATGAAGTTAGAATGTGTGATTACAACAAAAAGTCCAGCCTTGTTAGAAGGAAATCAAGAGAAGCAAAGATTAATGAGTGATTAGGATGAAATACTTGTAAGAAATCCTAGTGATCGTTAGATACTCCTTCTTTAATGAAATTAAATGGTTTCCTAGTTCCAAGGAGGTGTTGATTTGCTTGTTAACATGAATAGAGTGCTTATTGTTTGTACACAAACAGTTTTCTACATGACTTAGTGAGAATGTGTGATTACAACAAAAAGTCCAGCCTTGTTAGAAGGAAATCAAGAGAAGCACAGATTAATGAGTGGTTAGGCTGAAATACTCGTAAGAAATCCTAATAATCGTTAGATACTCGTTGTTTAATCAAATTAAAAGGTTTCCTAGTTCCAAGGAGGTGTTGATGTGCTTGCTAACATGAATAGAGTGCTTATTGTTTGTACACAACCTGTTTTCTACATCATTTAGTGAGAATGTGGGATTACAATAAAAAGTCCATCCTTGTTAGAAGGAAATCAAGAGAAGCACAGATTAATGAGTGGTTAGGCTGAAATACTCGTAAGAAATCCTAATGATCATTAGATACTCGTTGTTTAACGAAATTAAATGGTTTCCTAGTTCCAAGGAGGTGTTGATGTGCTTGTTAACATGAATAGAGTGCTTATTGTTTGTACACAAACTGTCTTCTACATCATTAAGTTAGAATGTGTGATTACAACAAAAAGTCCAGCCTTGTTAGAAGGAAATCAAGAGAAGCACACATTAATGAGTGGTTAGGCTGAAATACTTGTAAGAAATCCTAATGATCGTTAGATACTCGTTGTTTAATGAAATTAAATGGTTTCCTAGTTCCAAGGAGGTGTTGATGTGCCTGTTAACATGAATAGAGTGCTTATTGTTTGTACACAACCTGTTTTCTACATCATTAAGTTAGAATGTGTGATTGCAACAAAAAGTCCAGTCTTGTTAGAAGAAAACCAAGAGAAGCAAAGATTAATGAGTGATAAGGATGAAATACTAGCAAGAAATCCTAGTGATCGTTAGATACTCGTTGTTTAATGAAATTAAATGGTTTCCTAGTTCCAAGGAGGTGTTGATGTGCTTGTTAACATGAATAGAGTGCTTATTGTTTGTACACAACCTGTTTTCTACATTATTTAGTGAGAATGTGTGATTACAACAAAAAGTCCAGCCTTGTTAGAAGGAAATGAAGAGAAGCACAGATTAATGAGTGGTTAGGCTGAAATACTCGTAAGAAATCCTAATGATCGTTACATACTCGTTGTTTAATGAAATTAAATGGTTTCCTAGTTCCAAGGAGGTGTTGATGTGCTTGTTAACATGAATAGAGTGCTTATTGTTTGTACACAAGCTGTTCTCAACATCATGAAGTTAGAATGTGTGATTACAACAAAAAGTCCAGCCTTGTTAGAAGGAAATCAAGAGAAGCACACATTAATGAGTGGTTAGGCTGAAATGCTTGTAAGAAATCATAATGATCGTTAGATACTTGTTGTTTAAAGAAATTAAACGGTTTTGCTAGTTCCAAGGAGGTGTTGATGTGCTTGTTAACATGAATAGAGTGCTTATTGTTTGTACACAAGCTGTTTTCAACATCATGAAGCTTGAATGAGTGATTACAACACAAAGTCCGGCCTTGCTAGAAGGAAATCAAGAGGACCACATATTAATGAGTGTTTAAGCTGAAAATACTTGTAAGAAATGCTAATGATCATTAGATACTCGTTGTTTAATGATATTAAATGGTTTCCTAGGTCCAAGGAGGTGTTCATGTGCTTGTTAACATGAATAGAGTGCTTATTGTTTGTACACAAGCTGTTTTCAACATCATGAAGCTTGAATGGGTGATTACAACAAAAACTCCAGCCTTGTTAGAAGGAAATGAGGAGAACCCCATATTGATGAGTGTTTAAGATGAAAATACTTGTAAGAAATGCTAATAATCATTAGATACTCGTTGTTTAATGATATTAAATGGTTTCCTAGTTCCAAGGAGGTGTTGATGCGCTTGTTAACATGAATAGAGTGCTTATTGTTAGTACACAAGCTGTTTTCAACATCAGGAAGCTTGAATGGGTGATTACAACAAAAACTCCATCCTCGTTAGAATGAGATGAGGAGAACCCCATATTAATGAGTGTTTAAGCTGAAAATACTTGTAGGAAATACTAATGATCATTAGATACTCGTTGTTTAATGATATTAAATGGTTTCCCAGTTCCAAGGAGGTGTTGATGTGCTTGTTAACATGAATAGAGTGCTTATTGTTTGTACACAAGCTGTTTTCAACATCATGAAGCTTGAATGAGTGATTACAACAAAAAGTACAGCCTTGCTAGAAGGAATCAAGAAAACCCCATATTAATGAGTGTTTAAGCTGAAAATACTTGTAAGAAATGCTAATGATCATTAGATACTCGTTGTTTAATGATATTAAAGGGTTTCCTAGTTCCAAGGAGGTGTTGATGTGCTTGTTAACATGAATAGAGTGCTTATTGTTTGTACACAAGCTGTTTTCAACATCATGAAGCTTGAATGAGTGATTACAACAAAAAGTCCAGCCCTGCTAGAAGGAAATCTAGAAAACCCCATATTAATGAGTGTTTAAGCTGAAAATACCTGTACGAAATGCTAATGATCCTTAGATACTCGTTGTTTAATGATATTAAATGGTTTCCTAGTTCCAAGGAGGTGTTGATGTGCTTGTTAACAAGAATAGAGTGCTTATTGTTTGTACAGAAGCTGTTTTCAACATCATGAAGCTTGAATGGGTGATTACAACAAAAACACCAGCCTTGTTAGATGGAAATCAGGAGAACCCCATATTAATGATTGTTTAAGCTGAAAATACTTGTAAGAAATGCTAATGATCATTAGATACTCGTTCTTTAAGGATATTAAATGGTTTCCTTGTCCCAAGGAGGTGTTGATGTGCTTGTTAACATGAATAGAGTGCTTATTGTTTGTACACAAGCTATTTTCAACATCATGAGGCATGAATGGGTGATTACAACAAAAACACCAGCCTTGTTAGAAGGAAATCAGGAGAACCCCATATTAATGAGTGTTTAAGCTGAAAATACTTGTAAGAAATGCTAATGATCATTAGATACTCGTTCTTTAATGATATTAAATGGTTTCCTAGTTCCAAGGAGGTGTTGATGTGCTTGTTAACATGAATAGAGTGCTTATTGTTTGTACACAAGCTGTTTTCAACATCATGAAGCTTGAATGAGTGATTACAACACAAAGTCCGGCCTTGCTAGAAGGAAATCAAGAGGACCACATATTAATGAGTGTTTAAGCTGAAAATACTTGTAAGAAATGCTAATGATCATTAGATACTCGTTGTTTAATGATATTAAATGGTTTCCTAGGTCCAAGGAGGTGTTCATGTGCTTGTTAACATGAATAGAGTGCTTATTGTTTGTACACAAGCTGTTTTCAACATCATGAAGCTTGAAGGGGTGATTACAACAAAAACTCCAGCCTTGTTAGAAGGAAATGAGGAGAACCCCATATTGATGAGTGTTTAAGATGAAAATACTTGTAAGAAATGCTAATAATCATTAGATACTCGTTGTTTAATGATATTAAATGGTTTCCTAGTTCCAAGGAGGTGTTGATGCGCTTGTTAACATGAATAGAGTGCTTATTGTTAGTACACAAGCTGTTTTCAACATCAGGAAGCTTGAATGGGTGATTACAACAAAAACTCCATCCTCGTTAGAATGAGATGAGGAGAACCCCATATTAATGAGTGTTTAAGCTGAAAATACTTGTAGGAAATACTAATGATCATTAGATACTCGTTGTTTAATGATATTAAATGGTTTCCCAGTTCCAAGGAGGTGTTGATGTGCTTGTTAACATGAATAGAGTGCTTATTGTTTGTACACAAGCTGTTTTCAACATCATGAAGCTTGAATGAGTGATTACAACAAAAAGTACAGCCTTGCTAGAAGGAATCAAGAAAACCCCATATTAATGAGTGTTTAAGCTGAAAATACTTGTAAGAAATGCTAATGATCATTAGATACTCGTTGTTTAATGATATTAAAGGGTTTCCTAGTTCCAAGGAGGTGTTGATGTGCTTGTTAACATGAATAGAGTGCTTATTGTTTGTACACAAGCTGTTTTCAACATCATGAAGCTTGAATGAGTGATTACAACAAAAAGTCCAGCCCTGCTAGAAGGAAATCTAGAAAACCCCATATTAATGAGTGTTTAAGCTGAAAATACCTGTACGAAATGCTAATGATCCTTAGATACTCGTTGTTTAATGATATTAAATGGTTTCCTAGTTCCAAGGAGGTGTTGATGTGCTTGTTAACAAGAATAGAGTGCTTATTGTATGTACAGAAGCTGTTTTCAACATCATGAAGCTTGAATGGGTGATTACAACAAAAACACCAGCCTTGTTAGATGGAAATCAGGAGAACCCCATATTAATGATTGTTTAAGCTGAAAATACTTGTAAGAAATGCTAATGATCATTAGATACTCGTTCTTTAATGATATTAAATGGTTTCCTTGTCCCAAGGAGGTGTTGATGTGCTTGTTAACATGAATAGAGTGCTTATTGTTTGTACACAAGCTATTTTCAACATCATGAGGCATGAATGGGTGATTACAACAAAAACACCAGCCTTGTTAGAAGGAAATCAGGAGAACCCCATATTAATGAGTGTTTAAGCTGAAAATACTTGTAAGAAATGCTAATGATCATTAGATACTCGTTCTTTAATGATATTAAATGGTTTCCTTGTCCCAAGGAGGTGTTGATGTGCTTGTTAACATGAATAGAGTGCTTATTGTTTGTACACAAGCTGTTTTCAACATCATGAAGCATGAATAGGTGATTACAACAAAAACACCAGCCTTGTTAGAAGGAAATCAGGAGAACCCCATATTAATGAGTGTTTAAGCTGAAAATACTTGTAAGAAATGCTAATGATCATTAGATACTCGTTGTTTAATGATATTAAATGGTTTCCTAGTTCCAAGGAGGTGTTGATGTGCTTGTTAACAAGAATAGAGTGCTTATTGTTTGTACAGAAGCTGTTTTCAACATCATGAAGCTTGAATGGGTGATTACAACAAAAACACCAGCCTTGTTAGATGGAAATCAGGAGAACCCCATATTAATGATTGTTTAAGCTGAAACTACTTGTAAGAAATGCTAATGATCATTAGATACTCGTTCTTTAACGATATTAAATGGTTTCCTTGTCCCAAGGAGGTGTTGATGTGCTTGTTAACATGAATAGAGTGCTTATTGTTTGTACACAAGCTGTTTTCAACATCATGAAGCATGAATGGGTGATTACAACAAAAACACCAGCCTTGTTAGAAGGAAATCAGGAGAACCCCATATTAATGAGTGTTTAAGCTGAAAATACCTGTACGAAATGCTAATGATCCTTAGATACTCGTTGTTTAATGATATTAAATGGTTTCCTAGTTCCAAGGAGGTGTTGATGTGCTTGTTAACATGAATAGAGTGCTTATTGTTTGTACACAAGCTGTTTTCAACATCATGAAGCTTGAATGAGTGATTACAACAAAAACTCCAGCCTTGTTAGAAGGAAATCTGGAGCACCCCATATTAATGAGTGTTTAAGGTGAAAATACTTGTAAGAAATTCTAATGATCATTAGATACTCGTTGTTTAATGATATTAAATGGTTTCGTAGTTCCAAGGAGGTGTTGACGTGCTTGTTAACATGAATAGAGTGCTTATTGCTTGTACACAAGCTGTTTTCAACATCATGAAGCTTGAGTAGGTGATTACAACGAAAGTTTAAGCTGAAAATACCTGTACGAAATGCTAATGATCCTTAGATACTCGTTGTTTAATGATATTAAATGGTTTCCTAGTTCCAAGGAGGTGTTCATGTGCTTGTTAAGATGAATAGAGTGCCTATTGTTTGTACACAAGCTGTTTTCAACATCATGAAGCTTGAATGAGTGATTACAAGAAAAAGTCCAGCCTTGCTAGAAGGAAATCAAGAAAACCCATATTAATGAGTGTTTAAGCTGAAAATACCTGTAAGAAATGCTAATGATCCTTAGATACTCGTTGTTTAATGATATTAAATGGTTTCCTAGTTCCAAGGAGGTGTTCATGTGCTTGTTAAGATGAATAGAGTGCCTATTGTATGTACACAAGCTGTTTTCAACATCATGAAGCTTGAATGAGTGATAACAACAAAAAGTCCAGCCTTGCTAGAAGGAAATCAAGGGAACCAAATATTAATGAGTGTTTAAGCTGAAAATACTTGCAAGAAATGCTAATTATCATTAGATACTCGTTGTTTAATGATATTAAATGGTTTCCAAGTTCCAAGGAGGTGTTGATGTGCTTGTTAAGATGAATAGAGTGCCTATTGTTTGTACACAAGCTGTTTTCAACATCATGAAGCTTGAATGAGTGATTACAACAAAAAGTCCAGCCTTGCCAGAAGGAAATCAAGAAAACCCCATATTAATGAGTGTTTAAGCTGAAAACACTTTTAAGAAATGCTAATGATCATTAGATACTCGTTGTTTAATGATATTAAATGGTTTCCTAGTTCCAAGGAGGTGTTCATGTGCTTGTTAAGATGAATAGAGTGCCTATTGTTTGTACACAAGCTGTTTTCAACATCATGAAGCTTGAATGAGTGATTACAACAAAAAGTCCAGCCTTGCTAGAAGGAAATCAAGAAAACCCCATATTAATGAGTGTTTAAGCTGAAAATACCTGTACGAAATGCTAATGATCCTTAGATACTCGTTGTTTAATGATATTAAATGGTTTCCTAGTTCCAAGGAGGTGATCATGTGCTTGTTAAGATGAATAGAGTGCCTATTGTTTATACACAAGCTGTTTTCAACATCATGAAGCTTGAATGAGTGATTACAAGAAAAAGTCAAGCCTTGCTAGAAGGAAATCAAGAAAACCCCATATTAATGAGTGTTTAAGCTGAAAATACCTGTAAGAAATGCTAATGATCCTTAGATACTCGTTGTTTAATGATATTAAATGGTTTCCTAGTTCCAAGGAGGTGTTGATGTGCTTGTTAACATGAATAGAGTGCTTATTGTTTGTACACAAGCTGTTTTCAACATCATGAAGCTTGAATGAGTGATTACAACAAAAACTCCAGCCTTGTTAGAAGGAAATCTGGAGCACCCCATATTAATGAGTGTTTAAGGTGAAAATACTTGTAAGAAATTCTAATGATCATTAGATACTCGTTGTTTAATGATATTAAATGGTTTCGTAGTTCCAAGGAGGTGTTGACGTGCTTGTTAACATGAATAGAGTGCTTATTGCTTGTGCACAAGCTGTTTTCAACATCATGAAGCTTGAGTAGGTGATTACAACAAAAGTTTAAGCTGAAAATACCTGTACGAAATGCTAATGATCCTTAGATACTCGTTGTTTAATGATATTAAATGGTTTCCTAGCTCCAAGGAGGTGTTCATGTGCTTGTTAAGATGAATAGAGTGCCTATTGTTTGTACACAAGCTGTTTTCAACATCATGAAGCTTGAATGAGTGATTACAAGAAAAAGTCCAGCCTTGCTAGAAGGAAATCAAGAAAACCCCATATTAATGAGTGTTTAAGCTGAAAATACCTGTAAGAAATGCTAATGATCCTTAGATACTCGTTGTTTAATGATATTAAATGGTTTCCTAGTTCCAAGGAGGTGTTCATGTGCTTGTTAAGATGAATAGAGTGCCTATTGTATGTACACAAGCTGTTTTCAACATCATGAAGCTTGAATGAGTGATAACAACAAAAAGTCCAGCCTTGCTAGAAGGAAATCAAGGGAACCAAATATTAATGAGTGTTTAAGCTGAAAATACTTGTAAGAAATGCTAATGATCATTAGATACTCGTTGTTTAATGATATTAAATGGTTTCCTAGTTCCAAGGAGGTGTTGATGTGCTTGTTAACATCAATAGAGTGCTTATTGTTTGTACACAAGCTGCTTTCAACATCATGAAGCTTGAATGAGTGATTACAACAAAAAGTCCTGCCTTGCTAGAAGGAAATCAGGAGAACCCCATGTTAATGAGTGTTTAAGCTGAAAATACTTGTAGGAAATGCTAATGATCCTTAGATACTCGTTGTTGAATGATATTAAATGGTTTCCTAGTTCCAAGGAGGTGTTCATGTGCTTGTTAAGATGAATAGAGTGCCTATTGTATGTACACAAGCTGTTTTCAACATCATGAAGCTTGAATGAGTGATAACAACAAAAAGTCCAGCCTTGCTAGAAGGAAATCAAGGGAACCAAATATTAATGAGTGTTTAAGCTGAAAATACTTGCAAGAAATGCTAATTATCATTAGATACTCGTTGTTTAATGATATTAAATGGTTTCCAAGTTCCAAGGAGGTGTTGATGTGCTTGTTAAGATGAATAGAGTGCCTATTGTTTGTACACAAGCTGTTTTCAACATCATGAAGCTTGAATGAGTGATTACAACAAAAAGTCCAGCCTTGCCAGAAGGAAATCAAGAAAACCCCATTCAAGCTTCATGATGTTGAGAACAGCTTGTGTACAAACAATAAGCACTCTATTCATGTTAACAAGCACATCAACACCTCCTTGGAACTACGAAACCATTTAATTTCATTAAACAACGAGTATCTAACGATCATTAGGATTTCTTACAAGTATTCCAGCCTAACCACTCATTAATGTGTGCTTCTCTTGATTTCCTTCTAACAAGGCTGGACTTTTTGTTGTCATCACACATTCTCACTAAATCTTGTAGAAAACAGGTTGTGTACAAACAATAAGGACTCTATTCATGTTAACAAGCACATCAACACCTCCTTGGAACTACGAAACCATTTAATTTTTTTAAACAATGAGTATCCAAAGATCATCAGCATTTCTTACAAGTATTTCAGCCTAATCACTCATTAATGTGTGCTTCTCTTGATTTCCTTGTAACAAGGCTGGACTTTTTATTGTAATCACTCATTCAAGCTTCATGATGTTCAAACCAGCTTGTGTACAAACAATAAGCACACTATTCATGTTAACAAGCACATCAACACCTCCTTGGAACTAGGAAACCATTTAATATCATTAAACAACGAGTATCTAATGATCATTAGCATTTCCTACAAGTATTTTCAGCTTAAACACTCATTAACATGGGGTTCTCCTGATTTCCTTCTAGCAAGGCAGGACTTTTTGTTGTAATCACTCATTCAAGCTTCATGATGTTGAAAGCAGCTTGTGTACAAACAATAAGCACTCTATTGATGTTAACAAGCACATCAACACCTCCTTGGAACTAGGAAACCATTTAATATCATTAAACAACGAGTATCTAATGATCATTAGCATTTCTTACAAGTATTTTCAGCTTAAACACTCATTAATATGGGGTTCTCTTCATTTCCTTCTAGGAATGCTGGACTATTTGTTGTAATCACTCATTCAAGCTTTATGATGTTGAAAACAGCTTGTGTACAAACAATAAACACTCTATTCATGTTAACAAGCACACCAACACCTCCTTGGAACTAGGAAACCATTTAATATCATTAAACAACGAGTATCTAATCATCATTAGAATTTCTTACAAGTATTTTCAGCTTACACACTCATTAACATGGGGTTCTCCTGATTTCCTTCTAACAAGGCTGGAGTTTTTGTTGTAATCACCCATTCAAGCTTCATGATGTTGAAAACCTCTTGTGCACAAACAATAAGCACTCTATTCATGTTAACAAGCACATCAACACCTCCTTGGAACTAGGAAACCATTTAATTTTTTTAAACAACGAGTATCTAAAGATCATCAGCATTTCTTACAAGTATTTCAGCCTAATCACTCATTAATGTGTGCTTCTCTTGATTTCCTTCTAACAAGGCTGGACTTTTTATTGTAATCACTCATTCAAGCTTCATGATGTTGAAACCAGCTTGTGTTGATGAGAACCGTAGACATGAAGGCTGGAAGGCTTCAAAGGATGCAAAAAGTCCATTGCACATTTCAGAAGGCCCAATAACACGAGTTAGAGCTTCAATTGATGCAAGAGGTCCATTGCACATTCTAGAAGGCCCAATAACACGAGTTAGAGCTTCAATTGATGGAAGAGGTCCATTGCACATTCTAGAAGGCCCAATAACACGAGCTAGGGCTTCAATGGATGCAAGAGGTCCATTGCACATTCCAGAAGGCCCAATAACACGAGCTAGGGCTAGAAAGATTAAAGAAGCACTAAATGGGCTGATTCAGGACGCTCAGGCCAACCCAGCTTCAAATGGTGCGAATTTAAACTTGGAAGAGAGTCCAGGCCTTATTAATATCATTAGAGTAATTAAAGTGTTAGGACTAATAATAGTAGTCACTCCAAATTAGGAGTTTATTTTCCATATAAGAATTTGTACCTAGATAGGAATTCTGCCTAAATAAGGAATTGTACTAACTAGGAATTTATGCCTCTTTAGGATTGCTATCTAAGCCTATAAATAGGCACCCCTTGTAAGCTTTGCAGATCAGACAATCAATAAATGAGACAACTTTCAGTGAAATAGAAAGCAAGGGTTTCTCCTTCAGTTCTTTTGAGAACTAAAGAACTTATCAAGAGGTTTTCTTCTTGTGGCGTTCAAACCGACTTATCACTCCCAATTCCTTCCTCTTCTGGAGTGTAGCGTCCATATCCATCTTGAATACCCTAGGTTCGTGTTCCTTCGAATTTTGGGTCTAGGGTTTGTGTTATTAAACCCTGATTTAGCTTTCCTGGTTGTTCTTTGATTCATTGTGTGCGTTGGGTCCCTAAGTCACGTCTTTTTGGGGTTTTCCGCATCATGTGTACAAACAATAAGCACTCTATTCATGTTAACAAGCACATCAACACCTCCTTGGAACTAGGAAACCATTTAATATCATTCAACAACGAGTATCTAATGATCATTAGCATTTCTTACAAGTATTTTCAGCTTAAACACTCATTAATATGGGGTTCTCTTCATTTCCTTCTAGCAAGGCTGGACTTTTTGTTGTAATCACTCATTCAAGCTTCATGATGTTGTAAACAGCTTGTGTACAAACAATAAGCACTCTATTCATGCTAACAAGCACATCAACACCTCCTTGGAACTAGGAAACCATTTAATATCATTAAACAACGAGTATCTAATGATCATTAGCATTTCTTACAAGTATTTTCAGCTTAAACACTCATTAACATGGGGTTCTCCTGATTTCCTTCTAACAAGGCTGCAGTTTTTGTTGTAATCACCCATTCAACCTTCATGATGTTGAAAACAGCTTGTGTACAAACAATAAGCACTCTATTCATGTTAACAAGCACATCAACACCTCCTTGGAACTTGGAAACCATTTAATATCATTAAACAACGATTATCTAATGATCATTAGCATTTCTTACAAGTATTTTCAGCTTAAACACTCATTAACATGGGGTTCTCCTGCTTTCCTTCTAACAAGGCTGGAGTTTTTGTTGTAATCACCAATTCAAGCTTCATGATATTGAAAACAGCTTGTGTACAAACAATAAGCACTCTATTCAGGTTAACAAGCACATCAACACCTCCTTGGAACTAGGAAACCATTTAATTTCTTTAAACAACGAGTATCTAAAAATCATCAGCATTTCCTACAAGTGTTTCAGCCTAATCACTCATTAATGTGTGCTTCTATTGATTTCCTTCTAACAAGGCTGGACTTTTTCTTGTAATCACTCATTCAAGTTTCATGATGTTGAAAGCAGCTTGTGTACAAACAATAAGCACTCTATTCATGTTAACAAGCACATCAACACCTCCCTGGAACAAGGAAACCATTTAATTTCTTCAAACAACGAGTATCTAAAGATCATCAGCATTTCTTACAAGTATTTCAGCCTAATCACTCATTAATGTGTGCTTCTCTTGATTTCCTTCTAACGAGGCTGGACTTGTTGTTGTAATCACTCATTCAAGCTTCATGATGTTGAAAACAGCTTGTGTACAAACAATAAGCAATCTATTCATGTTAACAAGCACATCAACACCTCCTTGGAACTAGGAAACCATTTAATTTCTTGAAACAACGAGTATCTAAAGATCATCTGCATTTCTTACAAGTATTTCAGCCAAATCACTCATTAATGTGTTCTTCTCTTGATTTTCCATCTAACGAGGCTGGACTTGTTGTTGTAATCACTCATTCAAGCTTCATGATGTTGAAAACAGCTTGTGTACAAAGAATAAGCACTCTATTTATGTTAACAAGGACATCAACACCTCCTTGGAACTAGGAAACCATTTAATATCATTAAACAACGAGTATCTAATGATCATTCGCATTTCTTACAAGTATTTTCAGCTTAAACACTCATTAACATGGGGTTCTCCTGCTTTCCTTCTAACAAGGCTGGAGTTTTTGTTGTAATCACCCATTCAAGCTTCATGATCTTGAAAACAGCTTGTGTACAAACAATAAGCACTCTATTCATGTTAACAAGCACATCAACACCTCCTTGGAACTAGGAAACCATTTAATTTCTTCAAACAACGAGTATCTAAAGATCATCAGCATTTCTTTCAAGTATTTCAGCCTAATCACTCATTAATGTGTGCTTCTCTTGATTTCCTTCTAACGAGGCTGGACTTGTTGTTGTAATCACTCATTCAAGCTTCATGATGTTGAAAACAGCTTGTGTACAAAGAATAAGCACTCTATTCATGTTAACAAGCACATCAACACCTCCTTGGAACTAGGAAACCATTTAATTTCTTGAAACAACGAGTATCTAAAGATCGTCAGCATTTCTTACAAGTATTTCAGCCTAATCACTCATTAATGTGTGCTTCTCTTGATTTTCCTTCTAACGAGGCTGGACTTGATGTTGTAATCACTCATTCAAGCTTCATGATGTTGAAAACAGCTTGTGTACAAAGAATAAGCACTCTATTCATGTTAACAAGCACATCAACACCTCCTTGGAACTAGGAAACCTTTTAATTTCTTTAAACAACGAGTATCTAAAGATCATCAGCATTTCTTACAAGTATTTCAGCCTAATCACTCATTAATGTGTGCTTCTCTTGATTTGCTTCTAACAAGGCTGGACTTTTTGTTGTAATCACTCATTCAATCTTCATTATGTTGAAAACAGCTTGTGTACAAACAATAAGCACTCTATTCATGTTAACAAGCACATCAACACCTCCTTGGAACTAGGAAACCATTTAATATCATTAAACAACGAGTATCTAATGATCATTCGCATTTCTTACAAGTATTTTCAGCTTAAAAACTCATTAACATGGGTTCTCCTGATTTCCTTCTAACAAGGCTGCAGTTTTTGTTGTAATCACCCATTCAACCTTCATGATGTTGAAAACAGCTTGTGTACAAACAATAAGCACTCTATTCATGTTAACAAGCACATCAACACCTCCTTGGAACTAGGAAACCATTTCATTTCTTCAAACAACGAGTATCTAAAGATCATCAGCATTTCTTACAAGTATTTCAGCCTAATCACTCATTAATGTGTGCTTCTCTTGATTTCCTTCTAACGAGGCTGGACTTCTTGTTGTAATCACTCATTCAAGCTTCATGATGTTGAAAACAGCTTGTGTACAAAGAATAAGCACTCTATTCATGTTAACAAGCACATCAACACCTCCTTGGAACTAGGAAACCATTTCATTTCTTTAAACAACGAGTATCTAAAGATCATCAGCATTTCTTACAAGTATTTCAGCCTAATCACTCATTAATGTGTGCTTCTCTTGATTTGCTTCTAACAAGGCTGGACTTTTTGTTTATAATCACTCATTCAATCTTCATGATGTTGAAAACAGCTTGTGCACAAACAATAAGCACTCTATTCATGTTAACAAGCACATCAACACCTCCTTGGAACTAGGAAACCATTTAATATCATTAAACAACGAGTATCTAATGATCATTAGCATCTCATACAAGTATTTTCAGCTTAGACCCTCATTAATATGTGGTCCTCTTGATTTCCTTTTAGCAAGGCTGGACTTGTTGTTGTAATCACTCATTCAAGCTTCATGATGTTGAAAACAGCTTGTGTACAAACAATAAGCACTCTATTCATGTTAACAAGCACATCAACACCTCCTTGGAACTAGGAAACCATTTAATTTCTTGAAACAACGAGTATCTAAACATCATCAGCATTTCTTACAAGTATTTCAGCCTAATCACTCATTAATGTGTGGTTCTCTTGATTTTCCTTCTAACGAGGCTGCACTTGTTGTTGTAATCACTCATGCAAGCTTCATGATGTTGAAAACAGCTTGTGTACAAAGAATAAGCACTCTATTCATGTTAACAAGCACATCAACACCTCCTTGGAACTAGCAAAACCTTTTAATTTCTTTAAACAACGAGTATCTAAAGATCATCAGCATTTCTTACAAGTATTTCAGCCTAATCACTCATTAATGTGTGCTTCTCTTGATTTGCTTCTAACAAGGCTGGACTTTTTGTTGTAATCACTCATTCAATCTTCATGATGTTGAAAACAGCTTGTGCACAAACAATAAGCACTCTATTCATGTTAACAAGCACATCAACACCTCCTTGGAACTAGGAAACCATTTAATATCATTAAACAACGAGTATCTAATGATCATTCGCATTTCTTACAAGTATTTTCAGCTTAAACACTCATTAACATGGGGTTCTCCTGCTTTCCTTCTAACAAGGCTGGAGTTTTTGCTGTAATCACCCATTCAAGCTTCATGATCTTGAAAACAGCTTGTGTACAAACAATAAGCACTCTATTCATGTTAACAAGCACATCAACACCTCCTTGGAACTAGGAAACCATTTAATTTCTTCAAACAACGAGTATCTAAAGATCATCAGCATTTCTTTCAAGTATTTCAGCCTAATCACTCATTAATGTGTGCTTCTCTTGATTTCCTTCTAACGAGGCTGGACTTGTTGTTGTAATCACTCATTCAAGCTTCAGGATGTTGAAAACAGCTTGTGTACAAAGAATAAGCACTCTATTCATGTTAACAAGCACATCAACACCTCCTTGGAACTAGGAAACCATTTAATTTCTTGAAACAACGAGTATCTAAAGATCATCAGCATTTCTTACAAGTATTTCAGCCTAATCACTCATTAATGTGTGCTTCTCTTGATTTTCCTTCTAACGAGGCTGGACTTGTTGTTGTAATCACTCATTCAAGCTTCATGATGTTGAAAACAGCTTGTGTACAAAGAATAAGCACTCTATTCATGTTAACAAGCACATCAAGACCTCCTTGGAACTAGGAAACCTTTTAATTTCTTTAAACAACGAGTATCTAAAGATCGTCAGCATTTCTTACAAGTATTTCAGCCTAATCACTCATTCATGTGTGCTTCTCTTGATTTGCTTCTAACAAGGCTGGACTTTTTGTTGTAATCACTCATTCAATCTTCATGATGTTGAAAACAGCTTGAGTACAAACAATAAGCACTCTATTCATGTTAACAAGCACATCAACACCTCCTTGGAACTAGGAAACCATTTAATATCATTAAACAACGGGTATCTAACGATCATTCGCATTTCTTACAAGTATTTTCAGCTTAAACACTCATTAACATGGGGTTCTCCTGCTTTCCTTCAAACCAGGCTGGAGTTTTTGTTGTAATCACCCATTCAAGCTTCATGATATTGAAAACAGCTTGTGTACAAACAATAAGCACTCTATTCATGTTAACAAGCACATCAACACCTCCTTGGAACTAGGAACCCATTTAATTTCTTCAAATAACGAGTATCTAAAGATCATCAGCATTTCTTACAAGTATTTCAGCCTAATCACTCATTAATGTGTGCTTCTCTTGATTTCCTTCTAACGAGGCTGGACTTGTTGTTGTAATCTCTCATTCAAGCTTCATGATGTTGAAAACAGCTTGTGTACAAAGAATAAGCACTCTATTCATGTTAACAAGCACATCAACACCTCCTTGGAACTAGGAAACCATTTAATTTCTTGAAACAACGAGTATCTAAAGATCATCAGCATTTCTTACAAGTATTTCAGCCTAATCACTCATTAATGTCTGCTTCACTTGATTTTCCTTCTAACGAGGCTGGACTTGTTGTTGTAATCACTCATTCAAGCTTCGTGATGTTGAAAACAGCTTGTGTACAAAGAATAAGCACTCTATTCATTTTAACAAGCACATCAACACCTCCTTGGAACAAGGAAACCATTTAATTTCTTGAAACAACGAGTATCTAAAGATCATCAGCATTTCTTACAAGTATTTCAGCCTAATCACTCATTAATGTGTGCTTCTCTTGATTTTCCTTCTAACGAGGCTGGACTTGTTGTTGTAATCACTCATTCAAGCTTCATGATGTTGAAAACAGCTTGTGTACAAAGAATAAGCACTCTATTCATGTTAACAAGCACATCAAGACCTCCTTGGAACTAGGAAACCTTTTAATTTCTTTAAACAACGAGTATCTAAAGATCGTCAGCATTTCTTACAAGTATTTCAGCCTAATCACTCATTCATGTGTGCTTCTCTTGATTTGCTTCTAACAAGGCTGGACTTTTTGTTGTAATCACTCATTCAATCTTCATGATGTTGAAAACAGCTTGAGTACAAACAATAAGCACTCTATTCATGTTAACAAGCACATCAACACCTCCTTGGAACTAGGAAACCATTTAATATCATTAAACAACGAGTATCTAACGATCATTCGCATTTCTTACAAGTATTTTCAGCTTAAACACTCATTAACATGGGGTTCTCCTGCTTTCCTTCAAACCAGGCTGGAGTTTTTGTTGTAATCACCCATTCAAGCTTCATGATATTGAAAACAGCTTGTGTACAAACAATAAGCACTCTATTCATGTTAACAAGCACATCAACACCTCCTTGGAACTAGGAACCCATTTAATTTCTTCAAACAACGAGTATCTAAAGATCATCAGCATTTCTTACAAGTATTTCAGCCTAATCACTCATTAATGTGTGCTTCTCTTGATTTCCTTCTAACGAGGCTGGACTTGTTGTTGTAATCACTCATTCAAGCTTCATGATGTTGAAAACAGCTTGTGTACAAACAATAAGCACTCTATTCATGTTAACAAGCACATCAACACCTCCTTGGAACTAGGAAACCATTTAATTTCTTGAAACAACGAGTATCTAAAGATCATCAGCATTTCTTACAAGTATTTCAGCCTAATCACTCATTAATGTGTGCTTCTCTTGATTTTCCTTCTAACGAGGCTGGACTTGTTGTTGTAATCACTCATTCAAGCTTCGTGATGTTGAAAACAGCTTGTGTACAAAGAATAAGCACTCTATTCATTTTAACAAGCACATCAACACCTCCTTGGAACGAGGAAACCATTTAATTTCTTGAAACAACGAGTATCTAAAGATCATCAGCATTTCTTACAAGTATTTCAGCCTAATCACTCATTAATGTGTGCTTCTCTTGATTTTCCTTCTAACGAGGCTGGACTTGTTGTTGTAATCACTCATTCAAGCTTCATGATGTTGAAAACAGCTTGTGTACAAAGAATAAGCACTCTATTCATGTTAACAAGCACATCAACACCTCCTTGGAACTAGGAAACCTTTTAATTTCTTTAAACAACGAGTATCTAAAGATCGTCAGCATTTCTTACAAGTATTTCAGCCTAATCACTCATTCATGTGTGCTTCTCTTGATTTGCTTCTAACAAGGCTGGACTTTTTGTTGTAATCACTCATTCAATCTTCATGATGTTGAAAACAGCTTGTGTACAAACAATAAGCACTCTATTCATGTTAACAAGCACATCAACACCTCCTTGGAACTAGGAAACCATTTAATATCATTAAACAACGAGTATCTAACGATCATTCGCATTTCTTACAAGTATTTTCAGCTTAAACAATCATTAACATGGGGTTCTCCTGCTTTCCTTCTAACCAGGCTGGAGTTTTTGTTGTAATCACCCATTCAAGCTTCATGATATTGAAAACAGCTTGTGTACAAACAATAAGCACTCTATTCATGTTAACAAGCACATCAACACCTCCTTGGAACTAGGAAACCCATTTAATTTCTTCAAACAACGAGTATCTGAAGATCATCAGCATTTCTTACAAGTATTTCAGCCTAATCACTCATTAATGTGTGCTTCTCTTGATTTCCTTCTAACGAGGCTGGACTTGTTGTTGTAATCTCTCATTCAAGCTTCATGATGTTGAAAACAGCTTGTGTACAAAGAATAAGCACTCTATTCATGTTAACAAGCACATCAACACCTCCTTGGAACTAGGAAACCATTTAATTTCTTCAAACAACGAGTATCTAAAGATCATCAGCATTTCTTACAAGTATTTCAGCCTAATCACTCATTAATGTGTGCTTCTCTTGATTTCCTTCTAACGAGGCTGGACTTGTTGTTGTAATCACTCATTCAAGCTTCATGATGTTGAAAACAGCTTGTGTACAAAGAATAAGCACTCTATTCATGTTAACAAGCACATCAACACCTCCTTGGAACTAGGAAACCTTTTAATTTCTTTAAACAACGAGTATCTAAAGATCGTCAGCATTTCTTACAAGTATTTCAGCCTAATCACTCATTAATGTGTGCTTCTCTTGATTTGCTTCTAACAAGGCTGGACTTTTTGTTGTAATCACTCATTCAATCTTCATGATGTTGAAAACAGCTTGTGTACAAACAATAAGCACTCTATTCATGTTAACAAGCACATCAACACCTCCTTGGAACTAGGAAACCATTTAATATCATTAAACAACGAGTATCTAATGATCATTCGCATTTCTTACAAGTATTTTCAGCTTAAACACTCATTAACATGGGGTTCTCCTGCTTTCCTTCTAACAAGGCTGGAGTTTTTGTTGTAATCACCCATTCAAGCTTCATGATATTGAAAACAGCTTGTGTACAAACAATAAGCACTCTATTCATGTTAACAAGCACATCAACACCTCCTTGGAACTAGGAAACCATTTAATTTCTTCAAACAACGAGTATCTAAAGATCATCAGCATTTCTTACAAGTATTTCAGCCTAATCACTCATTAATGTGTGCTTCTCTTGATTTCCTTCTAACGAGGCTGGACTTGTTGTTGTAATCTCTCATTCAAGCTTCATGATGTTGAAAACAGCTTGTGTACAAAGAATAAGCACTCTATTCATGTTAACAAGCACATCAACACCTCCTTGGAACTAGGAAACCATTTAATTTCTTAAACAACGAGTATCTAAAGATCATCAGCATTTCTTACAAGTATTTCAGCCTAATCACTCATTAATGTGTGCTTCTCTTGATTTCCTTCTAACGAGGCTGGACTTTTGTTGTAATCACTCATTCAAGCTTCATGATGTTGAAAACAGCTTGTGTACAAACAATAAGCACTCTATTCATGTTAACAAGCACATCAACACCTCCTTGGAACTAGGAAACCATTTAATTTCTTTAAACAACGAGTATCTAAAGATCATCAGCATTTCTTACAAGTATTTCAGCCTAATCACTCATTAATGTGTGCTTCTCTTGATTTCCTTCTAACGAGGCTGGACTTTTGTTGTAATCACTCATTCAAGCTTCATGATGTTGAAAACAGCTTGTGTACAAACAATAAGCACTCTATTCATGTTAACAAGCACATCAACACCTCCTTGGAACTAGGAAACCATTTAATATCATTAAACAACGAGTATCTAATGATCATTCGCATTTCTTACAAGTATTTTCAGCTTAAACACTCATTAACATGGGGTTCTCCTGATTTCCTTCTAACAAGGCTGGAGTTTTTGTTGTAATCACCCATTCAAGCTTCATGATGTTGAAAACAGCTTGTGTACAAACAATAAGCACTCTATTCATGTTAACAAGCACATCAACACCTCCTTGGAACTAGGAAACCATTTAATTTCTTAAACAACGAGTATCTAAAGATCATCAGCATTTCTTACAAGTATTTCAGCCTAATCACTCATTAATGTGTGCTTCTCTTGATTTCCTTCTAACGAGGCTGGACTTGTTGTTGTAATCACTCATTCAAGCTTCATGATGTTGAAAACAGCTTGTGTACAAACAATAAGCACTCTATTCATGTTAACAAGCACATCAACACCTCCTTGGAACTAGGAAACCATTTAATTTCTTAAACAACGAGTATCTAAAGATCATCAGCATTTCTTACAAGTATTTCAGCCTAATCACTCATTAATGTGTGCTTCTCTTGATTTCCTTCTAACAAGGCTGGACTTTTGTTGTAATCACTCATTCAAGCTTCATGATGTTGAAAACAGCTTGTGTACAAACAATAAGCACTCTATTCATGTTAACAAGCACATCAACACCTCCTTGGAACTAGGAAACCATTTAATTTCTTAAACAACGAGTATCTAAAGATCATCAGCATTTCTTACAAGTATTTCAGCCTAATCACTCATTAATGTGTGCTTCTCTTGATTTTCCTTCTAACGAGGCTGGACTTGTTGTTGTAATCACTCATTCAAGCTTCATGATGTTGAAAACAGCTTGTGTACAAAGAATAAGCACTCTATTCATGTTAACAAGCACATCAACACCTCCTTGGAACTAGGAAACCATTTAATTTCTTTAAACAACGAGTATCTAAAGATCATTCGCATTTCTTACAAGTATTTCAGCCTAAACACTCATTAACATGGGGTTCTCTGATTTCCTTCTAACGAGGCTGGACTTTTTGTTGTAATCACTCATTCAAGCTTCATGATGTTGAAAACAGCTTGTGTACAAACAATAAGCACTCTATTCATGTTAACAAGCACATCAACACCTCCTTGGAACTAGGAAACCATTTAATTTCTTTAAACAACGAGTATCTAAAGATCATCAGCATTTCTTACAAGTATTTCAGCCTAATCACTCATTAATGTGTGCTTCTCTTGATTTCCTTCTAACGAGGCTGGACTTGTTGTTGTAATCACTCATTCAAGCTTCATGATGTTGAAAACAGCTTGTGTACAAACAATAAGCACTCTATTCATGTTAACAAGCACATCAACACCTCCTTGGAACTAGGAAACCATTTAATTTCTTGAAACAACGAGTATCTAAAGATCATCAGCATTTCTTACAAGTATTTCAGCCTAATCACTCATTAATGTGTGCTTCTCTTGATTTCCTTCTAACGAGGCTGGACTTGTTGTTGTAATCACTCATTCAAGCTTCATGATGTTGAAAACAGCTTGTGTACAAAGAATAAGCACTCTATTCATGTTAACAAGCACATCAACACCTCCTTGGAACTAGGAAACCATTTAATTTCTTTAAACAACGAGTATCTAAAGATCATCAGCATTTCTTACAAGTATTTCAGCCTAATCACTCATTAATGTGTGCTTCTCTTGATTTCCTTCTAACGAGGCTGGACTTGTTGTTGTAATCACTCATTCAAGCTTCATGATGTTGAAAACAGCTTGTGTACAAACAATAAGCACTCTATTCATGTTAACAAGCACATCAACACCTCCTTGGAACTAGGAAACCTTTAATTTCTTTAAACAACGAGTATCTAAAGATCATCAGCATTTCTTACAAGTATTTCAGCCTAATCACTCATTAATGTGTGCTTCTCTTGATTTCCTTCTAACAAGGCTGGACTTGTTGTTGTAATCACTCATTCAAGCTTCATGATGTTGAAAACAGCTTGTGTACAAAGAATAAGCACTCTATTCATGTTAACAAGCACATCAACACCTCCTTGGAACTAGGAAACCATTTAATTTCTTTAAACAACGAGTATCTAAAGATCATCAGCATTTCTTACAAGTATTTCAGCCTAATCACTCATTAATGTGTGCTTCTCTGATTTCCTTCTAACGAGGCTGGACTTTTGTTGTAATCACTCATTCAAGCTTCATGATGTTGAAAACAGCTTGTGTACAAACAATAAGCACTCTATTCATGTTAACAAGCACATCAACACCTCCTTGGAACTAGGAAACCATTTAATTTCTTTAAACAACGAGTATCTAAAGATCATCAGCATTTCTTACAAGTATTTCAGCCTAATCACTCATTAATGTGTGCTTCTCTTGATTTTCCTTCTAACGAGGCTGGACTTGTTGTTGTAATCACTCATTCAAGCTTCATGATGTTGAAAACAGCTTGTGTACAAACAATAAGCACTCTATTCATGTTAACAAGCACATCAACACCTCCTTGGAACTAGGAAACCATTTAATATCATTAAACAACGAGTATCTAATGATCATTAGCATTTCTTACAAGTATTTTCAGCTTAAACACTCATTAATATGGGTTCTCTTGATTTCCTTCTAGCAAGGCTGGACATTTTGTTGTAATCACCCATTCAAGCTTCATGATGTTGAAAACAGCTTGTTTACAAACAATAAGCACTCTATTCATGTGAACAAGCACATCAACACCTCCTTGGAACTAGGAAACCATTTAATATCATTAAACAACGAGTATCTAAAGATCATCAGCATTTCTTACAAGTATTTCAGCCTAATCACTCATTAATGTGTGCTTCTCTTGATTTTCCATCTAACGAGGCTGGACTTGTTGTTGTAATCACTCATTCAAGCTTCGTGATGTTGAAAACAGCTTGTGTACAAAGAATAAGCACTCTATTCAAGTTAACAAGCACATCAACACCTCCTTGGAACTAGGAAACCATTTAATATCATTAAACAACGAGTATCTAACGATCATTCGCATTTCTTACAAGTATTTTCAGCTTAAACACTCATTAACATGGGGTTCTCCTGATTTCCTTCTAACAAGGCTGCAGTTTTTGTTGTAATCACCCATTCAACCTTCATGATGTTGAAAACAGCTTGTGTACAAACAATAAGCACTCTATTCATGTTAACAAGCACATCAACACCTCCTTGGAACTAGGAAACCATTTCATTTCTTTAAACAACGAGTATCTAAAGATCATCAGCATTTCTTACAAGTATTTCAGCCTAATCACTCATTAATGTGTGCTTCTCTTGATTTCCTTCTAACGAGGCTGGACTTGTTGTTGTAATCACTCATTCAAGCTTCCTGATGTTGAAAACAGCTTGTGTACAAACAATAACCACTCTATTCATGTTAACAAGCACATCAACACCTCCTTGGAACTAGGAAACCATTTAATTTCTTGAAACAACGAGTATCTAAAGATCATCAGCATTTCTTACAAGTATTTCAGCCTAATCACTCATTAATGTGTGCTTCTCTTGATTTCCTTCTAACGAGGCTGGACTTGTTGTTGTAATCACTCATTCAAGCTTCATGATGTTGAAAACAGCTTGTGTACAAAGAATAAGCACTCTATTCATGTTAACAAGCACATCAACACCTCCTTGGAACTAGGAAACCATTTAATTTCTTGAAACAACGAGTATCTAAAGATCATCAGCATTTCTTACAAGTATTTCAGCCTAATCACTCATTAATGTGTGCTTCTCTTGATTTTCCTTCTAACGAGGCTGGACTTGTTGTTGTAATCACTCATTCAAGCTTCGTGATGTTGAAAACAGCTTGTGTACAAAGAATAAGCACTCTATTCATGTTAACAAGCACATCAACACCTCCTTGGAACTAGGAAACCATTTAATTTCTTGAAACAACGAGTATCTAAAGATCATCAGCATTTCTTACAAGTATTTCAGCCTAATCACTCATTAATGTGTGCTTCTCTTGATTTCCTTCTAACGAGGCTGGACTTGTTGTTGTAATCACTCATTCAAGCTTCATGATGTTGAAAACAGCTTGTGTACAAACAATAAGCACTCTATTCATGTTAACAAGCACATCAACACCTCCTTGGAACTAGGAAACCTTTAATTTCTTTAAACAACGAGTATCTAAAGATCATCAGCATTTCTTACAAGTATTTCAGCCTAATCACTCATTAATGTGTGCTTCTCTTGATTTGCTTCTAACAAGGCTGGACTTTTTGTTGTAATCACTCATTCAATCTTCATGATGTTGAAAACAGCTTGTGTACAAACAATAAGCACTCTATTCATGTTAACAAGCACATCAACACCTCCTTGGAACTAGGAACCATTTAATATCATTAAACAACGAGTATCTAATGATCATTCGCATTTCTTACAAGTATTTTCAGCTTAAACACTCATTAACATGGGGTTCTCCTGCTTTCCTTCTAACAAGGCTGGAGTTTTTGTTGTAATCACCCATTCAAGCTTCATGATATTGAAAACAGCTTGTGTACAAACAATAAGCACTCTATTCATGTTAACAAGCACATCAACACCTCCTTGGAACTAGGAAACCATTTAATATCATTAAACAACGAGTATCTAATGATCATTAGCATTTCTTACAAGTATTTTCAGCTTAAACACTCATTAATATGGGGTTCTCTTGATTTCCTTCTAGCAAGGCTGGACTTTTTGTTGTAATCACTCATTCAAGCTTCATGATGTTGAAAACAGCTTGTGTACAAACAATAAGCACTCTATTCATGTTAACAAGCACATCAACACCTCCTTGGAACTAGGAAACCATTTAATATCTTTAAACAACGAGTATCTAAAGATCATCAGCATTTCTTACAAGTATTTCAGCCTAATCACTCATTAATGTGTGCTTCTCTTGATTTCCTTCTAACGAGGCTGGACTTGTTGTTGTAATCACTCATTCAAGCTTCGTGATGTTGAAAACAGCTTGTGTACAAACAATAAGCACTCTATTCATGTTAACAAGCACATCAACACCTCCTTGGAACTAGGAAACCATTTAATATCATTAAACAACGAGTATCTAACGATCATTCGCATTTCTTACAAGTATTTTCAGCTTAAACACTCATTAACATGGGGTTCTCCTGATTTCCTTCTAACAAGGCTGCAGTTTTTGTTGTAATCACCCATTCAACCTTCATGATGTTGAAAACAGCTTGTGTACAAACAATAAGCACTCTATTCATGTTAACAAGCACATCAACACCTCCTTGGAACTAGGAAACCATTTCATTTCTTTAAACAACGAGTATCTAAAGATCATCAGCATTTCTTACAAGTATTTCAGCCTAATCACTCATTAATGTGTGCTTCTCTTGATTTCCTTCTAACGAGGCTGGACTTGTTGTTGTAATCACTCATTCAAGCTTCCTGATGTTGAAAACAGCTTGTGTACAAACAATAAGCACTCTATTCATGTTAACAAGCACATCAACACCTCCTTGGAACTAGGAAACCATTTAATTTCTTGAAACAACGAGTATCTAAAGATCATCAGCATTTCTTACAAGTATTTCAGCCTAATCACTCATTAATGTGTGCTTCTCTTGATTTCCTTCTAACGAGGCTGGACTTGTTGTTGTAATCTCTCATTCAAGCTTCATGATGTTGAAAACAGCTTGTGTACAAAGAATAAGCACTCTATTCATGTTAACAAGCACATCAACACCTCCTTGGAACTAGGAAACCATTGAATTTCTTGAAACAACGAGTATCTAAAGATCATCAGCATTTCTTACAAGTATTTCAGCCTAATCACTCATTAATGTGTGCTTCTCTTGATTTCCTTCTAACGAGGCTGGACTTGTTGTTGTAATCACTCATTCAAGCTTCATGATGTTGAAAACAGCTTGTGTACAAAGAATAACCACTCTATTCATGTTAACAAGCACATCAACACCTCCTTGGAACTAGGAAACCTTTTAATTTCTTGAAACAACGAGTATCTAAAGATCATCAGCATTTCTTACAAGTATTTCAGCCTAATCACTCATTAATGTGTGTTTCTCTTGATTTGCTTCTAACGAGGCTGGACTTTTTGTTGTAATCACTCATTCAATCTTCATGATGTTGAAAACAGCTTGTGTACAAACAATAAGCACTCTATTCATGTTAACAAGCACATCAACACCTCCTTGGAACTAGGAAACCATTTAATATCATTAAACAACGAGTATCTAATGATCATTCGCATTTCCTACAAGTATGTTCAGCTTAAACACTCATTAACATGGGGTTCTCCTGCTTTCCTTCTAACAAGGCGGGAGTTTTTGTTGTAATCACCCATTCAAGCTTCATGATATTGAAAACAGCTTGTGTACAAACAATAAGCACTCTATTCATGTTAACAAGCACATCAACACCTCCTTGGAACTAGGAAACCTTTTAATTTCTTTGAAACAACGAGTATCTAAAGATCATCAGCATTTCTTACAAGTATTTCAGCCTAATCACTCATTAATGTGTGCTTCTCTTGATTTCCTTCTAACGAGGCTGGACTTGTTGTTGTAATCACTCATTCAAGCTTCATGATGTTGAAAACAGCTTGTGTACAAACAATAAGCACTCTATTCATGTTAACAAGCACATCAACACCTCCTTGGAACTAGGAAACCTTTTAATTTCTTTAAACAACGAGTATCTAAAGATCATCAGCATTTCTTACAAGTATTTCAGCCTAATCACTCATTAATGTGTGCTTCTCTTGATTTGCCTTCTAACGAGGCTGGACTTTTTGTTGTAATCACTCATTCAATCTTCATGATGTTGAAAACAGCTTGTGTACAAACAATAAGCACTCTATTCATGTTAACAAGCACATCAACACCTCCTTGGAACTAGGAACCATTTAATATCATTAAACAACGAGTATCTAATGATCATTCGCATTTCTTACAAGTATTTCAGCTTAAACACTCATTAACATGGGGTTCTCCTGCTTTCCTTCTAACAAGGCTGGAGTTTTTGTTGTAATCACCCATTCAAGCTTCATGATATTGAAAACAGCTTGTGTACAAACAATAAGCACTCTATTCATGTTAACAAGCACATCAACACCTCCTTGGAACTAGGAAACCTTTTAATTTCTTTAAACAACGAGTATCTAAAGATCATCAGCATTTCTTACAAGTATTTCAGCCTAATCACTCATTAATGTGTGCTTCTCTTGATTTCCTTCTAACGAGGCTGGACTTGTTGTTGTAATCACTCATTCAAGCTTCATGATGTTGAAAACAGCTTGTGTACAAACAATAAGCACTCTATTCATGTTAACAAGCACATCAACACCTCCTTGGAACTAGGAAACCTTTTAATTTCTTTAAACAACGAGTATCTAAAGATCATCAGCATTTCTTACAAGTATTTCAGCCTAATCACTCATTAATGTGTGCTTCTCTTGATTTCCTTCTAACGAGGCTGGACTTGTTGTTGTAATCACTCATTCAATCTTCATGATGTTGAAAACAGCTTGTGTACAAACAATAAGCACTCTATTCATGTTAACAAGCACATCAACACCTCCTTGGAACTAGGAAACCATTTAATATCATTAAACAACGAGTATCTAAAGATCATTCAGCATTTCTTACAAGTATTTCAGCCTTAATCACTCATTAATGTGTGCTTCTCTTGATTTCCTTCTAACAAGGCTGGACTTTTTGTTGTAATCACTCATTCAAGCTTCATGATGTTGAAAACAGCTTGTGTACAAACAATAAGCACTCTATTCATGTTAACAAGCACATCAACACCTCCTTGGAACTAGGAAACCATTTAATTTCTTTAAACAACGAGTATCTAAAGATCATCAGCATTTCTTACAAGTATTTCAGCCTAATCACTCATTAATGTGTGCTTCTCTTGATTTCCTTCTAACAAGGCTGGACTTGTTGTTGTAATCACTCATTCAAGCTTCATGATGTTGAAAACAGCTTGTGTACAAACAATAAGCACTCTATTCATGTTAACAAGCACATCAACACCTCCTTGGAACTAGGAAACCATTTAATTTCTTTAAACAACGAGTATCTAAAGATCATCAGCATTTCTTACAAGTATTTCAGCCTAATCACTCATTAATGTGTGCTTCTCTTGATTTGCTTCTAACAAGGCTGGACTTTTTGTTGTAATCACTCATTCAATCTTCATGATGTTGAAAACAGCTTGTGTACAAACAATAAGCACTCTATTCATGTTAACAAGCACATCAACACCTCCTTGGAACTAGGAAACCATTTAATATCATTAAACAACGAGTATCTAATGATCATTCGCATTTCTTACAAGTATTTTCAGCTTAAACACTCATTAACATGGGTTCTCCTGATTTCCTTCTAACAAGGCTGGAGTTTTTGTTGTAATCACCCATTCAACCTTCATGATGTTGAAAACAGCTTGTGTACAAACAATAAGCACTCTATTCATGTTAACAAGCACATCAACACCTCCTTGGAACTAGGAAACCATTTAATTTCTTTAAACAACGAGTATCTAAAGATCATCAGCATTTCTTACAAGTATTTCAGCCTAATCACTCATTAATGTGTGCTTCTCTTGATTTCCTTCTAACGAGGCTGGACTTGTTGTTGTAATCACTCATTCAAGCTTCATGATGTTGAAAACAGCTTGTGTACAAACAATAAGCACTCTATTCATGTTAACAAGCACATCAACACCTCCTTGGAACTAGGAAACCATTTAATTTCTTAAACAACGAGTATCTAAGATCATTCAGCATTTCTTACAAGTATTTCAGCCTAATCACTCATTAATGTGTGCTTCTCTTGATTTCCTTCTAACAAGGCTGGACTTTTGTTGTAATCACTCATTCAAGCTTCATGATGTTGAAAACAGCTTGTGTACAAACAATAAGCACTCTATTCATGTTAACAAGCACATCAACACCTCCTTGGAACTAGGAAACCATTTAATTTCTTAAACAACGAGTATCTAAAGATCATCAGCATTTCTTACAAGTATTTCAGCCTAATCACTCATTAATGTGTGCTTCTCTTGATTTCCTTCTAACGAGGCTGGACTTTTGTTATAATCACTCATTCAAGCTTCATGATGTTGAAAACTGCTTGTGTACAAAGAATAAGCACTCTATTCATGTTAACAAGCACATCAACACCTCCTTGGAACTAGGAAACCTTTTAATTTCTTTAAACAACGAGTATCTAAAGATCATCAGCATTTCTTACAAGTATTTCAGCCTAATCACTCATTAATGTGTGCTTCTCTTGATTTGCTTCTAACAAGGCTGGACTTTTTGTTGTAATCACTCATTCAATCTTCATGATGTTGAAAACAGCTTGTGTACAAACAATAAGCACTCTATTCATGTTAACAAGCACATCAACACCTCCTTGGAACTAGGAAACCATTTAATATCATTAAACAACGAGTATCTAATGATCATTCGCATTTCTTACAAGTATTTTCAGCTTAAACACTCATTAACATGGGGTTCTCCTGATTTCCTTCTAACAAGGCTGCAGTTTTTGTTGTAATCACCCATTCAAACTTCATGATGTTGAAAACAGATTGTGTACAAACAATAAGCACTCTATTCATGTTAACAAGCACATCAACACCTCCTTGGAACTAGGAAACCATTTCATTTCTTTAAACAACGAGTATCTAAAGATCATCAGCATTTCTTACAAGTATTTCAGCCTAATCACTCATTAATGTGTGCTTCTCTTGATTTGCTTCTAACAAGGCTGGACTTTTTGTTGTAATCACTCATTCAATCTTCATGATGTTGAAAACAGCTTGTGTACAAACAATAAGCACTCTATTCATGTTAACAAGCACATCAACACCTCCTCGGAACTAGGAAACCATTTAATTTCTTCAAACAACGAGTATCTAAAGATCATCAGCATTTCTTACAAGTATTTCAGCCTAATCACTGATTAATGTGTGCTTCTCTTGATTTCCTTCTAACGAGGCTGGACTTGTTGTTGTAATCACTCATTCAAGCTTCATGATGTTGAAAACAGCTTGTGTACAAACAATAACCACTCTATTCATGTTAACAAGCACATCAACACCTCCTTGGAACTAGGAAACCATTTAATTTCTTTAAACAACGAGTATCTAAAGATCATCAGCATTTCTTACAAGTATTTCAGCCTAATCACTCATTAATGTGTGCTTCTCTTGATTTGCTTCTAACAAGGCTGGACTTTTTGTTGTAATCACTCATTCAATCTTCATGATGTTGAAAACAGCTTGTGTACAAACAATAAGCACTCTATTCATGTTAACAAGCACATCAACACCTCCTTGGAACTAATATCATTAAACAACGAGTATCTAATGATCATTCGCATTTCTTACAAGTATTTCAGCTTAAACACTCATTAACATGGGGTTCTCCTGCTTTCCTTCTAACAAGGCTGGAGTTTTTGTTGTAATCACCCATTCAAGCTTCATGATATTGAAAACAGCTTGTGTACAAACAATAAGCACTCTATTCATGTTAACAAGCACATCAACACCTCCTTGGAACTAGGAAACCATTTAATTTCTTCAAACAACGAGTATCTAAAGATCATCAGCATTTCTTACAAGTATTTCAGCCTAATCACTGATTAATGTGTGCTTCTCTTGATTTCCTTCTAACGAGGCTGGACTTGTTGTTCTAATCACTCATTCAAGCTTCATGATGTTGAAAACTGCTTGTGTACAAAGAATAAGCACTCTATTCATGTTAACAAGCACATCAACACCTCCTTGGAACTAGGAAACCTTTTAATTTCTTTAAACAACGAGTATCTAAAGATCATCAGCATTTCTTACAAGTATTTCAGCCTAATCACTCATTAATGTGTGCTTCACTTGATTTGCTTCTAACAAGGCAGGACTTTTTGTTGTAATCACTCATTCAATCTTCATGATGTTGAAAACAGCTTGTGTACAAACAATAAGCACTCTATTCATGTTAACAAGCAAATCAACACCTCCTTGGAACTAGGAAACCATTTAATATCATTAAACAACGAGTATCTAATGATCATTCGCATTTCTTACAAATATTTTCAGCTTAAACACTCATTAACATGGGGTTCTCCTGATTTCCTTCTAACAAGGCTGCAGTTTTGTTGTAATCACCCATTCAAACTTCATGATGTTGAAAACAGATTATGTACAAACAATAAGCACTCTATTCATGTTAACAAGCACATCAACACCTCCTTGGAACTAGGAAACCATTTCATTTCTTTAAACAACGAGTATCTAAAGATCATCAGCATTTCTTACAAGTATTTCAGCCTAATCACTCATTAATGTGTGCTTCTCTTGATTGCTTCTAACAAGGCTGGACTTTTTGTTGTAATCACTCATTCAATCTTCATGATGTTGAAAACAGCTTGTGTACAAACAATAAGCACTCTATTCATGTTAACAAGCACATCAACACCTCCTCGGAACTAGGAAACCATTTAATTTCTTCAAACAACGAGTATCTAAAGATCATCAGCATTTCTTACAAGTATTTCAGCCTAATCACTGATTAATGTGTGCTTCTCTTGATTTCCTTCTAACGAGGCTGGACTTGTTGTTCTAATCACTCATTCAAGCTTCATGATGTTGAAAACAGCTTGGGTACAAACAATAACCACTCTATTCATGTTAACAAGCACATCAACACCTCCTTGGAACTAGGAAACCATTTAATTTCTTTAAACAACGAGTATCTAAAGATCATCAGCATTTCTTACAAGTATTTCAGCCTAATCACTCATTAATGTGTGCTTCTCTTGATTTGCTTCTAACAAGGCTGGACTTTTTGTTGTAATCACTCATTCAATCTTCATGATGTTGAAAACAGCTTGTGTACAAACAATAAGCACTCTATTCATGTTAACAAGCACATCAACACCTCCTTGGAACTAATATCATTAAACAACGAGTATCTAATGATCATTCGCATTTCTTACAAGTATTTCAGCTTAAACACTCATTAACATGGGGTTCTCCTGCTTTCCTTCTAACAAGGCTGGAGTTTTTGTTGTAATCACCCATTCAAGCTTCATGATATTGAAAACAGCTTGTGTACAAACAATAAGCACTCTATTCATGTTAACAAGCACATCAACACCTCCTCGGAACTAGGAAACCATTTAATTTCTTCAAACAACGAGTATCTAAAGATCATCAGCATTTCTTACAAGTATTTCAGCCTAATCACTGATTAATGTGTGCTTCTCTTGATTTCCTTCTAACGAGGCTGGACTTGTTGTTCTAATCACTCATTCAAGCTTCATGATGTTGAAAACTGCTTGTGTACAAAGAATAAGCACTCTATTCATGTTAACAAGCACATCAACACCTCCTTGGAACTAGGAAACCTTTTAATTTCTTTAAACAACGAGTATCTAAAGATCATCAGCATTTCTTACAAGTATTTCAGCCTAATCACTCATTAATGTGTGCTTCACTTGATTTGCTTCTAACAAGGCAGGACTTTTTGTTGTAATCACTCATTCAATCTTCATGATGTTGAAAACAGCTTGTGTACAAACAATAAGCACTCTATTCATGTTAACAAGCAAATCAACACCTCCTTGGAACTAGGAAACCATTTAATATCATTAAACAACGAGTATCTAATGATCATTCGCATTTCTTACAAATATTTTCAGCTTAAACACTCATTAACATGGGGTTCTCCTGATTTCCTTCTAACAAGGCTGCAGTTTTTGTTGTAATCACCCATTCAAACTTCATGATGTTGAAAACAGATTATGTACAAACAATAAGCACTCTATTCATGTTAACAAGCACATCAACACCTCCTTGGAACTAGGAAACCATTTCATTTCTTTAAACAACGAGTATCTAAAGATCATCAGCATTTCTTACAAGTATTTCAGCCTAATCACTCATTAATGTGTGCTTCTCTTGATTGCTTCTAACAAGGCTGGACTTTTTGTTGTAATCACTCATTCAATCTTCATGATGTTGAAAACAGCTTGTGTACAAACAATAAGCACTCTATTCATGTTAACAAGCACATCAACACCTCCTCGGAACTAGGAAACCATTTAATTTCTTCAAACAACGAGTATCTAAAGATCATCAGCATTTCTTACAAGTATTTCAGCCTAATCACTGATTAATGTGTGCTTCTCTTGATTTCCTTCTAACGAGGCTGGACTTGTTGTTCTAATCACTCATTCAAGCTTCATGATGTTGAAAACAGCTTGGGTACAAACAATAACCACTCTATTCATGTTAACAAGCACATCAACACCTCCTTGGAACTAGGAAACCATTTAATTTCTTTAAACAACGAGTATCTAAAGATCATCAGCATTTCTTACAAGTATTTCAGCCTAATCACTCATTAATGTGTGCTTCTCTTGATTTGCTTCTAACAAGGCTGGACTTTTTGTTGTAATCACTCATTCAATCTTCATGATGTTGAAAACAGCTTGTGTACAAACAATAAGCACTCTATTCATGTTAACAAGCACATCAACACCTCCTTGGAACTAATATCATTAAACAACGAGTATCTAATGATCATTCGCATTTCTTACAAGTATTTCAGCTTAAACACTCATTAACATGGGGTTCTCCTGCTTTCCTTCTAACAAGGCTGGAGTTTTTGTTGTAATCACCCATTCAAGCTTCATGATATTGAAAACAGCTTGTGTACAAACAATAAGCACTCTATTCATGTTAACAAGCACATCAACACCTCCTCGGAACTAGGAAACCATTTAATTTCTTCAAACAACGAGTATCTAAAGATCATCAGCATTTCTTACAAGTATTTCAGCCTAATCACTGATTAATGTGTGCTTCTCTTGATTTCCTTCTAACGAGGCTGGACTTGTTGTTCTAATCACTCATTCAAGCTTCATGATGTTGAAAACAGCTTGTGTACAAACAATAACCACTCTATTCATGTTAACAAGCACATCAACACCTCCTTGGAACTAGGAAACCATTTAATTTCTTTAAACAACGAGTATCTAAAGATCATCAGCATTTCTTACAAGTATTTCAGCCTAATCACTCATTAATGTGTGCTTCTCTTGATTTTCCTTCTAACAAGGCTGGACTTTTTGTTGTAATCACTCATTCAATCTTCATGATGTTGAAAACAGCTTGTGTACAAACAATAAGCACTCTATTCATGTTAACAAGCACATCAACACCTCCTCGGAACTAGGAAACCATTTAATTTCTTCAAACAACGAGTATCTAAAGATCATCAGCATTTCTTACAAGTATTTCAGCCTAATCACCGATTAATGTGTGCTTCTCTTGATTTCCTTCTAACGAGGCTGGACTTGTTGTTCTAATCACTCATTCAAGCTTCATGATGTTGAAAACAGCTTGTGTACAAACAATAAGCACTCTATTCATGTTAACAAGCACATCAACACCTCCTTGGAACTAGGAAACCTTTTAATTTCTTTAAACAACGAGTATCTAAAGATCATCAGCATTTCTTACAAGTGTTCAGCCTAATCACTCATTAATGTGTGCTTCTCTTGATTTGCTTCTAACAAGGCTGGACTTGTTGTTGTAATCACTCATTCAAGCTTCATGATGTTGAAAACAGCTTGTGTAGAAAGAATAAGCACTCTATTCATGTTAACAAGCACATCAACACCTCCTTGGAACTAGGAAAGCTTTTAATTTCTTTAAACAACGAGTATCTAAAGATCATCAGCATTTCTTACAAGTATTTCAGCCTAATCACTCATTAATGTCTGCTTCACTTGATTTGCTTCTAACAAGGCTGGACTTTTTGTTGTAATCACTCATTCAATCTTCATGATGTTGAAAACAGCTTGTGTACAAACAATAAGCACTCTATTCATGTTAACAAGCACATCAACACCTCCTTGGAACTAGGAAACCATTTAATATCATTAAACAACGAGCATCTAATGATCATTCGCATTTCTTACAAGTATTTTCAGCTTAAACACTCATTAACATGGGGTTCTCCTGATTTCCTTCTAACAAGGCTGCAGTTTTTGTTGTAATCACCCATTCAACCTTCATGATGTTGAAAACAGCTTGTGTACAAACAATAAGCACTCTATTCATCTTAACAAGCACATCAACACCTCCTTGGAACTAGGAAACCATTTCATTTCTTTAAACAACGAGTATCTAAAGATCATCAGCATTTCTTACAAGTATTTCAGCCTAATCACTCATTAATGTGTGCTTCTCTTGATTTCCTTCTAACGAGGCTGGACTCGTTGTTGTAATCACTCATTCAAGCTTCATGATGTTGAAAACACCTTGTGTACAAACAATAAGCACGTCTATTCATGTTAACAAGCACATCAACACTCCTTGGAACTAGGAAACCATTTAATTTCTTGAAACAACGAGTATCTAAAGATCATCAGCATTTCTTACAAGTATTTCAGCCTAATCACTCATTAATGTGTGCTTCTCGTGATTTTCCTTCTAACGAGGCTGGACTTGTTGTTGTAATCACTCACTCAAGCTTCATGATGTTGAAAACAGCTTGTGTACAAACAATAAGCACTCTATTCATGTTAACAAGCACATCAACACCTCCTTGGAACTCGGAAACCATTTAATTTCTTGAAAACAACGAGTATCTAAAGATCATCAGCATTTCTTACAAGTATTTCAGCCTAATCACTCATTAATGTGTGCTTCTCTTGATTTTCCTTCTAACGAGGCTGGACTTGTTGTTATAATCACTCATTCAAGCTTCATGATGTTGAAAACTGCTTGTGTACAAACAATAAGCACTCTATTCATGTTAACAAGCACATCAACACCTCCTTGGAACTAGGAAACCTTTTAATTTCTTTAAACAACGAGTATCTCAAGATCATCAGCATTTCTTACTAGTGTTTCAGCCTAATCACTCATTAATGTGTGCTTCTCTTGATTGCTTCTAACAAGGCTGGACTTGTTGTTGTAATCACTCATTCAATCTTCATGATGTTGAAAACAGCTGTGATGTACAAACAATAAGCACTCTATTCATGTTAACAAGCACATCAACACCTCCTCGGAACTAGGAAACCATTTAATTTCTTCAAACAACGAGTATCTAAAGATCATCAGCATTCTTACAAGTATTTCAGCCTAATCACCGATTAATGTGTCTTCTCTGATTTCCTTCTAACGAGGCTGACTTGTGTCTAATCACTCATTCAAGTTCATGATGTTGAAAAACGCTTGTGTACAAACAATAAGCACTCTATTCATGTTAACAAGCACATCAACACCTCCTTGGAACATGGAAACCTTTTAATTTCTTTAAACAACGAGTATCTAAAGATCATCAGCATTTCTTACAAGTGTTTCAGCCTAATCACTCATTAATGTGTGCTTTCTCTTGATTTGCTTCTAACAAGCTGGACTTGTTGTTTGTAATCACTCATTCAAGCTTCATGATGTTAAAACAGCTTGTTACAAAGAATATGCACTCTATTCATGTTAACAAGCACATCAACACCTCCTTGGAACTAGGAAAGCCTTTTAATTTCTTTAAACAACGAGTATCTAAAGATCATGAGCATTCTTACAAGTATTTCAGCCTAATCACTCATTAATGTCTGCTTCACTTGATTTCCTTCTAACAAGGCTGGACTTTTTGTTGTAATCACTCATTCAATCTTCATGATGTTGAAAACAGCTTGTGTACAAACAATAAGCACTCTATTCATGTTAACAAGCACATCAAACACCTCCTTGGAACTAGGAACCATTTAATATCATTAAACAACGAGCATCTAATGATCATTCGCATTTTCTTACAAGTATTTTCAGCTTAAACACTCATTAACATGGGGTTCTCCTGATTTCCTTCTAACAAGGCTGCATTTTTGTTGTAATCAACCCATTCAACCTTCATTGATGTTGAAAACAGCTTGTGTACAAACAATAAGCACTCTATTCATGTTAACAAGCACATCAACACCTCCTTGGAACTAGGAAACCATTTAATTTCTTTAAACAACGAGTATCTAAAGATCATCAGCATTTCTTACAAGTATTTCAGCCTAATCACTCATTAATGTGTGCTTCTCTTGATTTCCTTCTAACGAGGCTGGACTTGTTGTTGTAATCACTCATTCAAGCTTCATGATGTTGAAAACAGCTTGTGTACAAACAATAAGCACTCTATTCATGTTAACAAGCACATCAACACCTCCTTGGAACTAGGAAACCATTTAATTTCTTTAAACAACGAGTATCTAAAGATCATCAGCATTTCTTACAAGTATTTCAGCCTAATCACTCATTAATGTGTGCTTCTCTTGATTTCCTTCTAACAAGGCTGGACTTTTTGTTGTAATCACTCATTCAAGCTTCATGATGTTGAAAACAGCTTGTGTACAAACAATAAGCACTCTATTCATGTTAACAAGCACATCAACACCTCCTTGGAACTAATAATCATTAAACAACGAGTATCTAATGATCATCGCATTTCTTACAAGTATTTCAGCTTAAACACTCATTAACATGTGCTTCTCTTGATTTCCTTCTAACAAGGCTGGACTTTTTGTTGTAATCACCATTCAAGCTTCATGATGTTGAAAACAGCTTGTGTACAAACAATAAGCACTCTATTCATGTTAACAAGCACATCAACACCTCCTTGGAACTAGGAAACCATTTAATTTCTTAAACAACGAGTATCTAAAGATCATCAGCATTTCTTACAAGTATTTCAGCCTAATCACTCATTAATGTGTGCTTCTCTTGATTTCCTTCTAACGAGGCTGGACTTGTTGTTGTAATCACTCATTCAAGCTTCATGATGTTGAAAACAGCTTGTGTACAAACAATAAGCACTCTATTCATGTTAACAAGCACATCAACACCTCCTTGGAACTAGGAAACCATTTAATTTCATTAAACAACGAGTATCTAATGATCATTCGCATTTCTTACAAGTATTTTCAGCTTAAACACTCATTAATGTGGGTTCTCTTGATTTCCTTCTAACAAGGCTGGACTTTTTGTTGTAATCACTCATTCAAGCTTCATGATGTTGAAAACAGCTTGTGTACAAACAATAAGCACTCTATTCATGTTAACAAGCACATCAACACCTCCTTGGAACTAGGAAACCATTTAATTTCTTAAACAACGAGTATCTAAAGATCATCAGCATTTCTTACAAGTATTTCAGCCTAATCACTCATTAATGTGTGCTTCTCTTGATTTCCTTCTAACGAGGCTGGACTTGTTGTTGTAATCACTCATTCAAGCTTCATGATGTTGAAAACAGCTTGTGTACAAACAATAAGCACTCTATTCATGTTAACAAGCACATCAACACCTCCTTGGAACTAGGAAACCATTTAATTTCTTTAAACAACGAGTATCTAAAGATCATCAGCATTTCTTACAAGTATTTCAGCCTAATCACTCATTAATGTGTGCTTCTCTTGATTTCCTTCTAACAAGGCTGGACTTGTTGTTGTAATCACTCATTCAAGCTTCATGATGTTGAAAACAGCTTGTGTACAAACAATAAGCACTCTATTCATGTTAACAAGCACATCAACACCTCCTTGGAACTAGGAAACCATTTAATTTCTTTAAACAACGAGTATCTAAAGATCATCAGCATTTCTTACAAGTATTTCAGCCTAATCACTCATTAATGTGTGCTTCTCTTGATTTCCTTCTAACAAGGCTGGACTTTTTGTTGTAATCACTCATTCAAGCTTCATGATGTTGAAAACAGCTTGTGTACAAACAATAAGCACTCTATTCATGTTAACAAGCACATCAACACCTCCTTGGAACTAGGAAACCATTTAATTTCATTAAACAACGAGTATCTAATGATCATCGCATTTCTTACAAGTATTTCAGCTTAATCACTCATTAATGTGTGCTTCTCTTGATTTCCTTCTAACAAGGCTGGACTTTTTGTTGTAATCACTCATTCAAGCTTCATGATGTTGAAAACAGCTTGTGTACAAACAATAAGCACTCTATTCATGTTAACAAGCACATCAACACCTCCTTGGAACTAGGAAACCATTTAATTTCTTAAACAACGAGTATCTAAAGATCATCAGCATTTCTTACAAGTATTTCAGCCTAATCACTCATTAATGTGTGCTTCTCTTGATTTCCTTCTAACAAGGCTGGACTTGTTGTTGTAATCACTCATTCAAGCTTCATGATGTTGAAAACAGCTTGTGTACAAACAATAAGCACTCTATTCATGTTAACAAGCACATCAACACCTCCTTGGAACTAGGAAACCATTTAATTTCTTTAAACAACGAGTATCTAAAGATCATCAGCATTTCTTACAAGTATTTCAGCCTAATCACTCATTAATGTGTGCTTCTCTTGATTTCCTTCTAACAAGGCTGGACTTTTTGTTGTAATCACTCATTCAAGCTTCATGATGTTGAAAACAGCTTGTGTACAAACAATAAGCACTCTATTCATGTTAACAAGCACATCAACACCTCCTTGGAACTAGGAAACCATTTAATTTCATTAAACAACGAGTATCTAATGATCATTCGCATTTCTTACAAGTATTTCAGCTTAATCACTCATTAACATGGGCTTCTCTTGATTTCCTTCTAACAAGGCTGGACTTTTTGTTGTAATCACTCATTCAAGCTTCATGATGTTGAAAACAGCTTGTGTACAAACAATAAGCACTCTATTCATGTTAACAAGCACATCAACACCTCCTTGGAACTAGGAAACCATTTAATTTCTTTAAACAACGAGTATCTAAAGATCATCAGCATTTCTTACAAGTATTTCAGCCTAATCACTCATTAATGTGTGCTTCTCTTGATTTCCTTCTAACAAGGCTGGACTTTTTGTTGTAATCACTCATTCAAGCTTCATGATGTTGAAAACAGCTTGTGTACAAACAATAAGCACTCTATTCATGTTAACAAGCACATCAACACCTCCTTGGAACTAGGAAACCATTTAATATCATTAAACAACGAGTATCTAATGATCATTCGCATTTCTTACAAGTATTTTCAGCTTAAACACTCATTAACATGGGTTCTCCTGATTTCCTTCTAACAAGGCTGGAGTTTTTGTTGTAATCACTCATTCAAGCTTCATGATGTTGAAAACAGCTTGTGTACAAACAATAAGCACTCTATTCATGTTAACAAGCACATCAACACCTCCTTGGAACTAGGAAACCATTTAATTTCTTTAAACAACGAGTATCTAAAGATCATCAGCATTTCTTACAAGTATTTCAGCCTAATCACTCATTAATGTGTGCTTCTCTTGATTTCCTTCTAACGAGGCTGGACTTGTTGTTGTAATCACTCATTCAAGCTTCATGATGTTGAAAACAGCTTGTGTACAAACAATAAGCACTCTATTCATGTTAACAAGCACATCAACACCTCCTTGGAACTAGGAAACCATTTAATTTCTTTAAACAACGAGTATCTAAGATCATCAGCATTTCTTACAAGTATTTCAGCCTAATCACTCATTAATGTGGCTTCTCTTGATTTCCTTCTAACAAGGCTGGACTTTTTGTTGTAATCACTCATTCAAGCTTCATGATGTTGAAAACAGCTTGTGTACAAACAATAAGCACTCTATTCATGTTAACAAGCACATCAACACCTCCTTGGAACTAGGATAATCATTAAACAACGAGTATCTAATGATCATCAGCATTTCTTACAAGTATTTCAGCTTAAACACTCATTAACATGGCTTCTCTTGATTTCCTTCTAACAAGGCTGGACTTTTTGTTGTAATCACCATTCAAGCTTCATGATGTTGAAAACAGCTTGTGTACAAACAATAAGCACTCTATTCATGTTAACAAGCACATCAACACCTCCTTGGAACTAGGAAACCATTTAATTTCTTAAACAACGAGTATCTAATGATCATCAGCATTTCTTACAAGTATTTCAGCCTAATCACTCATTAATGTGTGCTTCTCTTGATTTCCTTCTAACAAGGCTGGACTTTTTGTTGTAATCACTCATTCAAGCTTCATGATGTTGAAAACAGCTTGTGTACAAACAATAAGCACTCTATTCATGTTAACAAGCACATCAACACCTCCTTGGAACTAGGAAACCATTTAATATCATTAAACAACGAGTATCTAATGATCATTCGCATTTCTTACAAGTATTTCAGCTTAAACACTCATTAAATGGGGTTCTCTTGATTTCCTTCTAACAAGGCTGGACTTTTTGTTGTAATCACTCATTCAAGCTTCATGATGTTGAAAACAGCTTGTGTACAAACAATAAGCACTCTATTCATGTTAACAAGCACATCAACACCTCCTTGGAACTAGGAAACCATTTAATTTCTTAAACAACGAGTATCTAAAGATCATCAGCATTTCTTACAAGTATTTCAGCCTAATCACTCATTAATGTGTGCTTCTCTTGATTTCCTTCTAACGAGGCTGGACTTGTTGTTGTAATCACTCATTCAAGCTTCATGATGTTGAAAACAGCTTGTGTACAAACAATAAGCACTCTATTCATGTTAACAAGCACATCAACACCTCCTTGGAACTAGGAAACCATTTAATTTCTTTAAACAACGAGTATCTAATGATCATTAGCATTTCTTACAAGTATTTCAGCCTAATCACTCATTAATGTGTGCTTCTCTTGATTTCCTTCTAACAAGGCTGGACTTTTTGTTGTAATCACTCATTCAAGCTTCATGATGTTGAAAACAGCTTGTGTACAAACAATAAGCACTCTATTCATGTTAACAAGCACATCAACACCTCCTTGGAACTAGGAAACCATTTAATTTCTTTAAACAACGAGTATCTAAGATCATCAGCATTTCTTACAAGTATTTCAGCCTAATCACTCATTAATGTTGCTTCTCTTGATTTCCTTCTAACAAGGCTGGACTTTTTGTTGTAATCACTCATTCAAGCTTCATGATGTTGAAAACAGCTTGTGTACAAACAATAAGCACTCTATTCATGTTAACAAGCACATCAACACCTCCTTGGAACTAGGAAACCATTTAATATCATTAAACAACGAGTATCTAATGATCATTAGCATTTCTTACAAGTATTTTCAGCTTAACACTCATTAAATGGGGTTCTCTTGATTTCCTTCTAACAAGGCTGACTTTTTGTTGTAATCACTCATTCAAGCTTCATGATGTTGAAAACAGCTTGTGTACAAACAATAAGCACTCTATTCATGTTAACAAGCACATCAACACCTCCTTGGAACTAGGAAACCATTTAATTTCATTAAACAACGAGTATCTAATGATCATTAGCATTTCTTACAAGTATTTCAGCCTAATCACTCATTAATGTGTGCTTCTCTTGATTTCCTTCTAACAAGGCTGGACTTTTGTTGTAATCACTCATTCAAGCTTCATGATGTTGAAAACAGCTTGTGTACAAACAATAAGCACTCTATTCATGTTAACAAGCACATCAACACCTCCTTGGAACTAGGAAACCATTTAATTTCTTAAACAACGAGTATCTAAGATCATTCAGCATTTCTTACAAGTATTTCAGCCTAAACACTCATTAATGTGTGCTTCTCTTGATTTCCTTCTAACAAGGCTGGACTTTTTGTTGTAATCACTCATTCAAGCTTCATGATGTTGAAAACAGCTTGTGTACAAACAATAAGCACTCTATTCATGTTAACAAGCACATCAACACCTCCTTGGAACTAATTTAATTCATTAAACAACGAGTATCTAATGATCATTAGCATTTCTTACAAGTATTTTCAGCTTAAACACTCATTAATATGGGGTTTCTCTTGATTTCCTTCTAACAAGGCTGGACTTTTGTTGTAATCACTCATTCAAGCTTCATGATGTTGAAAACAGCTTGTGTACAAACAATAAGCACTCTATTCATGTTAACAAGCACATCAACACCTCCTTGGAACTAGGAAACCATTTAATTTCATTAAACAACGAGTATCTAAAGATCATTAGCATTTCTTACAAGTATTTCAGCTTAATCACTCATTAATATGTGCTTCTCTTGATTTCCTTCTAACGAAGGCTGGACTTTTTGTTGTAATCACTCATTCAAGCTTCATGATGTTGAAAACAGCTTGTGTACAAACAATAAGCACTCTATTCATGTTAACAAGCACATCAACACCTCCTTGGAACTAGGAAACCATTTAATATCATTAAACAACGAGTATCTAATGATCATTAGCATTTCTTACAAGTATTTTCAGCTTAAACACTCATTAAATGGGGGTTCTCTTGATTTCCTTCTAACAAGGCTGGACTTTTTGTTGTAATCACTCATTCAAGCTTCATGATGTTGAAAACAGCTTGTGTACAAACAATAAGCACTCTATTCATGTTAACAAGCACATCAACACCTCCTTGGAACTAGGAAACCATTTAATTTCATTAAACAACGAGTATCTAATGATCATTAGCATTTCTTACAAGTATTTTCAGCCTAATCACTCATTAATGTGTGCTTCTCTTGATTTCCTTCTAACAAGGCTGGACTTTTTGTTGTAATCACTCATTCAAGCTTCATGATGTTGAAAACAGCTTGTGTACAAACAATAAGCACTCTATTCATGTTAACAAGCACATCAACACCTCCTTGGAACTAGGAAACCATTTAATATCATTAAACAACGAGTATCTAATGATCATTAGCATTTCTTACAAGTATTTTCAGCTAAACACTCATTAATATGGTGTTCTCTTGATTTCCTTCTAACAAGGCTGGACTTTTTGTTGTAATCACTCATTCAAGCTTCATGATGTTGAAAACAGCTTGTGTACAAACAATAAGCACTCTATTCATGTTAACAAGCACATCAACACCTCCTTGGAACTAGGAAACCATTTAATTTCATTAAACAACGAGTATCTAATGATCATTAGCATTTCTTACAAGTATTTTCAGCTTAATCACTCATTAATGTGTGCTTCTTGATTTCCTTCTAACAAGGCTGGACTTTTTGTTGTAATCACTCATTCAAGCTTCATGATGTTGAAAACAGCTTGTGTACAAACAATAAGCACTCTATTCATGTTAACAAGCACATCAACACCTCCTTGGAACTAGGAAACCATTTAATTTCATTAAACAACGAGTATCTAATGATCATTAGCATTTCTTACAAGTATTTCAGCCTAAATCACTCATTAATGTGTGCTTCTCTTGATTTCCTTCTAACAAGGCTGGACTTTTTGTTGTAATCACTCATTCAAGCTTCATGATGTTGAAAACAGCTTGTGTACAAACAATAAGCACTCTATTCATGTTAACAAGCACATCAACACCTCCTTGGAACTAATATCATTAAACAACGAGTATCTAATGATCATTAGCATTTCTTACAAGTATTTTCAGCTTAAACACTCATTAACATGGGGTTCTCTCTTGATTTCTTCTAACAAGGCTGGACTTTTTGTTGTAATCACCCATTCAAGCTTCATGATGTTGAAAACAGCTTGTGTACAAAACAATAAGCACTCTATTCATGTTAACAGCACATCAACACCTCCTTGGAACTAGGAAACCATTTAATATCATTAAACAACGAGTATCTAATGATCATTAGCATTTCTTACAAGTATTTTCAGCTTAAACACTCATTAATATGGGGTTCTCTTGATTTCCTTCTAGCAAGGCTGGACTTTTTGTTGTAATCACTCATTCAAGCTTCATGATGTTGAAAGCAGCTTGTGTACAAACAATAAGCACTCTATTCATGTTAACAAGCACATCAACACCTCCTTGGAACTAGGAAACCATTTAATATCATTAAACAACGAGTATCTAATGATCATAGCATTTCTACAAGTATTTTCAGCTTAAACACTCATTAATATGTGGTTCTCTTGATTTCCTTCTAGCAAGGCTGGACTTTTGTTGTAATCACTCATTCAAGCTTCATGATGTTGAAAACAGCTTGTGTACAAACAATAAGCACTCTATTCATGTTAACAAGCACATCAACACCTCCTTGGAACTAGGAACCATTTAATTCATTAAACAACGAGTATCTAATGATCATTAGCATTTCTTACAAGTATTTTCAGCTTAAACACTCATTAATATGTGGTCTCTTGATTTCCTTCTAGCAAGGCTGGACTTTTTGTTGTAATCACTCATTCAAGCTTCATGATGTTGAAAACAGCTTGTGTACAAACAATAAGCACTCTATTCATGTTAACAAGCACATCAACACCTCCTTGGAACTAGGAAACCATTTAATATCATTAAACAACGAGTATCTAATGATCATTAGCATTTCTTACAAGTATTTTCAGCTTAAACACTCATTAATATGTGGTTCTCTTGATTTCCTTCTAGCAAGGCTGGACTTTTTGTTGTAATCACTCATTCAAGCTTCATGATGTTGAAAACAGCTTGTGTACAAACAATAAGCACTCTATTCATGTTAACAAGCACATCAACACCTCCTTGGAACTAGGAAACCATTTAATATCATTAAACAACGAGTATCTAATGATCATTAGCATTTCTTACAAGTATTTCAGCTTAAACACTCATTAATTGGTGTTCTCTTGATTTCCTTCTAGCAAGGCTGGACTTTTTTGTTGTAATCACTCATTCAAGCTTCATGATGTTGAAAACAGCTTGTGTACAAACAATAAGCACTCTATTCATGTTAACAAGCACATCAACACCTCCTTGGAACTAGGAAACCATTTAATATCATTAAACAACGAGTATCTAATGATCATTAGCATTTCTTACAAGTATTTTCAGCTTAAACACTCATTAATATGTGTTCTCTTGATTTCCTTCTAACAAGGCTGGACTTTTTGTTGTAATCACTCATTCAAGCTTCATGATGTTGAAAACAGCTTGTGTACAAACAATAAGCACTCTATTCATGTTAACAAGCACATCAACACCTCCTTGGAACTAGGAAACCATTTAATATCATTAAACAACGAGTATCTAATGATCATTAGCATTTCTTACAAGTATTTTCAGCTTAAACACTCATTAATATGGGTTCTCTTGATTTCCTTCTAGCAAGGCTGGACTTTTTGTTGTAATCACTCATTCAAGCTTCATGATGTTGAAAACAGCTTGTGTACAAACAATAAGCACTCTATTCATGTTAACAAGCACATCAACACCTCCTTGGAACTAGGAAACCATTTAATTCATTAAACAACGAGTATCTAATGATCATTAGCATTTCTTACAAGTATTTTCAGCTTAAACACTCATTAATATGTGGTTCTCTTGATTTCCTTCTAGCAAGGCTGGACTTTTTGTTGTAATCACTCATTCAAGCTTCATGATGTTGAAAACAGCTTGTGTACAAACAATAAGCACTCTATTCATGTTAACAAGCACATCAACACCTCCTTGGAACTAGGAAACCATTTAATATCATTAAACAACGAGTATCTAATGATCATTAGCATTTCTTACAAGTATTTTCAGCTTAAACACTCATTAATATGGTTCTCTTGATTTCCTTCTAACAAGGCTGGACTTTTTGTTGTAATCACTCATTCAAGCTTCATGATGTTGAAAACAGCTTGTGTACAAACAATAAGCACTCTATTCATGTTAACAAGCACATCAACACCTCCTTGGAACTAGGAAACCATTTAATATCATTAAACAACGAGTATCTAATGATCATTAGCATTTCTTACAAGTATTTTCAGCTTAAACACTCATTAATATGTGTTCTCTTGATTTCCTTCTAGCAAGGCTGGACTTTTTGTTGTAATCACTCATTCAAGCTTCATGATGTTGAAAACAGCTTGTGTACAAACAATAAGCACTCTATTCATGTTAACAAGCACATCAACACCTCCTTGGAACTAGGAAACCATTTAATATCATTAAACAACGAGTATCTAATGATCATTAGCATTTCTTACAAGTTTTCAGCTTAAACACTCATTAATATGTTTCTCTTGATTTCCTTCTAGCAAGGCTGGACTTTTTGTTGTAATCACTCATTCAAGCTTCATGATGTTGAAAACAGCTTGTGTACAAACAATAAGCACTCTATTCATGTTAACAAGCACATCAACACCTCCTTGGAACTAGGAAACCATTTAATATCATTAAACAACGAGTATCTAATGATCATTAGCATTTCTTACAAGTATTTTCAGCTTAAACACTCATTAATATGGGGTTCTCTTGATTTCCTTCTAGCAAGGCTGGACTTTTGTTGTAATCACTCATTCAAGCTTCATGATGTTGAAAACAGCTTGTGTACAAACAATAAGCACTCTATTCATGTTAACAAGCACATCAACACCTCCTTGGAACTAGGAAACCATTTAATATCATTAAACAACGAGTATCTAATGATCATTAGCATTTCTTACAAGTATTTTCAGCTTAAACACTCATTAATATGTGGTTCTCTTGATTTCCTTCTAACAAGGCTGGACTTTTGTTGTAATCACTCATTCAACTCATGATGTTGAAACAGCTTGTGTACAAACAATAAGCACTCTATTCATGTTAACAAGCACATCAACACCTCCTTGGAACTAGGAAACCATTTAATATCATTAAACAACGAGTATCTAATGATCATTAGCATTTCTTACAAGTATTTTCAGCTTAAACACTCATTAATATTGGTTCTCTTGATTTCCTTCTAACAAGGCTGGACTTTTTGTTGTAATCACTCATTCAAGCTTCATGATGTTGAAAACAGCTTGTGTACAAACAATAAGCACTCTATTCATGTTAACAAGCACATCAACACCTCCTTGGAACTAGGAAACCATTTAATATCATTAAACAACGAGTATCTAATGATCATTAGCATTTCTTACAAGTATTTTCAGCTAAACACTCATTAATATGTGGTCTCTTGATTTCCTTCTAACAAGGCTGGACTTTTTGTTGTAATCACTCATTCAAGCTTCATGATGTTGAAAACAGCTTGTGTACAAACAATAAGCACTCTATTCATGTTAACAAGCACATCAACACCTCCTTGGAACTAGGAAACCATTTAATATCATTAAACAACGAGTATCTAATGATCATTAGCATTTCTTACAAGTATTTTCAGCTTAAACACTCATTAATATGTGGTTCTCTTGATTTCCTTCTAACAAGGCTGGACTTTTTGTTGTAATCACTCATTCAACTTCATGATGTTGAAAACAGCTTGTGTACAAACAATAAGCACTCTATTCATGTTAACAAGCACATCAACACCTCCTTGGAACTAGGAAACCATTTAATTTCATTAAACAACGAGTATCTAATGATCATTAGCATTTCTTACAAGTATTTTCAGCTTAACACTCATTAATATGTGGTTCTCTTGATTTCCTTCTAACAAGGCTGGACTTTTTGTTGTAATCACTCATTCAAGCTTCATGATGTTGAAAACAGCTTGTGTACAAACAATAAGCACTCTATTCATGTTAACAAGCACATCAACACCTCCTTGGAACTAGGAAACCATTTAATTTCATTAAACAACGAGTATCTAATGATCATTAGCATTTCTTACAAGTTTTCAGCTTAAACACTCATTAATATGTGCTTCTCTTGATTTCCTTCTAACAAGGCTGGACTTTTTGTTGTAATCACTCATTCAAGCTTCATGATGTTGAAAACAGCTTGTGTACAAACAATAAGCACTCTATTCATGTTAACAAGCACATCAACACCTCCTTGGAACTAGGAAACCATTTAATATCATTAAACAACGAGTATCTAATGATCATTAGCATTTCTTACAAGTATTTTCAGCTTAAACACTCATTAATATGTGGTTCTCTTGATTTCCTTCTAACAAGGCTGGACTTTTTGTTGTAATCACTCATTCAAGCTTCATGATGTTGAAAACAGCTTGTGTACAAACAATAAGCACTCTATTCATGTTAACAAGCACATCAACACCTCCTTGGAACTAGGAAACCATTTAATATCATTAAACAACGAGTATCTAATGATCATTAGCATTTCTTACAAGTATTTCAGCTTAAACACTCATTAATATGTGCTTCTCTTGATTTCCTTCTAACAAGGCTGGACTTTTTGTTGTAATCACTCATTCAATTCATGATGTTGAAAACAGCTTGTGTACAAACAATAAGCACTCTATTCATGTTAACAAGCACATCAACACCTCCTTGGAACTAGGAAACCATTTAATTTCATTAAACAACGAGTATCTAATGATCATTAGCATTTCTTACAAGTATTTTCAGCTTAAACACTCATTAATATGTGGTTCTCTTGATTTCCTTCTAACAAGGCTGGACTTTTTGTTGTAATCACTCATTCAAGCTTCATGATGTTGAAAACAGCTTGTGTACAAACAATAAGCACTCTATTCATGTTAACAAGCACATCAACACCTCCTTGGAACTAGGAAACCATTTAATATCATTAAACAACGAGTATCTAATGATCATTAGCATTTCTTACAAGTATTTCAGCTTAAAACACTCATTAATATGTGGTTCTCTTGATTTCCTTCTAAGCAAGGCTGGACTTTTTGTTGTAATCACTCATTCAAGCTTCATGATGTTGAAAACAGCTTGTGTACAAACAATAAGCACTCTATTCATGTTAACAAGCACATCAACACCTCCTTGGAACTAGGAAACCATTTAATATCATTAAACAACGAGTATCTAATGATCATTAGCATTTCTTACAAGTATTTTCAGCTTAAACACTCATTAATATGTGCTTCTCTTGATTTCCTTCTAACAAGGCTGGACTTTTTGTTGTAATCACTCATTCAACTTAATGATGTTGAAAACAGCTTGTGTACAAACAATAAGCACTCTATTCATGTTAACAAGCACATCAACACCTCCTTGGAACTAGGAAACCATTTAATATCATTAAACAACGAGTATCTAATGATCATTAGCATTTCTTACAAGTATTTTCAGCTTAACACTCATTAATATGTGGTTCTCTTGATTTCCTTCTAACAAGGCTGGACTTTTTGTTGTAATCACTCATTCAAGCTTCATGATGTTGAAAACAGCTTGTGTACAAACAATAAGCACTCTATTCATGTTAACAAGCACATCAACACCTCCTTGGAACTAGGAAACCATTTAATTTCATTAAACAACGAGTATCTAATGATCATTAGCATTTCTTACAAGTATTTCAGCTTAAACACTCATTAATATGTGGCTTCTCTTGATTTCCTTCTAGCAAGGCTGGACTTTTTGTTGTAATCACTCATTCAACTTCATGATGTTGAAAACAGCTTGGTACAAAACAATAAGCACTCTATTCATGTTAACAAGCACATCAACACCTCCTTGGAACTAGGAAACCATTTAATATCATTAAACAACGAGTATCTAATGATCATTAGCATTTCTTACAAGTATTTCAGCTTAAACACTCATTAATATGTGCTTCTCTTGATTTCCTTCTACAAGGCTGGACTTTTTGTTGTAATCACTCATTCAAGCTTCATGATGTTGAAAACAGCTTGTGTACAAACAATAAGCACTCTATTCATGTTAACAAGCACATCAACACCTCCTTGGAACTAGGAAACCATTTAATATCATTAAACAACGAGTATCTAATGATCATTAGCATTTCTTACAAGTATTTTCAGCTTAAACACTCATTAATATGTGGTTCTCTTGATTTCCTTCTAACAAGGCTGGACTTTTTGTTGTAATCACTCATTCAAGCTCATGATGTTGAAAACAGCTTGTGTACAAACAATAAGCACTCTATTCATGTTAACAAGCACATCAACACCTCCTTGGAACTAGGAAACCATTTAATTTCATTAAACAACGAGTATCTAATGATCATTAGCATTTCTTACAAGTATTTTCAGCTTAAACACTCATTAATATGTGGTTCTCTTGATTTCCTTCTAGCAAGGCTGGACTTTTTGTTGTAATCACTCATTCAAGCTTCATGATGTTGAAAACAGCTTGTGTACAAACAATAAGCACTCTATTCATGTTAACAAGCACATCAACACCTCCTTGGAACTAGGAAACCATTTAATATCATTAAACAACGAGTATCTAATGATCATTAGCATTTCTTACAAGTATTTTCAGCTAAACACTCATTAATATGTGTTCTCTTGATTTCCTTCTAGCAAGGCTGGACTTTTGTTGTAATCACTCATTCAAGCTTCATGATGTTGAAAACAGCTTGTGTACAAACAATAAGCACTCTATTCATGTTAACAAGCACATCAACACCTCCTTGGAACTAGGAAACCATTTAATTTCATTAAACAACGAGTATCTAATGATCATTAGCATTTCTTACAAGTATTTTCAGCTTAATCACTCATTAATGTGTGCTTCTCTGATTTCCTTCTAACAAGGCTGGACTTTTTGTTGTAATCACTCATTCAAGCTTCATGATGTTGAAAACAGCTTGTGTACAAACAATAAGCACTCTATTCATGTTAACAAGCACATCAACACCTCCTTGGAACTAGGAAACCATTTAATATCATTAAACAACGAGTATCTAATGATCATTAGCATTTCTTACAAGTATTTTCAGCTTAAACACTCATTAATATGTGGTTCTCTTGATTTCCTTCTAGCAAGGCTGGACTTTTTGTTGTAATCACTCATTCAAGCTTCATGATGTTGAAAACAGCTTGTGTACAAACAATAAGCACTCTATTCATGTTAACAAGCACATCAACACCTCCTTGGAACTAGGAAACCATTTAATATCATTAAACAACGAGTATCTAATGATCATTAGCATTTCTTACAAGTATTTTCAGCTTAAACACTCATTAATATGGGTTCTCTTGATTTCCTTCTAGCAAGGCTGGACTTTTGTTGTAATCACTCATTCAAGCTTCATGATGTTGAAAACAGCTTGTGTACAAACAATAAGCACTCTATTCATGTTAACAAGCACATCAACACCTCCTTGGAACTAGGAAACCATTTAATATCATTAAACAACGAGTATCTAATGATCATTAGCATTTCTTACAAGTATTTTCAGCTTAAACACTCATTAATATGTGGTTCTCTTGATTTCCTTCTAGCAAGGCTGGACTTTTTGTTGTAATCACTCATTCAACTTCATGATGTTGAAAACAGCTTGTGTACAAACAATAAGCACTCTATTCATGTTAACAAGCACATCAACACCTCCTTGGAACTAGGAAACCATTTAATTTCATTAAACAACGAGTATCTAATGATCATTAGCATTTCTTACAAGTATTTCAGCTTAATCACTCATTAATGGGTGCTTCTCTTGATTTCCTTCTAAAGGCTGGACTTTTTGTTGTAATCACTCATTCAAGCTTCATGATGTGAAAACAGCTTGTGTACAAACAATAAGCACTCTATTCATGTTAACAAGCACATCAACACCTCCTTGGAACTAGGAAACCATTTAATTTCATTAAACAACGAGTATCTAATGATCATTAGCATTTCTTACAAGTATTTTCAGCCTAATCACTCATTAATATGTGCTTCTCTTGATTTCCTTCTAACAAGGCTGGACTTTTTGTTGTAATCACTCATTCAAGCTTCATGATGTTGAAAACAGCTTGTGTACAAACAATAAGCACTCTATTCATGTTAACAAGCACATCAACACCTCCTTGGAACTAGGAAACCATTAATATCATTAAACAACGAGTATCTAATGATCATTAGCATTTCTTACAAGTATTTTCAGCTTAAACACTCATTAATATGGTTCTCTTGATTTCCTTCTAGCAAGGCTGGACTTTTTGTTGTAATCACTCATTCAAGCTTCATGATGTTGAAAACAGCTTGTGTACAAACAATAAGCACTCTATTCATGTTAACAAGCACATCAACACCTCCTTGGAACTAGGAAACCATTTAATATCATTAAACAACGAGTATCTAATGATCATTAGCATTTCTTACAAGTATTTTCAGCTTAAACACTCATTAATGTGGTTCTCTTGATTTCCTTCTAACAAGGCTGGACTTTTTGTTGTAATCACTCATTCAAGCTTCATGATGTTGAAAACAGCTTGTGTACAAACAATAAGCACTCTATTCATGTTAACAAGCACATCAACACCTCCTTGGAACTAGGAAACCATTTAATATCATTAAACAACGAGTATCTAATGATATTTAGCATTTCTTACAAGTATTTTCAGCTTAAACACTCATTAATATGGGGTTCTCCTGATTTCCTTCTAGCAAGGCTGGACTTTTTGTTGTAATCACTCATTCAAGCTTCATGATGTTGAAAACAGCTTGTGTACAAACAATAAGCACTCTATTCATGTTAACAAGCACATCAACACCTCCTTGGAACTAGGAAACCATTTAATATCATTAAACAACGAGTATCTAATGATCATTAGCATTTCTTACAAGTATTTCAGCTTAACACTCATTAATATGGGGTTTTCTTGATTTCCTTCTAGCAAGGCTGGACTTTTTGTTGTAATCACTCATTCAAGCTTCATGATGTTGAAAACAGCTTGTGTACAAACAATAAGCACTCTATTCATGTTAACAAGCACATAACACCTCCTTGAACAGGAAACCATTTAATATCATTAAACAACGAGTATCTAATGATCATTAGCATTTCTTACAAGTATTTTCAGCTTAAACACTCATTAATATGGGGTTTCTTGATTTCCTTCTAGCAAGGCTGGACTTTTTGTTGTAATCACTCATTCAAGCTTCATGATGTTGAAAACAGCTTGTGTACAAACAATAAGCACTCTATTCATGTTAACAAGCACATCAACACCTCCTTGGAACTAGGAAACCATTTAATATCATTAAACAACTAGTATCTAATGATCATTAGCATTTCTTACAAGTATTTTCAGCTTAAACACTCATTAATATGGGGTTCTCTTGATTTCCTTCTAGCAAGGCTGGACTTTTTGTTGTAATCACTCATTCAAGCTTCATGATGTTGAAAACAGCTTGTGTACAAACAATAAGCACTCTATTCATGTTAACAAGCACATCAACACCTCCTTGGAACTAGGAAACCATTTAATATCATTAAACAACTAGTATCTAATGATCATTAGCATTTCTTACAAGTATTTTCAGCTTAAACACTCATTAATATGGGGTTTCTCTTGATTTCCTTCTAGCAAGGCTGGACTTTTTGTTGTAATCACTCATTCAAGCTTCATGATGTTGAAAACAGCTTGTGTACAAACAATAAGCACTCTATTCATGTTAACAAGCACATCAACACCTCCTTGGAACTAGGAAACCATTTAATATCATTAAACAACGAGTATCTAATGATCATTAGCATTTCTTACAAGTATTTTCAGCTTAAACACTCATTAATATGGGGTTCTCTTGATTTCCTTCTAGCAAGGCTGGACTTTTGTTGTAATCACTCATTCAAGCTTCATGATGTTGAAAACAGCTTGTGTACAAACAATAAGCACTCTATTCATGTTAACAAGCACATCAACACCTCCTTGGAACTAGGAAACCATTTAATATCATAAACAACTAGTATCTAATGATCATTAGCATTTCTTACAAGTATTTTCAGCTTAAACACTCATTAATATGGGGTTTCTTGATTTCCTTCTAGCAAGGCTGGACTTTTTGTTGTAATCACTCATTCAAGCTTCATGATGTTGAAAACAGCTTGTGTACAAACAATAAGCACTCTATTCATGTTAACAAGCACATCAACACCTCCTTGGAACTAGGAAACCATTTAATATCATTAAACAACGAGTATCTAATGATCATTAGCATTTCTTACAAGTATTTTCAGCTTAAACACTCATTAATATGGGGTTTTCTTGATTTCCTTCTAGCAAGGCTGGACTTTTTGTTGTAATCACTCATTCAAGCTTCATGATGTTGAAAACAGCTTGTGTACAAACAATAAGCACTCTATTCATGTTAACAAGCACATCAACACCTCCTTGGAACTAGGAAACCATTTAATATCATTAAACAACTAGTATCTAATGATCATTAGCATTTCTTACAAGTATTTTCAGCTTAAACACTCATTAATATGGGGTTCTCTTGATTTCCTTCTAGCAAGGCTGGACTTTTTGTTGTAATCACTCATTCAAGCTTCATGATGTTGAAACAGCTTGTGTACAAACAATAAGCACTCTATTCATGTTAACAAGCACATCAACACCTCCTTGGAACTAGGAAACCATTTAATATCATTAAACAACGAGTATCTAATGATCATTAGCATTTCTTACAAGTATTTTCAGCTTAAACACTCATTAATATGGGGTTCTCTTGATTTCCTTCTAGCAAGGCTGGACTTTTTGTTGTAATCACTCATTCAAGCTTCATGATGTTGAAAACAGCTTGTGTACAAACAATAAGCACTCTATTCATGTTAACAAGCACATCAACACCTCCTTGGAACTAGGAAACCATTTAATATCATTAAACAACGAGTATCTAATGATCATTAGCATTTCTTACAAGTATTTTCAGCTTAAACACTCATTAATATGGGGTTTTCTTGATTTCCTTCTAGCAAGGCTGGACTTTTTGTTGTAATCACTCATTCAAGCTTCATGATGTTGAAAACAGCTTGTGTACAAACAATAAGCACTCTATTCATGTTAACAAGCACATCAACACCTCCTTGGAACTAGGAAACCATTTAATATCATTAAACAACTAGTATCTAATGATCATTAGCATTTCTTACAAGTATTTTCAGCTTAAACACTCATTAATATGGGGTTCTCTTGATTTCCTTCTAGCAAGGCTGGACTTTTTGTTGTAATCACTCATTCAAGCTTCATGATGTTGAAAACAGCTTGTGTACAAACAATAAGCACTCTATTCATGTTAACAAGCACATCAACACCTCCTTGGAACTAGGAAACCATTTAATATCATTAAACAACGAGTATCTAATGATCATTAGCATTTCTTACAAGTATTTTCAGCTTAAACACTCATTAATATGGGGTTCTCTTGATTTCCTTCTAGCAAGGCTGGGACTTTTTGTTGTAATCACTCATTCAAGCTTCATGATGTTGAAAACAGCTTGTGTACAAACAATAAGCACTCTATTCATGTTAACAAGCACATCAACACCTCCTTGGAACTAGGAAACCATTTAATATCATTAAACAACTAGTATCTAATGATCATTAGCATTTCTTACAAGTATTTTCAGCTTAAACACTCATTAATATGGGGTTCTCTTGATTTCTTCTAGCAAGGCTGGACTTTTTGTTGTAATCACTCATTCAAGCTTCATGATGTTGAAAACAGCTTGTGTACAAACAATAAGCACTCTATTCATGTTAACAAGCACATCAACACCTCCTTGGAACTAGGAAACCATTTAATATCATTAAACAACGAGTATCTAATGATCATTAGCATTTCTTACAAGTATTTTCAGCTTAAACACTCATTAATATGGGGTTTCTCTTGATTTCCTTCTAGCAAGGCTGGACTTTTTGTTGTAATCACTCATTCAAGCTTCATGATGTTGAAAACAGCTTGTGTACAAACAATAAGCACTCTATTCATGTTAACAAGCACATCAACACCTCCTTGGAACTAGGAAACCATTTAATATCATTAAACAACGAGTATCTAATGATCATTAGCATTTCTTACAAGTATTTTCAGCTTAAACACTCATTAATATGGGTTTTCTTGATTTCCTTCTAGCAAGGCTGGACTTTTTGTTGTAATCACTCATTCAAGCTTCATGATGTTGAAAACAGCTTGTGTACAAACAATAAGCACTCTATTCATGTTAACAAGCACATCAACACCTCCTTGGAACTAGGAAACCATTTAATATCATTAAACAACTAGTATCTAATGATCATTAGCATTTCTTACAAGTATTTTCAGCTTAAACACTCATTAATATGGGGTTTCTTGATTTCCTTCTAGCAAGGCTGGGACTTTTTGTTGTAATCACTCATTCAGCTTCATGATGTTGAAAACAGCTTGTGTACAAACAATAAGCACTCTATTCATGTTAACAAGCACATCAACACCTCCTTGGAACTAGGAAACCATTTAATATCATTAAACAACGAGTATCTAATGATCATTAGCATTTCTTACAAGTATTTTCAGCTTAAACACTCATTAATATGGGGTTTTCTTGATTTCCTTCTAGCAAGGCTGGACTTTTTGTTGTAATCACTCATTCAAGCTTCATGATGTTGAAAACAGCTTGTGTACAAACAATAAGCACTCTATTCATGTTAACAAGCACATCAACACCTCCTTGGAACTAGGAAACCATTTAATATCATTAAACAACGAGTATCTAATGATCATTAGCATTTCTTACAAGTATTTTCAGCTTAAACACTCATTAATATGGGGTTCTCTTGATTTCCTTCTAGCAAGGCTGGACTTTTTGTTGTAATCACTCATTCAAGCTTCATGATGTTGAAAACAGCTTGTGTACAAACAATAAGCACTCTATTCATGTTAACAAGCACATCAACACCTCCTTGGAACTAGGAAACCATTTAATATCATTAAACAACGAGTATCTAATGATCATTAGCATTTCTTACAAGTATTTTCAGCTTAAACACTCATTAATATGGGGTTCTCTTGATTTCCTTCTAGCAAGGCTGGACTTTTTGTTGTAATCACTCATTCAAGCTTCATGATGTTGAAAACAGCTTGTGTACAAACAATAAGCACTCTATTCATGTTAACAAGCACATCAACACCTCCTTGGAACTAGGAAACCATTTAATATCATTAAACAACGAGTATCTAATGATCATTAGCATTTCTTACAAGTATTTTCAGCTTAAACACTCATTAATATGGGGTTCTCTTGATTTCCTTCTAGCAAGGCTGGACTTTTTGTTGTAATCACTCATTCAAGCTTCATGATGTTGAAAACAGCTTGTGTACAAACAATAAGCACTCTATTCATGTTAACAAGCACATCAACACCTCCTTGGAACTAGGAAACCATTTAATATCATTAAACAACGAGTATCTAATGATCATTAGCATTTCTTACAAGTATTTTCAGCTTAAACACTCATTAATATGGGGTTTTCTTGATTTCCTTCTAGCAAGGCTGGACTTTTTGTTGTAATCACTCATTCAAGCTTCATGATGTTGAAAACAGCTTGTGTACAAACAATAAGCACTCTATTCATGTTAACAAGCACATCAACACCTCCTTGGAACTAGGAAACCATTTAATATCATTAAACAACGAGTATCTAATGATCATTAGCATTTCTTACAAGTATTTCAGCTTAAACACTCATTAATATGGGTTTTCTTGATTTCCTTCTAGCAAGGCTGGACTTTTTGTTGTAATCACTCATTCAAGCTTCATGATGTTGAAAACAGCTTGTGTACAACAATAAGCACTCTATTCATGTTAACAAGCACATCAACACCTCCTTGGAACTAGGAAACCATTTAATATCATTAAACAACGAGTATCTAATGATCATTAGGCATTTCTTACAAGTATTTTCAGCTTAAACACTCATTAATATGGGGTTCTTCTTGATTTCCTTCTAGCAAGGCTGGACTTTTTGTTGTAATCACTCATTCAAGCTTCATGATGTTGAAAACAGCTTGTGTACAAACAATAAGCACTCTATTCATGTTAACAAGCACATCAACACCTCCTTGGAACTAGGAACCATTTAATATCATTAAACAACTAGTATCTAATGATCATTAGCATTTCTTACAAGTATTTTCAGCTTAAACACTCATTAATATGGGGTTCTCTGATTTCCTTCTAGCAAGGCTGGACTTTTTGTTGTAATCACTCATTCAAGCTTCATGATGTTGAAAACAGCTTGTGTACAAACAATAAGCACTCTATTCATGTTAACAAGCACATCAACACCTCCTTGGAACTAGGAAACCATTTAATATCATTAAAGAACGAGTATCTAATGATCATTAGCATTTCTTACAAGTATTTTCAGCTTAAACACTCATTAATATGGGGTTCTCCTGATTTCCTTCTAACAAGGCTGGTGTTTTTGTTGTAATCACCCATTCAAGCTTCATGATGTTGAAAACAGCTTGGTGTACAAACAATAAAGCACTCTATTCATGTTAAACAAGCACATCAACACCTCCTTGGAACTAGGAAACCATTTAATATCATTCAACAACTAGTATATAATGATCATTAGCATTTCTTACAAGTATTTTCAGCTTAAACACCATTAATATGGGTTCCTCTGATTTCTTCTAGCAAGCTGGAGCTTTTTGTTGTAATCACTCATCAAGCTTCATGATGTTTGAAAACAGCTTGTGTACAAAACAATAAGCACTCTATTCATGTTAACAAGCACATCAACACCTCCTTGAACTAGGAAAACCATTTAATATCATTACAACACGGAGTATCTAATGAATTATTAGCATTTCTTCAATTATTTTCTCTTAAACACTCATGAATATGGGGTTCTCCTCATTTCTTGCTCACAAGGCTGGAGTTCTTGTTGTAATCGCCCATTAAAGCTTCATGATGTTGAAAAACAGCTTGTGTACAAACAATAAGCACTCTATTCATGTTTAACAAGCACATGAAACCCCTCCTTGGGAACTAGAAACCATTTAATATCATTAAACAAACGAGGTATCTAATGAATCAGTAGCTTTTCATACAAGTATTTTCTGCTCAAACACAACTCATTACTATGGTTCTCTCGATTCCTTCTAAGCAAGGCTGGACTTTTTGTTGTAATCACTCATTCAAGCTTCCATGATGTTGAAAACAGCTTGTGTTACAAACAATAAGCACTCTATTCATGTTAACAAGCCACATCAACACCTCCTTGGAACTTAGGAAACCATTTAATATCATAAACCAACGAGTATCTAATGATCATTAGCATTTCTTACAAGTATTTTCAGCTTAAACACTCATTAATATGGGGTTCTCCTTGATTTCCTTCTAGACAAGGCTGGAGTTTTTGTTGTAATCACCCATTCAAGCTTCATGATGTTGAAACAGCTTGTGTACAAACAATAAGCACTCTATTCATGTTAACAAGCACATCAACACCTATCCTTGGGAACTGGGAAACCGATTTCAATCATCCATCTAAAGAATCTGAGTAATCTAATTGATCAATCAGTATTTCCTACAAGTAATTTGCAGCTTGAACACTCAGTAATATGGGGTTCTTCCTTGAGTTTCCATATCTAGCACGAGGCATGGAGTTTTTGTAGTAATCACTCATTCAAGCTTCATTGATGTTGAAAACAGCTTGTCTACAAACAATAAGCACTCTATTCATGTTAACAAGCACATCAAACACCTCCTTGGAACTAGGAAACCATTTAATATCATTAAACAACGAGTATCTAATGATCATTAGCATTTCTTACAAGTATTTCAGCTTAAACACTCATTAATAAGGGTTCTTCTTGATTCCTTCTAGCAAGGCTGGACTTTTTGTTGTAATCACTCATTCAAGCTTCATGATGTTGAAAACAGCTTGTGTACAAACAATAAGCACTCTATTCATGTTAACAAGCACATCAACACCTCCTTGGAACTAGGAAACCATTGAATTTCATTAAACAACGAGTATCTAATGATCATTAGCATTTCTTACAAGTATTTTCAGCTTAATCACTCATTAATGTGTGCTTCTCTTGATTTCCTTCTAACAAGGCTGGACTTTTTGTTGTAATCACTCATTCTAACTTAATGATGTTGAAACAGCTTGGGTACAAACATAAGGCACCTTTTTCATGCTAACAAGCCAATCAAACACTCCTTGGAAACTAGGAACCATTTATTTCATTAAACAACCGAGTATCTATTGATCCATTATGCATTTCTTGCAAGTTATGTTTCAGCTTAAACAACGCTATTAAATCTGTGCTGTTCTCTGATTTCCCATCTACAAGGCTCTGACCTGTTTTGTGTAAATCACTGCTCATTCCTAAACATAAATTGATTGAGAAAACCAGCTTGGGTTTATAAACATAAGCAGTCTATTGGGCATTGTTAAACAAGCATCAGACCACCCTCACTTGGACTAGGAAACCCATTTATTTCATTAAACAACGAGGTCTCCAATCGATCATAGCATTTCCTTGCAAGGTTAGTTTCGCTTAAAACACGCATTAATCGTGTGCCTTCATTTTCAATTCCCTCTAAACAATTGCCTCGGACCTTTTGTTGTTAATCACTCATTTCTAAACTTTATTTTTGACGTGGAAAACAGGCTATGGGTACAAACAATAAGCCACTCTATTCATGTTAACAAGCACATCAACACCTCCTTGGAACTAGGAAACCATTTAATTTCTTTAACAACGAGTATCTAATGATCATTAGCATTTCTTACAAGTATTTCAGCCTAATCACTCATTAATGTGTGCTTCTCTTGATTTCCTTCTAACAAGGCTGGACTTTTGTTGTAATCACTCATTCTAACTAATGATGTAGAAAACAGCTTGTGTACAAACAATAAGCACTCTATTCATGTTAACAAGCACATCAACACCTCCTTGGAACTAGGAAACCATTTAATTCATTAAACAACGAGTATCTAATGATCATTAGCATTTCTTACAAGTATTTCAGCCTAATCACTCATTAATCTGTGCTTCTCTTGATTTCCTTCTAACAAGGCTGGACTTTTTGTTGTAATCACACATTCTAACTTAATGATGTAGAAAACAGCTTCTGTACAAACAATAAGCACTCTATTCATGTTAACAAGCACATCAACACCTCCTTGGAAGTAGGTAAACCATTTAATTTCATTAACAACGAGTATCTGATGATCATTAGTCATTTCTTACAAGTATTTCAGCCTAATCACTCATTAATGTGTGCTTCTCTTGATTTCCTTCTAACAAGGCTGACTTTTTGTTGTAATCACTCATTCTAAACTAATGATGTTGAAAACAGCTTGTGTACATACAATAAGCACACTATCATGTTAACAAGCACATCAACACCTCCTTGGAACTAGGAAACCATTAATTTCATTAAACAACGAGTATCTAATGATCATTAGCATTTCTTACAGTATTTCAAGCCTAATCACTCATTAGTGTGGCTTCTCTTGATTTCCTTCTAACAAGGCTGACTTTTTGTTGTAATCACTCATTCTAAGCTTCAATGACGTAGAAAACAGCTTGTGTACAAACAATAAGCACTCTATTCATGTTAACAAGCACAATCAACACCTCCTTGGAACTAGGAAACCATTTAATTTCATTAAACAACGAGTATCTAATTGATCATTAGATTTCTTACAAGTATCTCAGCCTAATCACTCATTAATGTGTGCTTCTCTTGATTTCCTTCTAACAAGGCTTGGACTTTTTGTTGTAATCACTCATTCTAACTTAATGATGCTGAAAACAGCTTGTTACAAACAATAAGCAGTCTATTCATGTTAACAAGCACATCAACACCTCCTTGGAACTAAGAACCATTCAATTCATTAAACAACGAGTATCTAATGATGATTAGCATTTCTTACAAGTGTTTCTGCCTAATCACTCATTAATGTGTGCGTCTCTTGATTTCCCTCTAACAAGAGCTGGACTTTTTGTTGTAATCACTCATTCTAACTTAATGACGTAGAAAACAGCTTGGGTACAAACAATAAGCACTCTATTCATGTTAACAAGCACATCAAACCGTCCTTGGAACTAAGGAAACCATTTAATTCATTAAACAACGAGTATCTAATGATATTAGCTTTTCTACAAGTATTTCAGCATAAACACTCATTAATCTGTGGTTCTCTGATTTCCTTCTAACAAGCTGGACTATTGTTTTAATCACACATTCTAACTTAATGATGTGAAAACAGGATGTGTACAAACAATAAGCACTCTATTCATGTTAACAGCACATCAACACCTCCTTGGAACTAGGAACCATTTAATTCTTTAAATAACGAGTATCTAAAGATGTTGAAAACAGCTTGTGTACAAACAATAAGCAGTCTATTCATGTTAACAAGCACATCAAGACCTCCTTGGAACTAGGAAACCATTTAATTTCATTAAACAACGAGTATCTATTGATCATTAGCATTCCTACAAGTACTTCAGCCTCATCACTCATTAATGTGTACTTCTCTGATTTGCTTCTAACAAGGCTCCACTTTTTATTGTAATCACACATACTAACATAAATGATGTTGAAAACAGCTTGTGTACAAACAATAAGCACTCTATTCATGTTAACAAGCGCATCAACACCTCCTTGGAACTAGGAAACCATTTAATTTCTTTAAACAACGTGTATCTAAAGATCATTAGCATTTCTTACAAGTATTTCTGCCTAATCACTCATTAATGTGTGCTTCTCTTGATTTCCTTCTAAGAAGGCTCGACTTTTTGTTGTACTCACACATTCTAACTTAATGATGTAAGAAAACAGGTTCTGTACAAGCAATAAGCACTCTATTCATGTTAACAAGCACATCAACAGCTCCATGCAAGTAGGAAACCATGTAATTTCATTAAACAACGAGTATCTGATGATCATTAGTATTTCTTACAAGTATTTCAGCCTAATCACTCATTAATGTGTGCTTCTCTTCATTTCCTTCTAACAAGGCTGGACTTTTTGTTGTAATCACTCACTCCAACTTATTGATGTTGAAAACAGCTTGTGTACATACAATAAGCACACTATTCATGTTAACAAGCACATCCACACCTCCTTGGAACTAGGAAACCATTTAATTTCTTTAAACAACGAGTATCTAATGATCATTAGCATTTTTACAAGTATTTCAGCCTAATCACTCATTACTGTTCGCTTCTCTTCATTTCCTTCTAACAAGGCTGCACTTTTTGTTGTAATCAATCATTCAAGCTTCATGATTTTGAAAACAGCTTGTGTACAAACAATAAGCACTCTATTCATGTTAACAAGCACATCAACACCTCCTTGGAACTACGAAACCATTTAATTTCATTAAACAACGAGTATCTATTGATCATTAGCATTTCTTACAAGTACTTCAGCCTCATCACTCATTAATGTGTGCTTCTCTTGATTTCCTTCTAACAAGGCTGGACTTTTTGTTGTAACCACTCATTCCAACTTAATGATGTTGAAAACAGCTTGTGTACAAACAATAAGCAGACTATTCATGTTAACAAGCACATCAACACCTCCTTGGAACTAGGAAACCATTTAATTTCATTAAACAACGAGTATCTAATGATCATTAGCATTTCTTGCAAGTATTTCAGCCTAATCACTCATTAATGTGTGGTTCTGTTGATTTCCTTCTAACAAGGCTGCACTTTTGTTGTAATCACTCATTCAAGATTCATGATTTTGAAAACAGCTTGTGTACAATCTATAAACACTCTATTCATGTTAACAAGCAGATCAACACCTCCTTGGAACTAGGAAACCATTTAATTTCAATAAACAACGAGTATCTACTGATCATTAGCATTTCCTGCAAGTATTTCAGCCTAATAACTCATTAACGTGTTCTTCCTTGATTTCCTTCTAACAAGGCTCGACTTTTTGTTGTAATCACCCATTCAAACCTAATGATGTTGAATACAGCTTGGGTACAAACAATAAGCAGTCTATTCATGTTAACAAGCACATCAACTCCTCCTTGGAACTAGGAACCATTTAATTTCTTTAAACAACGAGTATCTATGATCATTAGCATTTCTTACAAGTATTTTCAGCCTAATCACTCATTCATGTGTGCGTGTCTTGATTTCCATCTAACAAGGCTGGACTTTTTGTTGTAATCACTCATTCTAACTTAATGACGTAGAAAACAGCTTGGGTACAAACAATAAGCACTCTATTCATGTTAACAAGCACATCAATACGTCCTTGGAACTAGGAAACCATTTAATTTCATTAAACAACGAGTATCTAATGATCATTAGCATTTCTTACAAGTATTTTCAACTTAAACACTCATTAATCTGTGGTTCTCTTGATTTCCTTCCAACAAGGCTGGAGTTTTTGTTGTAATCACACATTCTAACTTAATGATGTTGAAAATAGCTTCTGTACAAACAATAAGCACACTATTCATTGTGAACAAGCACATCAACACCACCTTGGAACTAGGAAACCATTTAATTTCTTTAAATAACGAGTATCTAAAGATCATTAGCATTTCTTACAAGTATTTCAGCCGAATCACTCATTAATGTGTGCTTCTCTTGATTTTCTTCTCACAAGGCTGGACTTTTTGTTGTAATCACACATTCTAACTCAAGGATGTTGAAAACAGCTTGTGTACAAACAATAAGCACTCTATTCATGTTAACAAGCACATCAACACCTCCTTGGAACTAGGAAACCATTTAATTTCATTAAACAACGAGTATCTAATGATCATTAGCATTTCTGACAAGTATTTCAGCATAATCACTCATTAATGTGTGCTTCCCTTGATTTCCTTCTAACAAGACTGGACTTTTTGTTGTAATCACCCATTCTAACTTAATGATGTTGAATACAGCTTGGGTACAAACAATAAGCAGTCTATTCATGTTAACAAGCACATCAACACCTCCTTGGAACTAGGAAACCATTTAATTTCATTAAACAACGAGTATCTAATGATCATTAGCATTTCTTACAAGTATTTCAGCCTAATCACTCATTAATGTGTGCTTCTCTTGATTTCCTCTAACAAGGCTGGACTTTTTGTTGTAATCACTCATTCTAACTTAATGATGTAGAAAACAGGTTGGGTACAAACAATAAGCACTCTATTCATGTTAACAAGCACATCAACACCTCCTTGGAACTAGGAAACCATTTAATTTCCTTAAACAACGAGTATCTAAGATCATTAGCATTTCTTACAAGTATTTCAGCCTAATCACTCATTAATGCGTGCTTCTCTTGATTTCCTTCTAACAAGGCTGGACTTTTGTTGTAATCACTCATTCTAACTTAATGATGTAGAAAACAGCTTGGGTACAAACAATAAGCACTCTATTCATGTTAACAAGCACATCAACACCTCCTTGGAACTAGAAACCATTTAATTTCATTAAACAACGAGTATCTAATGATCATTAGCATTTCTTACAAGTATTTCAGCCTAATCACTCATTAATCTGTGCTTCTCTTGATTTCCTTCTAACAAGGCTGGACTTTTTGTTGTAATCACACATCTAACTTAATGATGTTGAAAACAGCTTGTGTACAAACAATAAGCACTCTATTCATGTTAACAAGCACATCAACACCTCCTTGGAACTAGGAAACCATTTAATTTCATTTAAACAACGAGTATCTAATGATCATTAGCATTTCTTACAAGTATTTCAGCCTAATCACTCATTAATGTGTGCTTCTCTTGATTTCCTTCTAACAAGGCTGGACTTTTTGTTGTAATCACTCATTCTAACTTAATGATGTTGAAAACAGCTTTGGTACAAACAATAAGCACTCTATTCATGTTAACAAGCACATCAACACCTCCTTGGAACTAGGAAACCATTTAATTCTTTAAAACAGAGTATCTAATGATCATTAGCATTTCTTACAAGTATTTCAGCCTAATCACTCATTAATGTGTGCTTCTCTTGATTTCCTTCTAACAAGGCTGACTTTTTGTTGTAATCACATCATTCAACTTAATGATGTAGAAAACAGCTTGTGTACAAACAATAAGCACTCTATTCATGTTAACAAGCACATCAACACCTCCTTGGAACTAGAAACCATTTAATTTCATTAAACAACGAGTATCTAATTGATCATTAGGATTTCTTACAAGTATTTCAGCCTAATCACTCATTAACTGTGCGCTTCTCTTGATTTCCTTCTAACAAGGCTGGCACTTTTTGTTGTAATCACATCATTCAAGCTTCATGATGTGAGAAACAGCTTGTGTACAAACAATAAGCACTCTATTCATGTTAACAAGCACATCAACACCTCCTTGGAACTAGGAAACCATTTAATTTCATTAAACAACGAGTATCTAATGATCATTAGGCATTCTTACAAGTATTTCAGCCTAATCACTCATTAATGTGTGCTTCTCTTGATTTCCTTCTAACAAGGCTGGACTTTTTGTTGTAATCACTCATTCCACTTAATGATGTTGAGAACAGCTTGTGTACAACAATAAGCAACTATTCATGTTAACAAGCACATCAACACCTCCTTGGAACTAGGAAACCATTTAATTTCATTAAACAACGAGTATCTAATGATCATTAGCATTTCTTACAAGTATTTCAGCCCTAATCACTCATTAATTGTGGTTCTCTTGATTTCCTTCTAACAAGGCTGGACTTTTTGTTGTAATCACTCATTCAAGACTTCATGATTAGAAAACAGCTTGTGTACAACATAAGCACTCTATTCATGTTAACAAGCAGATCAACACCTCCTTGGAACTAGGAAACCATTTAATTTCATTAAACAACGAGTATCTAACTGATCATTAGCATTTCCTTACAAGTATTTCAGCCTAATCACTCATTAATCGTGTTCTCTTGATTTCCTTCTAACAAGGCTGGACTTTTGTTGTAATCACCCATTCAACTTAATGATGTTGAAACAGCTTGGGTACAAACAATAAGCAGTCTATTCATGTTAACAAGCACATCAACACCTCCTTGGAACTAGGAACCATTTAATTTCATTAAACAACGAGTATCTAATGATCATTAGCATTTCTTACAAGTATTTCAGCCTAATCACTCATTAATGTGTGCGTGTCTTGATTTCCTTCTAACAAGGCTGGACTTTTTGTTGTAATCACTCATTCTAACTTAATGAGTAGAAAACAGCTTGGGTACAAACAATAAGCACTCTTATTCATGTTAACAAGCACATCAATACGTCCTTGGAACTAGGAAACCATTTAATTTCATTAAACAACAGTATCTAATGATCATTAGCATTTCTTACAAGTATTTCAGCTTAAACACTCATTAATCTGTGGTTCTCTTGATTTCCTTCCAACAAGGCTGGAGTTTTGTTGTAATCACACATTCTAACTTAATGATGTTGAAATAGCTTCTTACAAACAATAAGCACACTATTATGTTGAACAAGCACATCAACACCACCTTGGAACTAGGAAACCCATTTAATTTCTTTAAATAACGAGTATCTAAAGATCATTGCATTTCTTACAAGTATTTCAGCCGAATCATTCATTAATGTGTGCTTCTCTTGATTTTCTTCTCACAAGGCTGGACTTTTTGTTGTAATCACACATTCTAACTCAAGGAGTTGAAAACAGGTTGTGTACAAACAATAAGCACTCGTATTCATGTTAACAAGCACATCAACACCTCCTTGGAACTAGGAAACCATTTAATTTCATTAAACAACGAGTATTCTAATGATCATTAGCATTTCTTACAAGTATTTCAGCTATAACTCATTAATGTGTGCTTCGTCTTGATTTCCTCTCTAACAAGGCTGGACTTTTTGTTGTAACACTCATTCAACTTCAGCAAATCGTAGAAAATAGGTTGTGTACAAAACAATAAGGGACTCTATTCATGTTAACAAGGCAGATCAACAAACCTCCTTGGAACTAGGAAACCATTTAATTTTCATTAAACCAACGCTATCTAAACGATCCATTAGGATTTCCTACAAGGTAATTTCAGACCTAATAACCAACATTTAATGTGCCGCTTCTCTTGATTTCCTTCTAAGAAGGCTGGGACTTTTTTGTTGCAATCACACATTCTAACTTAATGATGGAGAAAACAGGTTGTGCTACCAAACCAACAAGCACCTCTATTGCATGTTAAACAAGCACATCAACACCTCCTTGGAACTAGGAAACCATTTAATTTCATTAAACAACGAGTATCTAATGATCATTAGCATTTCTTACAAGTATTTCAGCTTAAACACTCATTAATGTGTGCTTCTCTTGATTTCCTTCTAACAAGGCTGGACTTTTTGTTGTAATCACTCATTCAAGCTTCATGATGTTGAAAACAGCTTGTGTACAAACAATAAGCACTCTATTCATGTTAACAAGCACATCAACACCTCCTTGGAACTAGGAAACCATTTAATTTCATTAAACAACGAGTATCTAATGATCATTAGCATTTCTTACAAGTATTTCAGCTTAAACACTCATTAATGTGCTTCTCTTGATTTCCTTCTAACAAGGCTGGACTTTTTGTTGTAATCACTCATTCAAGCTTCATGATGTTGAAAACAGCTTGTGTACAAACAATAAGCACTCTATTCATGTTAACAAGCACATCAACACCTCCTTGGAACTAGGAAACCATTTAATTTCATTAAACAACGAGTATCTAATGATCATTAGCATTTCTTACAAGTATTTCAGCCTAATCACTCATTAATGTGTGCTTCTCTTGATTTCCTTCTAACAAGGCTGGACTTTTTGTTGTAATCACTCATTCAAGCTTCATGATGTTGAAAACAGCTTGTGTACAAACAATAAGCACTCTATTCATGTTAACAAGCACATCAACACCTCCTTGGAACTAGGAAACCATTTAATTTCATTAAACAACGAGTATCTAATGATCATTAGCATTTCTTACAAGTATTTCAGCCTAATCACTCATTAATGTGTGCTTCTCTTGATTTCCTTCTAACAAGGCTGGACTTTTTGTTGTAATCACTCATTCAAGCTTCATGATGTTGAAAACAGCTTGTGTACAAACAATAAGCACTCTATTCATGTTAACAAGCACATCAACACCTCCTTGGAACTAGGAAACCATTTAATTTCTTTAAACAACGAGTATCTAATGATCATTAGCATTTCTTACAAGTATTTCAGCTAATCACTCATTAATGTGTGCTTCTCTTGATTTCCTTCTAACAAGGCTGGACTTTTTGTTGTAATCACTCATTCTAACTTAATGATGTAGAAAACAGTTGTGTACAAACAATAAGCACTCTATTCATGTTAACGAAAGCACATCAACACCTCTCTGGAACTAGGAAACCATTTAATTTCTTTAAAGCAACGAGTATCTAATGATCATTAGTATTTCTTACATGTAATTTCGCTAAATAAACTCATTAATGGCGTTCTTCCTCTGATTCCTTCTAACAAGGCTGGACTTTTGTTGTAATTCACCATTCAGCTTCATTGATGTTGAGAACAGGTTTGTACAAACAATAAGCACTCTATTCATGTTAACAAGCACATCAAACACCTCCTTGGAACTAGGGAAACATTTAAAATTTCATTAAAACAACGAGTATCTAACGACATTAGGATTTCTTACAAGTATTTTCAGGCCTAAATAACACACATTAAATCTGAGCTTTCTTGATTTCCTTCTAACAAGGCTGGACTTTTTGTTGTAATCACCCATTCTAACTTAATGATGTAGAAAACAGGTTGTGTACAAACAATAAGCACTCTATTCATGTTAACAAGCACATCAACACCTCCTTGGAACTAGGAAACCATTTAATTTCATTAAACAACGAGTATCTAATGATCATTAGCATTTCTTACAAGTATTTCAGCCTAATCACTCATTAATGTGTGCTTCTCTTGATTTCCTTCTAACAAGGCTGGACTTTTTGTTGTAATCACTCATTCTAACTTAATGATGTAGAAAACAGCTTGTGTACAAACAATAAGCACTCTATTCATGTTAACAAGCACATCAACACCTCCTTGGAACTAGGAAACCATTTAATTTCATTAAACAACGAGTATCTAATGATCATTAGCATTTCTTACAAGTATTTTCAGCTTAAACACTCATTAATCTGTGCTTCTCTTGATTTCCTTCTAACAAGGCTGGACTTTTTGTTGTAATCACTCATTCAAGCTTCATGATGTTGAAAACAGCTTGTGTACAAACAATAAGCACTCTATTCATGTTAACAAGCACATCAACACCTCCTTGGAACTAGGAAACCATTTAATATCATTAAACAACGAGTATCTAATGATCATTAGCATTTCTTACAAGTATTTCAGCTTAAACACTCATTAATATGGGTTCTCTTGATTTCCTTCTAACAAGGCTGGACTTTTTGTTGTAATCACTCATTCAAGCTTCATGATGTTGAAAACAGCTTGTGTACAAACAATAAGCACTCTATTCATGTTAACAAGCACATCAACACCTCCTTGGAACTAGGAAACCATTTAATATCATTAAACAACGAGTATCTAATGATCATTAGCATTTCTTACAAGTATTTTCAGCTTAAACACTCATTAATATGGGTTCTCTTGATTTCCTTCTAGCAAGGCTGGACTTTTTGTTGTAATCACTCATTCAAGCTTCATGATGTTGAAAACAGCTTGTGTACAAACAATAAGCACTCTATTCATGTTAACAAGCACATCAACACCTCCTTGGAACTAGGAAACCATTTAATATCATTAAACAACGAGTATCTAATGATCATTAGCATTTCTTACAAGTATTTTCAGCTTAAACACTCATTAATATGGGTTCTCTTGATTTCCTTCTAACAAGGCTGGACTTTTTGTTGTAATCACTCATTCAAGCTTCATGATGTTGAAAACAGCTTGTGTACAAACAATAAGCACTCTATTCATGTTAACAAGCACATCAACACCTCCTTGGAACTAGGAAACCATTTAATATCATTAAACAACGAGTATCTAATGATCATTAGCATTTCTTACAAGTATTTTCAGCTTAAACACTCATTAATATGGGTTCTCTTGATTTCCTTCTAGCAAGGCTGGACTTTTTGTTGTAATCACTCATTCAAGCTTCATGATGTTGAAAACAGCTTGTGTACAAACAATAAGCACTCTATTCATGTTAACAAGCACATCAACACCTCCTTGGAACTAGGAAACCATTTAATATCATTAAACAACGAGTATCTAATGATCATTAGCATTTCTTACAAGTATTTTCAGCTTAAACACTCATTAATATGGGGTTCTCTTGATTTCCTTCTAGCAAGGCTGGACTTTTGTTGTAATCACTCATTCAAGCTTCATGATGTTGAAAACAGCTTGTGTACAAACAATAAGCACTCTATTCATGTTAACAAGCACATCAACACCTCCTTGGAACTAGGAAACCATTTAATATCATTAAACAACGAGTATCTAATGATCATTAGCATTTCTTACAAGTATTTTCAGCTTAAACACTCATTAATATGGGGTTCTCCTGATTTCCTTCTAGCAAGGCTGGACTTTTTGTTGTAATCACTCATTCAAGCTTCATGATGTTGAAAACAGCTTGTGTACAAACAATAAGCACTCTATTCATGTTAACAAGCACATCAACACCTCCTTGGAACTAGGAAACCATTTAATATCATTAAACAACGAGTATCTAATGATCATTAGCATTTCTTACAAGTATTTTCAGCTTAAACACTCATTAATATGGGGTTCTCTTGATTTCCTTCTAGCAAGGCTGGACTTTTTGTTGTAATCACTCATTCAAGCTTCATGATGTTGAAAACAGCTTGTGTACAAACAATAAGCACTCTATTCATGTTAACAAGCACATCAACACCTCCTTGGAACTAGGAAACCATTTAATATCATTAAACAACGAGTATCTAATGATCATTAGCATTTCTTACAAGTATTTTCAGCTTAAACACTCATTAATATGGGGTTCTCTTGATTTCCTTCTAGCAAGGCTGGACTTTTTGTTGTAATCACTCATTCAAGCTTCATGATGTTGAAAACAGCTTGTGTACAAACAATAAGCACTCTATTCATGTTAACAAGCACATCAACACCTCCTTGGAACTAGGAAACCATTTAATATCATTAAACAACGAGTATCTAATGATCATTAGCATTTCTTACAAGTATTTTCAGCTTAAACACTCATTAATATGGGGTTCTCTTGATTTCCTTCTAGCAAGGCTGGACTTTTTGTTGTAATCACTCATTCAAGCTTCATGATGTTGAAAACAGCTTGTGTACAAACAATAAGCACTCTATTCATGTTAACAAGCACATCAACACCTCCTTGGAACTAGGAAACCATTTAATATCATTAAACAACGAGTATCTAATGATCATTAGCATTTCTTACAAGTATTTTCAGCTTAAACACTCATTAATATGGGGTTCTCTTGATTTCCTTCTAGCAAGGCTGGACTTTTTGTTGTAATCACTCATTCAAGCTTCATGATGTTGAAAACAGCTTGTGTACAAACAATAAGCACTCTATTCATGTTAACAAGCACATCAACACCTCCTTGGAACTAGGAAACCATTTAATATCATTAAACAACGAGTATCTAATGATCATTAGCATTTCTTACAAGTATTTTCAGCTTAAACACTCATTAATATGGGTTCTCTTGATTTCCTTCTAGCAAGGCTGGACTTTTTGTTGTAATCACTCATTCAAGCTTCATGATGTTGAAAACAGCTTGTGTACAAACAATAAGCACTCTATTCATGTTAACAAGCACATCAACACCTCCTTGGAACTAGGAAACCATTTAATATCATTAAACAACGAGTATCTAATGATCATTAGCATTTCTTACAAGTATTTTCAGCTTAAACACTCATTAATATGGGGTTCTCTTGATTTCCTTCTAGCAAGGCTGGACTTTTTGTTGTAATCACTCATTCAAGCTTCATGATGTTGAAAACAGCTTGTGTACAAACAATAAGCACTCTATTCATGTTAACAAGCACATCAACACCTCCTTGGAACTAGGAAACCATTTAATATCATTAAACAACGAGTATCTAATGATCATTAGCATTTCTTACAAGTATTTTCAGCTTAAACACTCATTAATATGGGGTTCTCCTGATTTCCTTCTACAAGGCTGGACTTTTTGTTGTAATCACTCATTCAAGCTTCATGATGTTGAAAACAGCTTGTGTACAAACAATAAGCACTCTATTCATGTTAACAAGCACATCAACACCTCCTTGGAACTAGGAAACCATTTAATATCATTAAACAACGAGTATCTAATGATCATTAGCATTTCTTACAAGTATTTTCAGCTTAAACACTCATTAATATGGGTTCTCTTGATTTCCTTCTAGCAAGGCTGGACTTTTTGTTGTAATCACTCATTCAAGCTTCATGATGTTGAAAACAGCTTGTGTACAAACAATAAGCACTCTATTCATGTTAACAAGCACATCAACACCTCCTTGGAACTAGGAAACCATTTAATATCATTAAACAACGAGTATCTAATGATCATTAGCATTTCTTACAAGTATTTTCAGCTTAAACACTCATTAATATGGGGTTCTCTTGATTTCCTTCTAGCAAGGCTGGACTTTTTGTTGTAATCACTCATTCAAGCTTCATGATGTTGAAAACAGCTTGTGTACAAACAATAAGCACTCTATTCATGTTAACAAGCACATCAACACCTCCTTGGAACTAGGAAACCATTTAATATCATTAAACAACGAGTATCTAATGATCATTAGCATTTCTTACAAGTATTTTCAGCTTAAACACTCATTAATATGGGGTTCTCCTGATTTCCTTCTAGCAAGGCTGGACTTTTTGTTGTAATCACTCATTCAAGCTTCATGATGTTGAAAACAGCTTGTGTACAAACAATAAGCACTCTATTCATGTTAACAAGCACATCAACACCTCCTTGGAACTAGGAAACCATTTAATATCATTAAACAACGAGTATCTAATGATCATTAGCATTTCTTACAAGTATTTTCAGCTTAAACACTCATTAATATGGGGTTCTCTTGATTTCCTTCTAGCAAGGCTGGACTTTTTGTTGTAATCACTCATTCAAGCTTCATGATGTTGAAAACAGCTTGTGTACAAACAATAAGCACTCTATTCATGTTAACAAGCACATCAACACCTCCTTGGAACTAGGAAACCATTTAATATCATTAAACAACGAGTATCTAATGATCATTAGCATTTCTTACAAGTATTTTCAGCTTAAACACTCATTAATATGGGGTTCTCTTGATTTCCTTCTAGCAAGGCTGGACTTTTTGTTGTAATCACTCATTCAAGCTTCATGATGTTGAAAACAGCTTGTGTACAAACAATAAGCACTCTATTCATGTTAACAAGCACATCAACACCTCCTTGGAACTAGGAAACCATTTAATATCATTAAACAACGAGTATCTAATGATCATTAGCATTTCTTACAAGTATTTTCAGCTTAAACACTCATTAATATGGGTTCTCTTGATTTCCTTCTAGCAAGGCTGGACTTTTTGTTGTAATCACTCATTCAAGCTTCATGATGTTGAAAACAGCTTGTGTACAAACAATAAGCACTCTATTCATGTTAACAAGCACATCAACACCTCCTTGGAACTAGGAAACCATTTAATATCATTAAACAACGAGTATCTAATGATCATTAGCATTTCTTACAAGTATTTTCAGCTTAAACACTCATTAATATGGGGTTCTCTTGATTTCCTTCTAGCAAGGCTGGACTTTTTGTTGTAATCACTCATTCAAGCTTCATGATGTTGAAAACAGCTTGTGTACAAACAATAAGCACTCTATTCATGTTAACAAGCACATCAACACCTCCTTGGAACTAGGAAACCATTTAATATCATTAAACAACGAGTATCTAATGATCATTAGCATTTCTTACAAGTATTTTCAGCTTAAACACTCATTAATATGGGGTTCTCTTGATTTCCTTCTAGCAAGGCTGGACTTTTTGTTGTAATCACTCATTCAAGCTTCATGATGTTGAAAACAGCTTGTGTACAAACAATAAGCACTCTATTCATGTTAACAAGCACATCAACACCTCCTTGGAACTAGGAAACCATTTAATATCATTAAACAACGAGTATCTAATGATCATTAGCATTTCTTACAAGTATTTTCAGCTTAAACACTCATTAATATGGGGTTCTCTTGATTTCCTTCTAGCAAGGCTGGACTTTTTGTTGTAATCACTCATTCAAGCTTCATGATGTTGAAAACAGCTTGTGTACAAACAATAAGCACTCTATTCATGTTAACAAGCACATCAACACCTCCTTGGAACTAGGAAACCATTTAATATCATTAAACAACGAGTATCTAATGATCATTAGCATTTCTTACAAGTATTTTCAGCTTAAACACTCATTAATATGGGGTTCTCTTGATTTCCTTCTAGCAAGGCTGGACTTTTTGTTGTAATCACTCATTCAAGCTTCATGATGTTGAAACAGCTTGTGTACAAACAATAAGCACTCTATTCATGTTAACAAGCACATCAACACCTCCTTGGAACTAGGAAACCATTTAATATCATTAAACAACGAGTATCTAATGATCATTAGCATTTCTTACAAGTATTTTCAGCTTAAACACTCATTAATATGGGGTTCTCTTGATTTCCTTCTAGCAAGGCTGGACTTTTTGTTGTAATCACTCATTCAAGCTTCATGATGTTGAAAACAGCTTGTGTACAAACAATAAGCACTCTATTCATGTTAACAAGCACATCAACACCTCCTTGGAACTAGGAAACCATTTAATATCATTAAACAACGAGTATCTAATGATCATTAGCATTTCTTACAAGTATTTTCAGCTTAAACACTCATTAATATGGGGTTCTCTTGATTTCCTTCTAGCAAGGCTGGACTTTTTGTTGTAATCACTCATTCAAGCTTCATGATGTTGAAAACAGCTTGTGTACAAACAATAAGCACTCTATTCATGTTAACAAGCACATCAACACCTCCTTGGAACTAGGAAACCATTTAATATCATTAAACAACGAGTATCTAATGATCATTAGCATTTCTTACAAGTATTTTCAGCTTAAACACTCATTAATATGTGGTTCTCTTGATTTCCTTCTAGCAAGGCTGGACTTTTTGTTGTAATCACTCATTCAAGCTTCATGATGTTGAAAACAGCTTGTGTACAAACAATAAGCACTCTATTCATGTTAACAAGCACATCAACACCTCCTTGGAACTAGGAAACCATTTAATATCATTAAACAACGAGTATCTAATGATCATTAGCATTTCTTACAAGTATTTTCAGCTTAAACACTCATTAATATGGGGTTCTCTTGATTTCCTTCTAGCAAGGCTGGACTTTTTGTTGTAATCACTCATTCAAGCTTCATGATGTTGAAAACAGCTTGTGTACAAACAATAAGCACTCTATTCATGTTAACAAGCACATCAACACCTCCTTGGAACTAGGAAACCATTTAATATCATTAAACAACGAGTATCTAATGATCATTAGCATTTCTTACAAGTATTTTCAGCTTAAACACTCATTAATATGGGGTTCTCTTGATTTCCTTCTAGCAAGGCTGGACTTTTTGTTGTAATCACTCATTCAAGCTTCATGATGTTGAAAACAGCTTGTGTACAAACAATAAGCACTCTATTCATGTTAACAAGCACATCAACACCTCCTTGGAACTAGGAAACCATTTAATATCATTAAACAACGAGTATCTAATGATCATTAGCATTTCTTACAAGTATTTTCAGCTTAAACACTCATTAATATGGGTTCTCTTGATTTCCTTCTAGCAAGGCTGGACTTTTTGTTGTAATCACTCATTCAAGCTTCATGATGTTGAAAACAGCTTGTGTACAAACAATAAGCACTCTATTCATGTTAACAAGCACATCAACACCTCCTTGGAACTAGGAAACCATTTAATATCATTAAACAACGAGTATCTAATGATCATTAGCATTTCTTACAAGTATTTTCAGCTTAAACACTCATTAATATGGGGTTCTCTTGATTTCCTTCTAGCAAGGCTGGACTTTTTGTTGTAATCACTCATTCAAGCTTCATGATGTTGAAAACAGCTTGTGTACAAACAATAAGCACTCTATTCATGTTAACAAGCACATCAACACCTCCTTGGAACTAGGAAACCATTTAATATCATTAAACAACGAGTATCTAATGATCATTAGCATTTCTTACAAGTATTTTCAGCTTAAACACTCATTAATATGGGGTTCTCTGATTTCCTTCTAGCAAGGCTGGACTTTTTGTTGTAATCACTCATTCAAGCTTCATGATGTTGAAACAGCTTGTGTACAAACAATAAGCACTCTATTCATGTTAACAAGCACATCAACACCTCCTTGGAACTAGGAAACCATTTAATATCATTAAACAACGAGTATCTAATGATCATTAGCATTTCTTACAAGTATTTTCAGCTTAAACACTCATTAATATGGGGTTCTCCTGATTTCCTTCTAGCAAGGCTGGACTTTTTGTTGTAATCACTCATTCAAGCTTCATGATGTTGAAAACAGCTTGTGTACAAACAATAAGCACTCTATTCATGTTAACAAGCACATCAACACCTCCTTGGAACTAGGAAACCATTTAATATCATTAAACAACGAGTATCTAATGATCATTAGCATTTCTTACAAGTATTTTCAGCTTAAACACTCATTAATATGGGGTTCTCTTGATTTCCTTCTAGCAAGGCTGGACTTTTTGTTGTAATCACTCATTCAAGCTTCATGATGTTGAAAACAGCTTGTGTACAAACAATAAGCACTCTATTCATGTTAACAAGCACATCAACACCTCCTTGGAACTAGGAAACCATTTAATATCATTAAACAACGAGTATCTAATGATCATTAGCATTTCTTACAAGTATTTTCAGCTTAAACACTCATTAATATGGGGTTCTCTTGATTTCCTTCTAGCAAGGCTGGACTTTTTGTTGTAATCACTCATTCAAGCTTCATGATGTTGAAAACAGCTTGTGTACAAACAATAAGCACTCTATTCATGTTAACAAGCACATCAACACCTCCTTGGAACTAGGAAACCATTTAATATCATTAAACAACGAGTATCTAATGATCATTAGCATTTCTTACAAGTATTTTCAGCTTAAACACTCATTAATATGGGGTTCTCTTGATTTCCTTCTAGCAAGGCTGGACTTTTTGTTGTAATCACCCATTCAAGCTTCATGATGTTGAAAACAGCTTGTGTACAAACAATAAGCACTCTATTCATGTTAACAAGCACATCAACACCTCCTTGGAACTAGGAAACCATTTAATATCATTAAACAACGAGTATCTAATGATCATTAGCATTTCTTACAAGTATTTTCAGCTTAAACACTCATTAATATGGGTTCTCTTGATTTCCTTCTAGCAAGGCTGGACTTTTTGTTGTAATCACTCATTCAAGCTTCATGATGTTGAAAACAGCTTGTGTACAAACAATAAGCACTCTATTCATGTTAACAAGCACATCAACACCTCCTTGGAACTAGGAAACCATTTAATATCATTAAACAACGAGTATCTAATGATCATTAGCATTTCTTACAAGTATTTTCAGCTTAAACACTCATTAATATGGGGTTCTCTTGATTTCCTTCTAGCAAGGCTGGACTTTTTGTTGTAATCACTCATTCAAGCTTCATGATGTTGAAAACAGCTTGTGTACAAACAATAAGCACTCTATTCATGTTAACAAGCACATCAACACCTCCTTGGAACTAGGAAACCATTTAATATCATTAAACAACGAGTATCTAATGATCATTAGCATTTCTTACAAGTATTTTCAGCTTAAACACTCATTAATATGGGTTCTCTGATTTCCTTCTAGCAAGGCTGGACTTTTTGTTGTAATCACTCATTCAAGCTTCATGATGTTGAAAACAGCTTGTGTACAAACAATAAGCACTCTATTCATGTTAACAAGCACATCAACACCTCCTTGGAACTAGGAAACCATTTAATATCATTAAACAACGAGTATCTAATGATCATTAGCATTTCTTACAAGTATTTTCAGCTTAAACACTCATTAATATGGGGTTTCTCTTGATTTCCTTCTAGCAAGGCTGGACTTTTTGTTGTAATCACTCATTCAAGCTTCATGATGTTGAAAACAGCTTGTGTACAAACAATAAGCACTCTATTCATGTTAACAAGCCACATCAACACCTCCTTGGAACTAGGAAACCATTTAATATCATTAAACAACGAGTATCTAATGATCATTAGCATTTCTTACAAGTATTTTCAGCTTAAACACTCATTAATATGGGTTCTCCTTGATTTCCTTCTAGCAAGGCTGGACTTTTTGTTGTAATCACTCATTCAAGCTTCATGATGTTGAAAACAGCTTGTGTACAAACAATAAGCACTCTATTCATGTTAACAAGCACATCAACACCTCCTTGGAACTAGGAAACCATTTAATATCATTAAACAACGAGTATCTAATGATCATTAGCATTTCTTACAAGTATTTTCAGCTTAAACACTCATTAATATGGGGTTCTCTTGATTTCCTTCTAGCAAGGCTGGACTTTTTGTTGTAATCACTCATTCAAGCTTCATGATGTTGAAAACAGCTTGTGTACAAACAATAAGCACTCTATTCATGTTAACAAGCACATCAACACCTCCTTGGAACTAGGAAACCATTTAATATCATTAAACAACGAGTATCTAATGATCATTAGCATTTCTTACAAGTATTTTCAGCTTAAACACCATTAATATGGGGTTCTCCTGATTTCCTTCTAGCAAGGCTGGACTTTTTGTTGTAATCACCCATTCAAGCTTCATGATGTTGAAAACAGCTTGTGTACAAACAATAAGCACTCTATTCATGTTAACAAGCACATCAACACCTCCTTGGAACTAGGAAACCATTTAATATCATTAAACAACGAGTATCTAATGATCATTAGCATTTCTTACAAGTATTTTCAGCTTAAACACTCATTAATATGGGGTTCTCTTGATTTCCTTCTAGCAAGGCTGGACTTTTTGTTGTAATCACTCATTCAAGCTTCCTGATGTTGAAAACAGCTTGTGTACAAACAATAAGCACTCTATTCATGTGAACAACAACATCAACACCTCCTTGGAACTAGGAACCATTTAATATCATTAAACAACGAGTATCTAATGATCATTAGCATTTCTTACAAGTATTTTCAGCTTAACACTCATTAATATGGGGTTCTCTTGATTTCCTTCTAGCAAGGCTGGACTTTTTGTTGTAATCACTCATTCAAGCTTCATGATGTTGAAAACAGCTTGTGTACAAACAATAAGCACTCTATTCATGTTAACAAGCACATCAACACCTCCTTGGAACTAGGAAACCATTTAATATCATTAAACAACGAGTATCTAATGATCATTAGCATTTCTTACAAGTATTTTCAGCTTAAACACTCATTAATATGGGGTTCTCTTGATTTCCTTCTAGCAAGGCTGGACTTTTGTTGTAATCACCCATTCAAGCTTCATGATGTTGAAAACAGCTTGTGTACAAACAATAAGCACTCTATTCATGTTAACAAGCACATCAACACCTCCTTGGAACTAGGAAACCATTTAATATCATTAAACAACGAGTATCTAATGATCATTAGCATTTCTTACAAGTATTTTCAGCTTAACACTCATTAATATGGGGTTCTCTTGATTTCCTTCTAGCAAGGCTGGACTTTTTGTTGTAATCACTCATTCAAGCTTCATGATGTTGAAAACAGCTTGTGTACAAACAATAAGCACTCTATTCATGTTAACAAGCACATCAACACCTCCTTGGAACTAGGAAACCATTTAATATCATTAAACAACGAGTATCTAATGATCATTAGCATTTCTTACAAGTATTTTCAGCTTAAACACTCATTAATATGTGGTTCTCTTGATTTCCTTCTAGCAAGGCTGGACTTTTTGTTGTAATCACTCATTCAAGCTTCATGATGTTGAAAACAGCTTGTGTACAAACAATAAGCACTCTATTCATGTTAACAAGCACATCAACACCTCCTTGGAACTAGGAAACCATTTAATATCATTAAACAACGAGTATCTAATGATCATTAGCATTTCTTACAAGTATTTTCAGCTTAAACCACTCATTAAATATGGGGTTCTCTTGATTTCCTTCTAGCAAGGCTGGACTTTTTGTTGTAATCACTCATTCAAGCTTCATGGATGTTGAAAACAGCTTGTGTACAAACAATAAGCACTCTATTCATGTTAACAAGCACATCAACACCTCCTTGGAACTAGGAAACCATTTAATATCATTAACAACGAGTATCTAATGATCATTAGCATTTCTTACAAGTATTTTCAGCTTAAACACTCATTAATATGGGGTTCTCTTGATTTCCTTCTAGCAAGGCTGGACTTTTTGTTGTAATCACTCATTCAAGCTTCATGATGTTGAAAACAGCTTGTGTACAAACAATAAGCACTCTATTCATGTTAACAAGCACATCAACACCTCCTTGGAACTAGGAAACCATTTAATATCATTAAACAACGAGTATCTAATGATCATTAGCATTTCCTTACAAGTATTTTTCAGCTTAAACACTCATTAATATGGGGTTCTTCTGATTTCCTTCTAGCAAGGCTGGACTTTTTGTTGTAATCACTCATTCAAGCTTCATGATGTTGAAAACAGCTTGTGTACAAACAATAAGCACTCTATTCATGTTAACAAGCACATCAACACCTCCTTGGAACTAGGAAACCATTTAATATCATTAAACAACGAGTATCTAATGATCATTAGCATTTCTTACAAGTATTTTCAGCTTAAACACTCATTAATATGGGGTTCTCTTGATTTCCTTCTAGCAAGGCTGGACTTTTTGTTGTAATCACTCATTCAAGCTTCATGATGTTGAAAACAGCTTGTGTACAAACAATAAGCACTCTATTCATGTTAACAAGCACATCAACACCTCCTTGGAACTAGGAAACCATTTAATATCATTAAACAACGAGTATCTAATGATCATTAGCATTTCTTACAAGTATTTTCAGCTTAAACACTCATTAATATGGGGTTCTCTTGATTTCCTTCTAGCAAGGCTGGACTTTTTGTTGTAATCACTCATTCAAGCTTCATGATGTGAAAAACAGCTTGTGTACAAACAATAAGCACTCTATTCATGTTAACAAGCACATCAACACCTCCTTGGAACTAGGAAACCATTTAATATCATTAAACAACGAGTATCTAATGATCATTAGCATTTCTACAAGTATTTTCAGCTTAAACACTCATTAATATGGGTTCTCTTGATTTCCTTCTAGACAAGGCTGGACTTTTTGTTGTAATCACTCATTCAAGCTTCATGATGTTGAAAACAGCTTGGGTACAAACAATAAGCACTCTATTCATGTTAACAAGCACATCAACACCTCCTTGGAACTAGGAAACCATTTAATATCATTAAACAACGAGTATCTAATGATCATTAGCATTTCTTACAAGTATTTTCAGCTTAAACACTCATTAATATGGGGTTCCTTGATTTCCTTCTAGCAAGGCCTGGACTTTTTGTTGTAATCAACTCATTCAAGCTCATGATGTTGAAAACAGCTTGTGTACAAACAATAAGCACTCTATTCATGTTAACAAGCACATCAACACCTCCTTGGAACTAGGAAACCATTTAATATCATTAAACAACGAGTATCTAATGATCATTAGCATTTCTTACAAGTATTTTCAGCTTAAACACTCATTAATATGGGGTTTCTCTTGATTTCCTTCTAGCAAGGCTGCGAACTTTTTGTTGTAATCACTCATTCAAGCTTCATGATGTTGAAAACAGCTTGTGTACAAACAATAAGCACTCTATTCATGTTAACAAGCACATCAACACCTCCTTGGAACTAGGAAACCATTTAATATCATTAAACAACGAGTATCTAATGATCATTAGCATTTCTTACAAGTATTTTCAGCTTAAACACTCATTAATATGGGGTTCTCTTGATTTCCTTCTAGCAAGGCTGGACTTTTTGTTGTAATCACTCATTCAAGCTTCATGATGTTGAAAAACAGCTTGTGTACAAACAATAAGCACTCTATTCATGTTAACAAGCACATCAACACCTCCTTGGAACTAGGAAACCATTTAATATCATTAAACAACGAGTATCTAATGATCATTAGCATTTCTTACAAGTATTTTCAGCTTAAACACTCATTAATATGGGGTTCTCTTGATTTCCTCTAGCAAGGCTGGACTTTTTGTTGTAATCACTCATTCAAGCTTCATGATGTTGAAAACAGCTTGTGTACAAACAATAAGCACTCTATTCATGTTAACAAGCACATCAACACCTCCTTGGAACTAGGAAACCATTTAATATCATTAAACAACGAGTATCTAATGATCATTAGCATTTCTTACAAGTATTTTCAGCTTAAACACTCATTAATATGGGGTTCTCTTGATTTCCTTCTAGCAAGGCTGGACTTTTTGTTGTAATCACTCATTCAAGCTTCATGATGTTGAAAACAGCTTGTGTACAAACAATAAGCACTCTATTCATGTTACAAGCACATCAACACCTCCTTGGAACTAGAAACCATTTTAATATCATTAAACAACGAGTATCTAATGATCATTAGCATTTCTTACAAGTATTTTCAGCTTAAACACTCATTAATATGGGGTTCTCTTGAATTCCTTCTAGCAAGGCTGGACTTTTTGTTGTAATCACTCATTCAAGCTTCATGAGTGTTGAGAAAACAGCTTGTGTACAAACAATAAGCACTTCTATTCATGTTAACAAGCACATCAACACCTCTTGGAACTAGGAATCCATTTAATATCATTAAACAACGTAGACTAATGATCATTAGCATTTCTTACAAGTATTTTCAGCTTACAACACTCATTAATAATGGGGTTCTCTTGATTTCCTTCTAGCAAGGCTGGACTTTTTGTTGTAATCACTCATTCAAGCTTCATGATGTTGAAAACAGCTTGTGTACAAACAATAATGCACTCTATTCATGTTAACAAGCACATCAACACCTCCTTGGAACTAGGAAACCATTTAATATCATTAAACAACGAGTATCTAATGATCATTAGCATTTCTTACAAGTATTTTCAGCTTAAACACTCATTAATATGGGGTTCTCTTGATTTCCTTCTAGCAAGGCTGGACTTTTTGTTTGTAATCACTCATTCAAGCTTCATGATGTTGAAAACAGCTTGTGTACAAACAATAAGCACTCTATTCATGTTAACAAGCACATCAACACCTCCTTGGAACTAGGAAACCATTTAATATCATTAAACAACTAGTATCTAATGATCATTAGCATTTCTTACAAGTATTTTTCAGCTTAAACACTCATTAATATGGGGTTCTCCTTGATTTCCTTCTAGCAACGGCTGGACTTTTTGTTGTAATCACTCATTCAAGCTTCATGATGTTGAAAACAGCTTGTGTACAAAACAATAAGCACTCTATTTCATGTTAACAAGCCACATCAACACCTCCTTGGAACTAGGAAACCATTTAATATCATTAAACAACGAGTATCTAATGATCATTAGCATTTTCTTACAAGTATTTCAGCTTAAACACTCATTAATTATGGGGTTCTCTTGATTTCCTTCTAGCAAGGCTGGACTTTTTGTTGTAATCACTCATTCAAGCTTCATGATGTTGAAAACAGCTTGTGTACAAACAATAAGCACTCTATTCATGTTAACAAGCACATCAACACCTCCTTGGAACTAGGAAACCATTTAATATCATTAAACAACGAGTATCTAATGATCATTAGCATTTCTTACAAGTATTTTCAGCTTAAACACTCATTAATATGGGTTCTCCTGATTTCCTTCTAACAAGGCTGGACTTTTTGTTGTAATCACCCATTCAAGCTTCATGATGTTGAAAACAGCTTGTGTACAAACAATAAGCACTCTATTCATGTTAACAAGCACATCAACACCTCCTTGGAACTAGGAAACCATTTAATATCATTAAACAACGAGTATCTAATGATCATTAGCATTTCCTACAAGTATTTTCAGCTTAAACACTCATTAATATGGGGTTCTCTTGATTTCCTTCTAGCAAGCTGGACTTTTGTTGTAATCACTCATTCAAGCTTCATGATGTTGAAAACAGCTTGTGTACAAACAATAAGCACTTCTATTCATGTTAACAAGCAACATCAACACCTCCTTGGAACTAGGAAACCATTTAATATCATTAAACAACGAGTATCTAATGATCATTAGCATTTCTTACAAGTATTTTCAGCTTAAACACTCATTAATATGGGGTTCTCTTGATTTCCTTCTAGCAAGGCTGGACTTTTTGTTGTAATCACTCATTCAAGCTTCATGATGTTGAAAACAGCTTGTGTACAAACAATAAGCACTCTATTCATGTTAACAAGCACATCAACACCTCCTTGGAACTAGGAAACCATTTAATATCATTAAACAACGAGTATCTAATGATCATTAGCATTTCTTACAAGTATTTTCAGCTTAAACACTCATTAATATGGGGTTCTCTTGATTTCCTTCTAGCAAGGCTGGACTTTTTGTTGTAATCACTCATTCAAGCTTCATGATGTTGAAAACAGCTTGTGTACAAACAATAAGCACTCTATTCATGTTAACAAGCACATCAACACCTCCTTGGAACTAGGAAACCATTTAATATCATTAAACAACGAGTATCTAATGATCATTAGCATTTCTTACAAGTATTTTCAGCTTAAACACTCATTAATATGGGTTCTCTTGATTTCCTTCTAGCAAGGCTGGACTTTTTGTTGTAATCACTCATTCAAGCTTCATGATGTTGAAAACAGCTTGTGTACAAACAATAAGCACTCTATTCATGTTAACAAGCACATCAACACCTCCTTGGAACTAGGAACCATTTAATATCATTAAACAACGAGTATCTAATGATCATTAGCATTTCTTACAAGTATTTTCAGCTTAAACACTCATTAATATGGGTTCTCTTGATTTCCTTCTAACAAGGCTGGACTTTTTGTTGTAATCACTCATTCAAGCTTCATGATGTTGAAAACAGCTTGTGTACAAACAATAAGCACTCTATTCATGTTAACAAGCACATCAACACCTCCTTGGAACTAGGAAACCATTTAATTTCATTAAACAACGAGTATCTAATGATCATTAGCATTTCTTACAAGTATTTTCAGCAAACACTCATTAATGTGTGCTTCTCTTGATTTCCTTCTAACAAGGCTGGACTTTTTGTTGTAATCACTCATTCAAATTCATGATGTTGAAAACAGCTTGTGTACAAACAATAAGCACTCTATTCATGTTAACAAGCACATCAACACCTCCTTGGAACTAGGAAACCATTTAATTTCATTAAACAACGAGTATCTAATGATCATTAGCATTTTTTACAAGTATTTTCAGCTTAAACACTCATTAATGTGTGCTTCTCTTGATTTCCTTCTAACAAGGCTGGACTTTTTGTTGTAATCACTCATTCTAGCTTCATGATGTTGAAAACAGCTTGTGTACAAACAATAAGCACTCTATTCATGTTAACAAGCACATCAACACCTCCTTGGAACTAGGAAACCATTTAATTTCATTTCATTAAACAACGAGTATCTAATGATCATTAGCATTTCTTACAAGTATTTTCAGCTTAAACACTCATTAATATGTGGTTCTCTTGATTTCCTTCTAACAAGGCTGGACTTTTTGTTGTAATCACTCATTCAAGCTTAATGATGTTGAAAACAGCTTGTGTACAAACAATAAGCACTCTATTCATGTTAACAAGCACATCAACACCTCCTTGGAACTAGGAAACCATTTAATTTCATTAAACAACGAGTATCTAATGATCATTAGCATTTCTTACAAGTATTTTCAGCTTAACACTCATTAATGTGTGCTTCTCTTGATTTCCTAACAAGGCTGGACTTTTTGTTGTAATCACTCATTTCAAGCTTCATGATGTTGAAAACAGCTTGTGTACAAACAATAAGCACTCTATTCATGTTAACAAGCACATCAACACCTCCTTGGAACTAGGAAACCATTTAATTTCATTAAACAACGAGTATCTAATGATCATTAGCATTTCTTACAAGTATTTTCAGCTTAAACACTCATTAATGTGTGCTTCTCTTGATTTCCTTCTAACAAGGCTGGACTTTTTGTTGTAATCACTCATTCTAACTTAATGATGTTGAAAACAGCTTGTGTACAAACAATAAGCACTCTATTCATGTTAACAAGCACATCAACACCTCCTTGGAACTAGGAAACCATTTAATTTCATTAAACAACGAGTATCTAATGATCATTAGCATTTCTTACAAGTATTTTCAGCTGAAACACTCATTAATATGGGGTTCTACTGATTTCCTTCTAACAAGGCTGGAGTTTTTTGTTGTAATTACCCATTCAAGCATCATGACGTTGAAAACAGCGTGTGTAGAAACAATAAGCACTCTATTTCATGTTAACAAGCACATAAACACCTCCTTGGAACTGGGAAACCATTTAATATCATTAAACAAAGAGTATCTAATGATCATTAGTATTCCTACAAGTATTTTCAGCTTAAACACTCAATTAATATGGGTTCTCCTCATCTCATTCTAACGAGCATGGAGTTTTTGTTGTAATCACCCATTCAAGCTTCCTGATGTTGAAAACAGCTTGTGTACAAACAATAAGCACTCTATTCATGTTAACAAGCGCATCAACACCTCCTTGGAACTAGGAAACAATTTAATATCATTAAACAACGAGTATCTAATGATTATTAGCATTTCTTCCAAGTATTTTCATCTTAAACACTCATGAATATGGGGTTCTCCTCATTTCCTTCTCACAAGGCTGGAGTTTTTGTTGTAATCGCCCATTAAAGCTTCATGATGTTGAAAACAGCTTGTGTACAAACAATAAGCACTCTATTCATGTTAACAAGCACATGAACCCCTCCTTGGAACTAGGAAACCATTTAATATCATTAAACAACGAGTATCTAATGATCAGTAGCTTTTCATACAAGTATTTTCTGCTCAAACACTCATTACTATGTGTTTCTCCTGATTTCCTTCTAACAAGGCTGCACTTTTTGTTGTAATCACTCATTCAAGCTTCATGATGTTGAAAACAGCTTGTGTACACACAATAAGCACTCTATTCATGTTAACAACCACATCAACACCTCCTTGGAACTAGGAAGCCATATAATATCATTAAATAACGAGTATCTAATGATCATTAGCATTTCTTACAAGTATTTTCAGCTTAAACACTCATTAATATGGGGTTCTCCTGATTTCCTTCTAACAAGGCTGGAGTTTTTGTTGTAATTACCCATTCAAGCATCATGACAACAGCGTGTGTACAAACAATAAGCACTCTATTCATGTTAACAAGCACATCAACACCTCCTTGGAACTGGGAAACCATTTAATATCATTAAACAACGAGTATCTAATGATCATTAGTATTTCCTACAAGTATTTTCAGCTTAAACACTCATTAATATGGGGTTCTCCTCATCTCATTCTAACGAGCATGGAGTTTTTGTTGTAATCACCCATTCAAGCTTCCTGATGTTGAAAACAGGTTGTGTACAAACAATAAGCACTCTATTCATGTTAACAAGCGCATCAACACCTCCTTGGAACTAGGAAACAATTTAATATCATTAAACAACGAGTATCTAACGATTATTAGCATTTCTTCCAAGTATTTTCAGCTTAAACACTCTTTAATATGGGGTTCTCCTCATTTCCTTCTAACAAGGCTGGAGTTTTTGTTGTAATCACCCATTCAAGCTTCATGATGTTGAAAACAGCTTGTGTAGAAGCAATAAGCACTCTATTCATGTTAACAAGCACATCAACACCTCCTTGGAAGTAGGAAACTATTTAATATCATTAAACAACGAGTATCTAATGATCATTAGCATTTCTTACAAGTATTTTCAGCTTAAACGCTCATTAATATCTGGTTCTCTTGATTTCCTTCTAGCAAGACTGGACTTTTTGTTGTAATCACTCATTCAAGCTTCATCATGTTGAAAGCAGCTTGTGTACAACGAGTATCTAATGATCATTAGCATTTCTTACAAGTATTTTCAGCTTAAATACTCATTAATATGGGGTTCTCCTGATTTCCTTCTAACAAGGCTGGAGTTTTTGTTGTAATTACCCATTCAAGCATCATGACGTTGAAAACAGCGTGTGTACAAACAATAAGCACTCTATTCATGTTAACAAGCACATCAACACCTCCTTGGAACTGGGAAACCATTTAATATCATTAAACAACGAGTATCTAATGATGATAAGTATTTCCTACAAGTATTTTCAGCTTAAACACTCATTAATATGGGGTTCTCCTCATCTCATTCTAACGAGCATGGAGTTTTTGTTGTAATCACCCATTCAAGCTTCCTGATGTTGAAAACAGCTTGTGTACAAACAATAAGCACTCTATTCATGTTAACAAGCGCATCAACACCTCCTTGGAACTAGGAAACCATTTAATATCATTAAACAACGAGTATCTAATGATTATTAGCATTTCTTACAAGTATTTTCAGCTTAAACACTCATGAATATGGGGTTCTCCTCATTTCCTTCTAACAAGGCTGGAGTTTTTGTTGTAATCACCCATTCAAGCTTCATGATGTTGAAAACAGCTTGTGTACAAACAATAAGCACTCTATTCATGTTAACAAGCACATCAACACCTCCTTGGACCTAGGAAACCATTTAATATCATTAAACAGAAAGTATCTAATGATCATTAGCATTTCTTACAAGTATTTTCAGCTTAAACACTCATTAATATGTGGTCCTCTTGATTTCCTTCGAGCAAGGCCGGACTTTATGTTGTAATCACTCATTCAAGCTTCATGATGTTGAAAACAGCTTGTGTACAAACAATAAGCACTCTATTCATGTTAACAACCACATCAACACCCCCTTGGAACTAGGAAACCATTTAATATCGTTAAACAACGAGTATCTAATGATCATTAGCATTTCTTGCAAGTATTTTCAGCTTAAACACTCATTAATATGTGGTTCTCTTGATTTCCTTCTAGCAAGGCTGGACTTTTTCTTGCAATCACTCATTCAAGCTTCATGATGTTGAAAACAGCTTGTGTACAAATAATAAGCACTCTATTCATGTTAACAACCACATCAACACCTCCTTGGAACTAGGAAACCATTTAATATCATTAAAAAACGAGTATCTAATGATCATTAGCATTTCTTCCAAGTATTTTCAGCTTAAACACTTATTAATATGGGGTTCTATTGATTTCCTTCTAGCAGGGCTGGACTTTTTGTTGTAATCACTCATTCAAGCTTCATGATGTTGAAAACAGCTTGTGTACAAACAATAAGCACTCTATTCTTGTTAACAACGACATCAACACCTCCTTGGAACTAGGAAACCATTTAATATCATTAAACTCCGAGTATCTAATGATCATTAGCATTTCTTACAAGTATTTTCAGCTTAAACGCTCATTAATATGGGGTTCTCCTCATTTCCTTCTAACAAGGCTGGAGTTTTTGTTGTAATCACCCATTCTAGCATCATGACGTTGAAAACAGCGTGTGTACAAACAATAAGCACTCTATTCATGTTAACAACCACATCAACACCTCCTTGGAACTGGGAAACCATTTAATATCATTAAACAACGAGTATCTAATGATCATTAGTATTTCTTACAAGTATTTTCAGCTTAAACACTCTTTAATATGGGGTTCTCCTCATTTCCTTCTAACAAGGCTGGAGTTTTTGTTGTAATCACCCATTCAAGCTTCATGATGTTGAAAACAGCTTGTGTAGAAACAATAAGTACTCTATTCATGTTAACAAGCACATCAACACCTCCTTGGAACTCGGAAACCATTTAATATCATTAAACAACGAGTATCTAATGATCATTAGCATTTCTTACAAGTATTTTCAGCTTAAACCCTCATTAATATCTGGTTCTCTTGACTTCCCTCTAGCAAGGCTGGACTTTTTGTTGTAATCACTCATTCAAGCTTCATGATGTTGAAAACAGCTTGTGTAGAAACAATAAGCACACTATTCATGTTAACAAGCACATCAACACCTCCTTGGAACTAGGAAACCATTTCATTTCTTTAAACAACGAGTATCTAAAGATCATCAGCATTTCTTACAAGTATTTTCAGCTTAAACACTCATTAATATGGGGTTCTCCTCATTTCCTTCTAACAAGGCTGGAGTTTTTGTTGTAATCACCCATTCATGCATCATGACGTTGAAAACAGCGTGTGTACAAACAATAAGCACTCTATTCATGTTAACAACCACATCAACACCTCCTTGGAACTAGGAAACCATTTAATATCATTAAACAACTAGTATCTAATGATCATTAGCATTTCTTACATGTATTTCAGCTTAAACACTCATTAATATGGGGTTCTCCTGATTTCCTTCTAACAAGGCTGGAGTTTTTGTTGTAATTACCCATTCAAGCATCATGACGTTGAAAACAGCGTGTGTACAAACAATAAGCACTCTATTCATGTTAACAAGCACATCAACACCTCCTTGGAACTGGGAAACCATTTAATATCATTAAACAACGAGTATCTAATGATCATTAGCATTTCTTACAAGTATTTTCAGCTTAAACATTCATTAATATGTGTTCCACTTGATTTCCTTCTAGCAAGGCCGGACCTTTTGTTGTAATCACTCATTCAAGCTTCTTGATGTTGAAAACAGCTTGTGTACAAACAATAAGCACTCTATTCATGTTAACAACCCCATCAACACCTCCTTGGAAGTAGGAAACCATTTAATATCGTTAAACAACGAGTATCTAATGATCATTAGCGTTTCTTACAAGTATTTTCAGCTTAAACACTCATTAATATGTGGCTCTCTTGATTTCCTTCTAGCAAGGCTGGACTTTTTCTTGCAATCACTCATTCAAGCTTCATGATGTTGAAAACAGCTTGTGTACAAACAATAAGCACTCTATTTATGTTAACAAGCTCATGAACACCTCCGTGGAACTAGGAAACCATTTAATATCATTAAACAACGAGTATCTAATGATCAGTAGCTTTTCTTAGAAGTATTTTCTGCTCAAACACTCATTACTATAGGTTTCTCCTGATTTCCTTCTAACAAGGCTGGACATTTTGTTGTAATCACTCATTCAAGCTTCATGATGTTGAAAACAGCTTGTGTACACACAATAAGCACTCTATTCATGTTAACAACCACATCAACACCTCCTTGGAACTAGGAAGCCATTTAATATCATTAAACAACGAGTATCTAATGGTCATTAGCATTTCTTACAAGTATTTTCAGCTTAAACACTCATTAATATGGGGTTCTCCTCATTTCCTTCTAACAAGGCTGGAGTTTTTGTTGTAATTACCCATTCAAGCATCATGACGTTGAAAACAGCGTGTGTACAAACAATAAGCACTCTATTCATGTTAACAAGCACATCAACACCTCCTTGGAACTGGGAAACCATTTAATATCATTAAACAACGAGTATCTAATGATCATTAGTATTTCCTACAAGTATTTTCAGCTTAAACACTCATTAATATGGGGTTCTCCTCATTTCCTTCTAACAAGGCTGGAGTTTTTGTTCTAATCACCCATTCAAGCTTCATGATGTTGAAAACAGCTTGTGTACAAACAAGAAGCACTCTATTCATGTTAACAAGCACATCAACACCTCCTTGGAACTCGGAAACCATTTAATATCATTAAACAACGAGTATCTAATGATCATTAGCATTTCTTACAATTATTTTCAGCTTAAACACTCATTAATATGGGGTTCTCCCCATTTCCTTCTAACAAGGCTGGAGTTTCTGTTGTAATCACCCATTCAAGCTTCATGATGTTGAAAACAGCTTGTGTAGAAACAATAAGCACTCTATTCATGTTAACAAGCACATCAACACCTCCTTGGAACTAGGAAACCATTTAATATCATTAAACAACGAGTATCTAATGATCATTAGCATTTCTTACAAGTATTTTCAGCTTAAACCCTCATTAAAATCTGGTTCTCTTGATTTCCTTCTAGCAAGGCTGGACTTTTTGTTGTAATCACTCATTGAAGCTTCATGATGTTGAAAGCAGCTTGTGTACAAACAATAAGCACTCTATTCATGTTAACAAGCACATCAACACCTCCTCGGAACTTGGAAACCATTTAATATCATTAAACAACGAGTATCTAATGATCATTAGCATTTCTTACAAGTATTTTCAGCTTAAACCCTCATTATTATCTGGTTCTCTTGATTTCCTTCTAGCAAGGCTGGACTTTTTGTTGTAATCACTCATTGAAGCTTCATGATGTTGAAAGCAGCTTGTGTACAAACAATAAGCACTCTATTCATGTTAACAAGCACATCAACACCTCCTTGGAACTTGGAAACCATTTAATATCATTAAACAACGAGTATCTAATGATCATTAGCATTTCTTACAAGTATTTTCAGCTTAAACCCTCATTATTATCTGGTTCTCTTGATTTCCTTCTAGCAAGGCTGCACTTTTTGTTGTAATCACTCATTGAAGCTTCATGATGTTGAAAGCAGCTTGTGTACAAACAATAAGCACTCTATCCATGTTAACAAGCACATCAAGTATTTTCAGCTTAAACACTCATTAATACGTGGTCCCTTGATTTCCTTCTAGCGAGGCTGGACTTTTTGTTGAAATCACTCATTCAAGCTTCACGATGTTGAAAACTGCTTGTGTAGAAACAATAAGCACTCTATTCATGTTAACAAGCACATCAACACCTCCTTGGAACTAGGAAACCCTTTAATATCATTAAACAACGAGTATCTAATGATCATTAGCATTTCTTACAAGTATTTTCACCTTAAAAACTCATTAATATGTGGTTCTCTTGATTTCCTTCTAGCAAGGCTGCACTTTTTGTTGTAATCACTCATTCAAGCTTCATGATGTTGAAAGCAGCTTGTGTACAAACAATAAGCACTCTATCCATGTTAACAAGCACATCAACACCTCCTTGGAACTAGGAAACCATTAATATCATTAAACAACGAGTATCTAATGATCATTAACATTTCTTACAAGTATTTTCAGCTTAAACACTCGTTAATACGTGGTCCTCTTGATTTCCTTCTAGCGAGGCTGGACTTTTTGTTGTAATCACTCATTCAAGCTTCATGATGTTGAAAACAGCTTGTGTACAAACAATAAGCACTCTATCCATGTTAACAAGCACATCAACACCTCCTTGGAACTAGGAAACCATTTAATATCATTAAGGAACGAGTATCTAATGATCATTAACATTTCTTACAAGTATTTTCAGCTTAAACACTCATTAATACGTGGTCCCTTGATTTCCTTCTAGCGAGGCTGGACTTTTTGTTGAAATCACTCATTCAAGCTTCACGATGTTGAAAACTGCTTGTGTAGAAACAATAAGCACTCTATTCATGTTAACAAGCACATCAACACCTCCTTGGAACTAGGAAACCCTTTAATATCATTAAACAACGAGTATCTAATGATCATTAGCATTTCTTACAAATATTTTCACCTTAAAAACTCAATAATATGTGGTTGTTTGATTTCCTTCTAGCAAGGCTGGACTTTTTGTTGTAATCAATCATTCAAGCTTCATGATGTTGAAAGCAGCTTGTGTACAAACAATAAGCACTCTATCCATGTTAACAAGCACATCAACACCTCCTTGGAACTAGGAAACCATTTAATATCATTAAACAACGAGTATCTAATGATCATTAACATTTCTTACAAGTATTTTCAGCTTAAACACTCATTAATACGTGGTCCTCTTGATTTCCTTCTAGCGAGGCTGGACTTTTTGTTGTAATCACTCATTGAAGCTTCTTGATGTTGAAAAGAGCTTGTGTACAAACAACAAGCACTCTATTCATGTTAACAAGCACATCAACACCTCCTTGGAACTAGGAAACCATTTAATATCATTAAAACAACAAGTATCTAATGATCATTAGCATTTCTTACAAGTCTTTTCACCTTAAAAACTCATTAATATGTGGTTCTCGTGATTTCCTTCTAGCAAGGCAGCACTTTTTGTTGTAATCACTCATTCAGGCTTCATGATGTTGAACACAGCTTGTGTACAAACAATAAGCACTCTATCCATGTTAACAAGCACATCACACCTCCTTGGAACTAGGAAACCATTAAGATAACAACGAGTATCTAATGGTCATTAGCATTTCTTACAAGTATTTTCAGCTTAAACACTCATTAATATGGGGTTGTCTTGATTTCCTTCTAGCAAGGCTGGACTTTTTGTTGTGATCACCCATTCAAGCTTCATGATGTTGAAAACAGCTTGTGTACAAACAATAAGCACTCTATTCATGTTAACAAGCACATCAACACCTCCTTGGAACTAGGAAACCATTTAATATCATTAAACAACGAGTATCTAATGATCATTAGCATTTCCTACAAGTATTTTCAGCTTAAACACTTATTAATATGGGGTTCTCCTGATTTCCTTCTAACAAGGCTGGAGTTTTTGTTGTAATCACCCATTCAAGCTTCATGATGTTGAAAACAGCTAGTGTGCAAACAATAAGCACTCTATTCATGTTAAGAAGCACCTCAACACATCCTTGGAACTAGGAAACCATTTAATATCATAAAACAACGAGTATCTAATGATCATTAGCATTTCTTACAAGGATTTTGAGCTTAAACACTCATGAATATGGGGTTCTCTTGATTTCCTACTAGCAAGGCTGGACTTTTTCTTGTAATCACTCATTCACGGTTCATGATGTTGAAAACAGCTTGTGTACAAACAATAAGCACTCTATTCATGTTGACAACCACATCAACACCTCCATGGAACTAGGAAACCATTTAATATCATTAAACAACGAGTATCTATTGATCAATAGCATTTCTTACAAGTATTTTGAGCTTAAACACTCATTACTATGGGGTTCTCTTGATTTCCCACTAGCAAGGCTGAACTTTTTGTTGTCATCACTCTTTCAAGCTTCATGATGTGGAAAACAGCTTGTGTACAAACAATAAGCACTCTATTCATGTTAACAACCACATCAACACCTCCTTGGAACTAGGAAACCATTTAATATCATTAACAAATGGGTATCTAATGATCATTAGCATTTCTTAGAAGTATTTTCAGCTTAAGAACTCATTAATATGTGGTCCCCATGATTTCCTTCTAGCAACGCTGGGCTTTTTGTTGTAATCACTCATTCAAGCTTCCTGATGTTGAAAACAGCTTGTGTACAAACAATAAGCACTCTATTCATGTTAACAAGCACATCAACACCTCCTTGGAACTAGGAAACCATTTAATATCATTAAACAACGAGTATCTAAAGATCAATAGCATTTCCTACAAGTATTTTCAGCTTAAACACTCATTAATATGTGGTTCTCTTGATTTCCTACTAGCAAGGCTGGACTTGTTGTTGTAATCACTCTTTCACGCTTCATGATGTGGAAAACAGCTTGTGTACAAACATTAAGCACTCTATTCATGTTAACAAGCACATCAACACCTCCTTGGAACTAGGAAACCATTTAATATCATTAAACAACGAGTATCTAAAGATCAATAGCATTTCCTACAAGTATTTTCAGCTTAAACACTCATTAATATGTGGTTCTCTTGATTTCCTACTAGCAAGGCTGGACTTGTTGTTGTAATCACTCTTTCACGCTTCATGATGTGGAAAACAGCTTGTGTACAAACATTAAGCACTCTATTCATGTTAACAAGCACATCAACACCTCCTTGGAACTAGGAAACCATTTAACATCATTAAACAACGAGTATCTAATGATCAATAGCATTTCTTACAAGTATTTTCAGCTTGAACACTCATTAATATGGGGTTCTCTTGATTTCCTACTAGCAAGGCTGGACTTTTTGTTGTAATCACTCATTCAAGCTTCATGATGTGGAAAACAGCTTGTGTACAAACAATAAGCACTCTATTCATCCTAACAAGCACATCAACACCTCCATGGAACTAGGAAACCATTTAATATCATTAAACAACGAGTATCTAATGATCATTAGCATTTCCTACAAGTATTTTCAGCTTAAACACTTATTAATATGGGGTTCTCCTGATTTCCTTCTAACAAGGCTGGAGTTTTTGTTGTAATCACCCATTCAAGCTTCATGATGTTGAAAACAGCTAGTGTGCAAACAATAAGCACTCTATTCATGTTAAGAAGCACCTCAACACATCCTTGGAACTAGGAAACCATTTAATATCATAAAACAACGAGTATCTAATGATCATTAGCATTTCTTACAAGGATTTTGAGCTTAAACACTCATGAATATGGGGTTCTCTTGATTTCCTACTAGCAAGGCTGGACTTTTTCTTGTAATCACTCATTCACGGTTCATGATGTTGAAAACAGCTTGTGTACAAACAATAAGCACTCTATTCATGTTGACAACCACATCAACACCTCCATGGAACTAGGAAACCATTTAATATCATTAAACAACGAGTATCTATTGATCAATAGCATTTCTTACAAGTATTTTGAGCTTAAACACTCATTACTATGGGGTTCTCTTGATTTCCCACTAGCAAGGCTGAACTTTTTGTTGTCATCACTCTTTCAAGCTTCATGATGTGGAAAACAGCTTGTGTACAAACAATAAGCACTCTATTCATGTTAACAACCACATCAACACCTCCTTGGAACTAGGAAACCATTTAATATCATTAACAAATGGGTATCTAATGATCATTAGCATTTCTTAGAAGTATTTTCAGCTTAAGAACTCATTAATATGTGGTCCCCATGATTTCCTTCTAGCAACGCTGGGCTTTTTGTTGTAATCACTCATTCAAGCTTCCTGATGTTGAAAACAGCTTGTGTACAAACAATAAGCACTCTATTCATGTTAACAAGCACATCAACACCTCCTTGGAACTAGGAAACCATTTAATATCATTAAACAACGAGTATCTAAAGATCAATAGCATTTCCTACAAGTATTTTCAGCTTAAACACTCATTAATATGTGGTTCTCTTGATTTCCTACTAGCAAGGCTGGACTTGTTGTTGTAATCACTCTTTCACGCTTCATGATGTGGAAAACAGCTTGTGTACAAACATTAAGCACTCTATTCATGTTAACAAGCACATCAACACCTCCTTGGAACTAGGAAACCATTTAATATCATTAAACAACGAGTGTCTAATGATCATTAGCATTTCTTACAAGTATTTTCAGCTTAAACACTCATTAATATGTGGTCCCCTTTATTTCCTTCTAGCAAGGCTGGACTTTTTGTTGTAATCACTCATTCAAGCTTCATGATGTTGAAAACAGCTTGTGTATAAACAATACGCACTCTATTCATGTTGACAAGCACATCAAAACCTCGTTGGAACTAGGAAACCATTTAATATCATTAAACAACGTGTATCTAATGATCATTAGTATTTCTTACACGTTTTTTCAGCCTAAACACTCATTAATATGTGGTTCTCTTGATTTCCTTCTAGCAAGGCTGGACTTTTTGTTGTAATCACTCATTCAAGCTTCATGATGTGGAAAGCAGCTTGTGTACAAACAAGAAGCACTCTATTCATCCTAACAAGCACATCAACACCTCCTTGGAACTAGGAAACCATTTAAGATCATTAAACAACGAGTATCTAATGATCATTAGCATTTCTTACAAGTATTTTCAGCTTAAACACTCATTAATATGGGGTTCTCTTGATTTCCTTCTAGCAAGGCTGGACTTTTTGTTGTAATCACTCATTCAAGCTTCCTGATGTTGATAACAGCTTGTGTACAAACAATAAGCACTCTATTCATGTTAACAACCACATCAACACCTCCTTGGAACTAGGAAACCATTTAATATCATTAAACAACTAGTATCTAATGATCATTAGCATTTCTTACAAGTATTTTCAGCTTAAACACTCATTAATATGGGGTTCTCCTGATTTCCTTCTAACAAGACTGGAGTTTTTGTTGTAATCACCCATTCAAGCTTCATGATGTTGAAAACAGCTAGTGTGCAAACAATAAGCACTATATTCATGTTAAGAAGCACCTCAACACCTCCTTGGAACTAGGAAACCATTTAATATCATAAAACAACGAGTATCTAATGATCATTAGCATTTCTTACAAGTATTTTCAGCTTAAACACTCATTAATATGGGTTCTCTTGATTAACTACTAGCAAGGCTGGACTTTTTGTTGTAATCACTCTTTCGAGCTTCATGATGTTGAAAAGAGCTTGTGAACAAACAATAAGCACACTATTCAAGTTAACAAGCACATCAACACCTCCTTGGAACTCGGAAACCATTTAATATCTTTAAACAACGAGTATCTAATGATCATTAGCATTTCTTACAAGTATTTTCAGCTTAAACACTCATTAATATGGGGTTGTCTCGATTTCCTTCTAGCAAGGCTGGACTTTTTGTTGTAATCACTCTTTCGAGCTTCATGATGTTGAAAAGAGCTTGTGAACAAACAATAAGCACACTATTCAAGTTAACAACCACATCAACACCTCCTTGGAACTAGGAAACCATTTAATATCATTAAACAACGAGTATCTAATGATCATTAGCATTTCTTACAAGTATTTTCAGCTTAAACACTCATTAATATGTGGTCCCCTTGATCTCCTTCTAGCAAGGCTGGACTTTTTGTTGTAATCACTCATTCAAGCTTCATGATGTTGAAAACAGCTTGTGTATAAACAATAAGCACTCTATTCATGTTGACAAGCACATCAACACCTCCTTGGAACTAGGAAACCATTTAATATCATTAAACAACGAGTATCTAATGATCATTAGCATTTCTTACACGTATTTTCAGCTTAAACACCCATTAATATGTGGTTCTCTTGATTTCCTTCTAGCAAGGCTGGACTTGTTGTTGTAATCACTCATTCAAGCTTCATGATGTGGAAAGCAGCTTGTGTACAAACAATAAGCACTCTATTCTTCCTAACAAGCACATCAACACCTCCTTGGAACTGGGAAACCATTTAATATCATTAAACAACGAGTATCTAATGATCATTAGCATTTGCTACAAGTATTTTCAGCTTAAACACTCATTAATATGGGGTTGGCTTGATTTCCTTCCAGCAAGGCTGGACTTTTTGTTGTAATCACTCATTCAAGCTTCATGATGTTGAAAACAGCTTGTGTACAAACAATAAGCACTCTATTCATGTTAACAAGCACCTCAACACCTCCTTGGAACTAGGAAACCATTTAATATCATTAAACAACGAGTATCTAATGATCATTCGCATTTCTTAAAAGTATTTTCAGCTTAAACACTCATTAATATGCGGTTCTCCTGATTTCCATCTAACAAGGCTGGAGTTTTTGTTGTAATCACCCATTCAAGCTTCATGATGTTGAAAACAGCTTGAGTACAAACAATAAGCACTCTATTCATGTGAACAAGCACATCAACACCTCCTTGGAACCAGGAAACCATTTAATATCATTAAACAACGAGTATCTAATGATCATTAGCATTTCTTACAAGTATTTTCAGCTTAAACACTCATTAATATGTGGTCCCCTTGATTTCCTTCTAGCAAGGCTGGACTTTTTGTTGTAATCACTCATTCAAGCTTCATGATGTTGAAAACAGCTTGTGTACAAACAATAAGTCTTCTATTCATGTTAACAAGCACATCAACACCTCCTTGGAACTAGGAAACCATTTAAAATCATTAAACAACGAGTATCCAATGATCATTAGCATTTCTTACAAGTATTTTCAGCTTAAACACTCACTAATATGTGGTTCTCTTGATTTCCTTCTAGCAAGGCTGGACTTTTTGTTGTAATCACCCATTCAAGCTTCATGATGTTGAAAACAGCTTGTGTACAAACAATCAGCACTCTATTCATGTTAACAAGCACATCAACACCTCCTTGGAACTAGGAAACCATTTAATATCATTAAACAACGAGTATCTAATGATCATTAGCATTTCCTACAAGTATTTTCAGCTTAAACACTCATTAATATGGGGTTTTCTTGATTTCCTTCTAGCAAGGCTGGACTTTTTGTTGTAATCACTCATTCAAGCTTCATGATGTTGAAAACAGCTTGTCTACAAACAATAGGCACTCTATTCATGTTAACAAGCACATCAACACCTCCTTGGAACTAGGAAACCATTTAAAATCATTAAACAACGAGTATCCAATGATCATTAGCATTTCTTACAAGTATTTTCAGCTTAAACACTCACTAATATGTGGTTCTCTTGATTTCCTTCTAGCAAGGCTGGACTTTTTGTTGTAATCACCGATTCAAGCTTCATGATGTTGAAAACAGCTTGTGTACAAACAATAAGCACTCTATTCATGTTAACAAGCACATCAACACCTCCTTCGAACTAGGAAACCATTTAATATCGATAAACAACGTGTATCTAATGGTCATTAGCATTTCTTACAAGTATTTTCAGCTGAAACACTCATTAATATGGGGTTCTCTTGATTTCCTTCTAGCGAGGCTGGACTTTTTGTTGTAATCACTCATTCAAGCTTCATGATGTTGAAAACAGCTTGTGTACAAACGATAAGCACTCTATTCATGTTAACAAGCACATCAACACCTCCTTGGAACTAGGAAACCATTTAATATCATTAAACAACGAGTATCTAATGATCATTAGCATTTCTTACAAGTATTTTCAGCTTAAACACTCATTAATATGGGGTTTTCTTGATTTCCTTCTAGCAACGCTGGACTTTTTGTTGTAATTACTCATTCAAGCTTCATGATGTTGAAAACAGCTTGTGTACAAAAAATAAGCACTCTATTCATGTTAACAAGCACATCAACACCTCCTTGGAACTAGGAAACCATTTAATATCATTAAAGAACGAGTATCTAATGATCATTAGCATTTCGTACAAGTATTTTCAGCTTAAACACTCATTAATATGGGGTTCTCCTGATTTCCATCTAACAAGGCTGGTGTTTTGATGAGAACCGTAGACATGAAGGGTGGAAGGCTTCAAAGGATGCAAAAAGTCCATTGCACATTCCAGACAGCCCAATAACACGAGTTAGGGATTCAATTGATGCAAGAGGTCCATTGCACATTCTAGAAGGCCCAATAACACGAGTTAGGGCTTCAATGGATGCAAGAGGTCCATTGCACATTCCAGAAGGCCGTGCTAGGGCCAGAAAGATTAAAGAAGCACTGAATGGGCTGATTCACGACGCTCAGGCCAACCCAGCTTCAAATGGTGCGAATTTAAACTTGGAAGAGAGTCCAGGCCTTATTAATATCATTAGAGTAATTAAAGTGTTAGGACTAATAATAGTAGTCACTCCAAATTAGGAGTTTATTTTCCATATAAGAATTTGTACCTAGATAGGAATTCTGCCTAAATAAGGAATTGTCCTAACTAGGAATTTATGCCTCTTTAGGATTGCTATCTTAGCCTATAAATAGGCACGCCTTGTAAGCTTTGGAGATAAGACAATCAAGAAATCAGACAACTTTCAGTGAAATAGAAAGCAAGGATTTCTCCTTCGGTTCTTTTGAGAACTAAAGAACTTATCAAGAGGTTTTCTTCTTGTGGCGTTCAAACCGACTTATCACTCCCAATTCCTTCCTCTTCTGGAGTGTGGCGTCCATATCCATCTTGAATACCCTAGGTTCGTGTTCCTTCGAATTTTGGGTCTAGGGTTTGTGTTATTAAACCCTGATTTAGCTTTCCTGGTTGTTCTTTGATTCATTGTGTGCGTTGGGTCCCTAAGCCACGTCTTTTTGGGGTTTTCCGCATCAGTTTGTATCAGAGCTTGGCTCTAAATCAGAAAAAAAAAATAATATGACTTCAAAACGCAAAGGTGCTGCTCAGGAGGGAGCTGTTGACATGTCCTTCATGATCGATGCTATGCAACAACAATTTGAGCACATGAATACCAGATTTGATAATATGAGAGATAGAATGGAGGAGCAAGCTAATACAATATCAGAGTTGCAAAGGAGGTACGAAGAACATGAGGCTCCTAAAGCAAGAAGGCAATTGAAACGTGCCTATGACTATGAAGATGATGATTCTGTGCCATCAATAAAGGGTGAAAGTGATGGAGAGAAGTATCCGATTAATGAAGTAGCTCTCATCACAAGGCGAGCATTGGATGGGCACATGAAGGAAGAAAATGAGCTGGAACGAGATATCATCTTTCAGACGAGGTGTTTCATCAAAGATAAGGTATGTAGTATGGTTATTGATGGTGGAAGTTGCACTAATATTGCTAGCACAACTATGGTTGAGAAGCTGAATTTACCTACTATGAACCATCCTAGGCCATATAAACTTCAATGGCTGAATGACAGTGGTGAAGTCAAGGTAAATAAGCAAGTGCTCATATCATTTTCTATCGGAAGGTACCGTGATGAAATTTTATGTGATGTTGTACCTATGCATGTGGGCCATATTCTATTAGGAAGACCATGACAATTTGATAGGCGAGTTATGCATGATGGCTTCAAGAACCGATATTCCTTTGTAATGAATGAAAAACCTGTCACTCTTGTACCATTATCACCTCAACAAGCTTATGAGGATCAATTAAGGATTAAAAATGAGAGTGAACAGAAAAGAGAGATTGAAAAAGAGAAAAGAGAGGAGAAAACGTGAGAACACAGGAGAAGGAGAAGAAAACAGAAAGTTTCTATGCAAAAGAGAGTGATGCCAAAAGAGCATTCTGTGCCAAACAACCTATGATTATACAATACAAAGAGGCTTATTTTAACACTAATAAGTTTGACCTATCTTTGCCTAGTGTAGTTGTTCTATTGCAGGAATTTGAAGATGAATTCCATGACGATGTCCCAAGTGGATTGCCACCAAAGAGAAGAATTGAGCAACAAATTGTTTTCATCCCTAGTGCATCCATCCCAAACTGGCCAGCATATAAGAGTAATCTTGAGGAGACAAAGGAGCATAAAAAACAGGTTGAAGAACTTATTTTCAATGGATATGTGAGGGAAAGCATGAGTCATTGGATCTATTGAAGCCCTAACTCGGCCTTCTGGAATGTGCAATGGACCTCTTGCATCCATTGAAGCCCTAACTCGTGTTATTGGGCCTTCTAGAATGTGCAATGGAACTCTTGCATCAATTGAATCTCTAACTCGTGTTATTGGGCCTTCTCGAATGTGCAATGGACTTTTTGCATCCTTTGAAGCCTTCCACCCTTCATGTCTACGGTTCTCATCAGTTTTTGTTGTAATCACCCATTCAAGCTTCATGATGTTGAAAACAGCTTGTGTACAAACAATAAGCACTCTATTCATGTTAACAAGCACATCAACACCTCCTTGGAACTAGGAAACCATTTAATATCATTAAAGAACGAGTATCTAATGATCATTAGCATTTCTTACAAGTATTTTCAGCTTAAACACTCATTAATATGGGGTTCTCCTGATTTCCATCTAACAAGGCTGGTGTTTTTCTTGTAATCACCCATTCAAGCTTCATGATGTTGAAAACAGCTTGTGTACAAACAATAAGCACTCTATTCATGTTAACAAGCACATCAACACCTCCTTGGAACAAGGAAACCATTTAATATCATTAAAGAACGAGTATCTAATGATCATTAGCATTTCCTACAAGTATTTTCAGCTTAAATACTCATAATATGGGGTTCTCCTGATTTCCATCTAACAAGGCTGGTGTTTTTGTTGTAATCACCCATTCAAGCTTCATGATGTTGAAAACAGCTTGTGTACAAACAATAAGCACTCTATTCATGTTAACAAGCACATCAACACCTCCTTGGAACTAGGAAACCATTTAATATCATTAAACAACGAATATCTAATGAGCATTAGCATTTCTTACAAGTATTTTCAGCTTAAACACTCATTAATATGTGGTTCTCTTGATTTCCTTCTAGCAAGGCTGGACTTTTTGTTGTAATCACTGATTCAAGCTTCATGATGTTGAAAGCAGCTTGTGTACAAACAATAAGCACTCTATTCATGTTAACAAGCACATCAACACCTCCTTGGAACTACGAAACCATTTAATATCATTGAACAACGAGTATCTAATGATCATTAGCATTTCTTACAAGTATTTTCAGGTTAAACACACCTTAATAGGGGGTTCTCCTGATTTCCTTCTAACAAGGCTGGTGTTTTTCTTGTAATCACCCATTCATGCTTCATGATGTTGAAAACAGCTTGTGTACAAACAATAAGCACTCTATTCATGTTAACAAGCACATCAACACCTCCTTCGAACTAGGAAACCATTTAATATCATTAAAGAACGAGTATCTAATGATCATTAGCATTTCCTACAAGTATTTTCAGCTTAAACACTCATAATATGGGGTTCTCCTGATTTCCATCTAACAAGGCTGGTGTTTTTGTTGTAATCACCCATTCAAGCTTCATGATGTTGAAAACAGCTTGTGTACAAACAATAAGCACTCTATTCATGTTAACAAGCACATCAACACCTCCTTGGAACTAGGAAACCATTTAATATCATTAAACAACGAATATCTAATGAGCATTAGCATTTCTTACAAGTATTTTCAGCTTAAACACTCATTAATATATGGTTCTCTTGATTTCCTTCTAGCAAGGCTGGACTTTTTGTTGTAATCACTGATTCAAGCTTCATGATGTTGAAAGCAGCTTGTGTACAAACAATAAGCACTCTATTCATGTTAACAAGCACATCAACACCTCCTTGGAACTACGAAACCATTTAATATCATTGAACAACGAGTATCTAATGATCATTAGCATTTCTTACAAGTATTTTCAGGTTAAACACACCTTAATAGGGGGTTCTCCTGATTTCCTTCTAACAAGGCTGGTGTTTTTCTTGTAATCACCCATTCATGCTTCATGATGTTGAAAACAGCTTGTGTACAAACAATAAGCACTCTATTCATGTTAACAAGCACATCAACACCTCCTTCGAACTAGGAAACCATTTAATATCATTAAATAACTAGTATCTAATGATCTTTAGCATTTCTTACAAGTATTTTCAGCTTAAACACTCATTAATATGGGGTTCTCGTGATTTCCATCTAACAAGGCTGGTGTTTTTGTTGTAATCACCCATTCAAGCTTCATGACGTTGAAAACAGCTTGTGTACAAACAATAAGCACTCTATTCATGTTAACAAGCACATCAACACCTCCTTCGAACTAGGAAACCATTTAATATCATTAAACAACTAGTATCTAATGATCATTAGCATTTCTTACAAGTATTTTCAGCTTAAACACTCATTAATACGGGGTTTTCTTCATTTCCTTCTAGCAAGGCTCGACTTTTTGTTTTAATCACTCATTCAGGCTTCATGATGTTGAAAACAGCTTGTGTACAAACAATAAGCACTCTATTCATGTCAACAAGCTCATCAACACCTCCTTGGAACTAGGAAACCATTTAATATCATTAAACAACGAGTATCTAATGATCATTAGCATTTCTTACAAGTATTTTCAGCTTAAACACACATTAATGTGGGGTTTTCTTGATTTCCTTCTAGCAACGCTGGACTTTTTGTTGTAATCACTCATTCAAGCTTCATGATGTTGAAAACAGCATGTGTACAAAAAATACGCACTCTATTCATGTTAACAAGCACATCAACACCTCCTTGGAACTAGGAAACCATTTAATATCATTAAAGAACGAGTATCTAATGATCATTAGCATTTCTTACAAGTATTTTCAGCTTAAACACTCATTAATATGGGGTTTTCATGATTTCCTTCTAGCAAGGCTGGACTTTTTGTTGTAATCACTCATTCAAGCTTCATGATGTTGAAAACAGCTTGTGTACAAACAATAAGCACTCTATTCATGTTAACAAGCACATCAACACCTCCTTGGAACTAGGAAACCATTTAAGATCATTCAACAACTAGTATCTAATGATCATTAGCATTTCTTACAAGTATTTTCAGCTTAAACACTCATTAATATGGGGTTCTCTTGATTTCCTTCTAGCAAGGCTGGACTTTTTGTTGTAATCACTCATTCAAGCTTCATGATGTTGAAAACAGCTTGTGTACAAACAATAAGCACTCTATTCATGTTAACAAGCACATCAACACCTCCTTGGAACAAGCAAAACCATTTAATATCATTAAAGAACGAGTATCTAATGATCATTAGCATTTCTTACAAGTATTTTCAGCTTAAACACTCATTAATATGGGGTTCTCCGTATTTCCATCTAACAAGGCTGGTGTTTTTGTTGTCATCACCCATTCAAGCTTCATGATGTTGAAAACAGCTTGTGTACAAACAATAAGCACTCTATTCATGTTAACAAGCACATCAACACCTCCTTGGAACTAGGAAACCATTTAATATCATTAAACAACGAGTATCTAATGATCATTAGCATTTCTTACAAGTATTTTCAGCTTAAACACTCATTAATGTGGGGTTTTCTTGATTTCCTTCTAGCAACGCTGGACTTTTTGTTGTAATCACTCATTCAAGCATCATGATGTTGAAAACAGCTTGTGTAAAAAAAATACGCACTCTATCCATGTTAACAAGCACCTCAACACCTCCTTCGAACTAGGAAACCATTTAATATCATTAAAGAACGAGTATCTAATGATCATTAGCATTTCTTACAAGTATTTTCAGCTTAAACACTCATTAATATGGGGTTTTCTTGATTTCCTTCTAGCAAGGCTGGACTTTTTGTTGTAATCACTCATTCAAGCTTCATGATGTTGAAAACAGCTTGTCTACAAACAATAAGCACTCTATTCTTGTTAACAAGCACATCAACACCTCCTTGGAACTAGGAAACCATTTAATATCATTCAACAACTAGTATCTAATGATCATTAGCATTTCCTACAAGTATTTTCAGCTTAAACACTCATTAATATGGGGTTCTCTTGATTTCCTTCTAGCAAGGCTGGACTTTTTGTTGTAATCACGCATTCAAGCTTCATGATGTTGAAAACAGCTTGTGTACAAACAATACGCACTCTATTCATGTTAACAAGCACCTCAACACCTCCTTCGAACTAGGAAACCATTTAATATCATTAAAGAACGAGTATCTAATGATCATTAGCATTTCTTACAAGTATTTTCAGCTTAAACACTCATTAATATGGGGTTTTCTTGATTTCCTTCTAGCAAGGCTGGACTTTTTGTTGTAATCACTCATTCAAGCTTCATGATGTTGAAAACAGCTTGTGTACAAACAATAAGCACACTATTCATGTTAACAAGCACATCAACACCTCCTTCGAACTAGGAAACCATTTAATATCATTAAACAACTAGTATCTAATGATCATTAGCATTTCTTACAAGTATTTTCAGCTTAAACACTCATTAATACGGGGTTTTCTTGATTTCCTTCTAGCAAGGCTCGACTTTTTGTTTTAATCACTCATGCAGGCTTCATGATGTTGAAAACAGCTTGTGTACAAACAATAAGCACTCTATTCATGTCAACAAGCTCATCAACACCTCCTTGGAACTAGGAAACCATTTAATATCATTAAACAACGAGTATCTAATGATCATTAGCATTTCTTACAAGTATTTTCAGCTTAAACACTCATTAATACGGGGTTTTCTTGATTTCCTTCTAGCAAGGCTGGACTTTTTGTTGTAATCACTCATTCAAGCTTCATGATGTTGAAAACAGCTTGTGTACAAACAATAAGCACTCTATTCATGTCAACAAGCACATCAACACCTCCTTGGAACTAGGAAACCATTTAATATCATTACACAACGAGTATCTAATGATCATTAGCATTTCTTACAAGTATTTTCAGCTTAAACACTCTTTAATAAGGGGTTTTCTTGATTTCCTTCTAGCAAGGCTGGACTTTTTGTTGTAATCACTCATTCAAGATTCATGATGTTGAAAACAGCTTGTGTACAAACAATAAGCACTCTATTCATGTTAACAAGCACATCAACACCTCCTTGGAACTAGGAAACCATTTAATATCATTAAACAACTAGTATCTAATGATCATTAGCATTTCTTACAAGTATTTTCAGCTTAAACACTCATTAATACGGGGTTTTCTTGATTTCCTTCTAGGAAGGCTGGACTTTTTGTTGTAATCCCTCATTCAGGCTTCATGATGTTGAAAACACCTTGTGTACAAACAATAAGCACTCTATTCATGTCAACAAGCTCATCAACACCTCCTTGGAACTAGGAAACCATTTAATATCATTAAACAACGAGTATCTAATGATCATTAGCATTTCTTACAAGTATTTTCAGCTTAAACACTCATTAATAAGGGGTTTTCTTGATTTCCTTCTAGCAAGGCTGGACTTTTTGTTGTAATCACTCATTCAAGATTCATGATGTTGAAAACATCTTGTGTACAAACAATAAGCACTCTATTCATGTTAACAAGCACATCAACACCTCCTTGGATCTAGGAAACCATTTAATATCATTAAACAACGTGTATCTAATGGTCATTAGCATTTCTTACAAGTATTTTCAGCTGAAACACTCATTAATATGGGGTTCTCTTGATTTGCTTCTAGCAAGGCTGGACTTTGTGTTGTAATCACTCATTCAAGCTTCATGATGTTGAAAACAGCTTGTGTACAAACAATAAGCACTCTATTCATGTTAACAAGCACATCAACACCTCCTTGGAACTAGTAAACCATTTAATATCATTAAACAACTACTATCTAATGATCATTAGCATTTCTTACAAGTATTTTCAGCTGAAACACTCATTAATATGGGGTTCTCTTGATTTCCTTCTAGCAAGGCTGGACTTTTTGTTGTAAGCACTCATTCAAGCTTCATGATGTTGAAAACAGCTTGTGTACAAACAATAAGCACTCTATTCTTGTTAACAAGCACATCAACACCTCCGTGGAACTAGGAAACCATTTAATATCATTAAAGAACGAGTATCTAATGATCATTAGCATTTCTTACAAGTATTTTCAGCTTAAACACTCATTAATATGGGGTTTTCTTGATTTCCTTCTAGCAAGGCAGGACTTTTTGTTGTAATCACTCATTCAAGCTTCATGATGTTGAAAACAGCTTGTGTGCAAACAACAAGCACTCTATTCATGTTAACAAGCACATCAACACCTCCTTGGAACAGGGAAACCATTTAATATCATTAAACAACGAGTATCTAATGATCATTAGCATTTCTTACAAGTATTTTCAGCTTAAACACTCTTTAATAAGGGGTTTTCTTGATTTCCTTCTAGCAAGGCTGGACTTTTTGTTGTAATCACTCATTCAAGATTCATGATGTTGAAAACAGCTTGTGTACAAACAATAAGCACTCTATTCATGTTAACAAGCACATCAACACCTCCTTGGAACTAGGAAACCATTTAATATCATTAAACAACTAGTATCTAATGATCATTAGCATTTCTTACAAGTATTTTCAGCTTAAACACTCATTAATATGGGGTTCTCTTGATTTCCTTCTAGCAAGGCTGGACTTTTTGTTGTAATCACTCATTCAAGCTTCATGATGTTGAAAACAGCTTGTGTACAAACAATAAGCACTCTATTCATGTTAACAAGCACATCAACACCTCCTTGGAACTAGGAAACCATTTAATATCATTAAACAACGAGTATCTAATGATCATTAGCATTTCTTACAAGTATTTTCAGCTTAAACACTCATTAATATGGGGTTCTCTTGATTTCCTTCTAGCAAGGCTGGACTTTTTGTTGTAATCACTCATTCAAGCTTCATGATGTTGAAAACAGCTTGTGTACAAACAATAAGCACTCTATTCATGTTAACAAGCACATCAACACCTCCTTGGAACTAGGAAACCATTTAATATCATTAAACAACGAGTATCTAATGATCATTAGCATTTCTTACAAGTATTTTCAGCTTAAACACTCATTAATATGGGGTTCTCTTGATTTCCTTCTAGCAAGGCTGGACTTTTTGTTGTAATCACTCATTCAAGCTTCATGATGTTGAAAACAGCTTGTGTACAAACAATAAGCACTCTATTCATGTTAACAAGCACATCAACACCTCCTTGGAACTAGGAAACCATTTAATATCATTAAACAACGAGTATCTAATGATCATTAGCATTTCTTACAAGTATTTTCAGCTTAAACACTCATTAATATGGGGTTTCTTGATTTCCTTCTAGCAAGGCTGGACTTTTTGTTGTAATCACTCATTCAAGCTTCATGATGTTGAAAACAGCTTGTGTACAAACAATAAGCACTCTATTCATGTTAACAAGCACATCAACACCTCCTTGGAACTAGGAAACCATTTAATATCATTAAACAACGAGTATCTAATGATCATTAGCATTTCTTACAAGTATTTTCAGCTTAAACACTCATTAATATGGGGTTCTCTTGATTTGCTTCTAGCAAGGCTGGACTTTTTGTTGTAATCACTCATTCAAGCTTCATGATGTTGAAAACAGCTTGTGTACAAACAATAAGCACTCTATTCATGTTAACAAGCACATCAACACCTCCTTGGAACTAGGAAACCATTTAATATCATTAAACAACTAGTATCTAATGATCATTAGCATTTCTTACAAGTATTTTCAGCTTAAACACTCATTAATATGGGGTTCTCTTGATTTCCTTCTAGCAAGGCTGGACTTTTTGTTGTAATCACTCATTCAAGCTTCATGATGTTGAAAACAGCTTGTGTACAAACAATAAGCACTCTATTCATGTTAACAAGCACATCAACACCTCCTTGGAACTAGGAAACCATTTAATATCATTAAACAACTAGTATCTAATGATCATTAGCATTTCTTACAAGTATTTTCAGCTTAAACACTCATTAATATGGGGTTCTCTTGATTTCCTTCTAGCAAGGCTGGACTTTTTGTTGTAATCACTCATTCAAGCTTCATGATGTTGAAAACAGCTTGTGTACAAACAATAAGCACTCTATTCATGTTAACAAGCACATCAACACCTCCTTGGAACTAGGAAACCATTTAATATCATTAAACAACGAGTATCTAATGATCATTAGCATTTCTTACAAGTATTTTCAGCTTAAACACTCATTAATATGGGGTTTTCTTGATTTCCTTCTAGCAAGGCTGGACTTTTTGTTGTAATCACTCATTCAAGCTTCATGATGTTGAAAACAGCTTGTCTACAAACAATAAGCACTCTATTCATGTTAACAAGCACATCAACACCTCCTTGGAACTAGGAAACCATTTAATATCATTCAACAACTAGTATCTAATGATCATTAGCATTTCTTACAAGTATTTTCAGCTTAAACACTCATTAATATGGGGTTCTCTTGATTTCCTTCTAGCAACGCTGGACTTTTTGTTGTAATCACTCATTCAAGCTTCATGATGTTGAAAACAGCTTGTGTACAAACAATAAGCACTCTATTCATGTTAACAAGCACATCAACACCTCCTTGGAACTAGGAAACCATTTAATATCATTAAACAACGAGTATCTAATGATCATTAGCATTTCTTACAAGTATTTTCAGCTTAAACACTCATTAATATGGGGTTTTCTTGATTTCCTTCTAGCAAGGCTGGACTTTTTGTTGTAATCACTCATTCAAGCTTCATGATGTTGAAAACAGCTTGTGTACAAACAATAAGCACTCTATTCATGTTAACAAGCACATCAACACCTCCTTGGAACTAGGAAACCATTTAATATCATTAAACAACGAGTATCTAATGATCATTAGCATTTCTTACAAGTATTTTCAGCTTAAACACTCATTAATATGGGGTTCTCTTGATTTCCTTCTAGCAAGGCTGGACTTTTTGTTGTAATCACTCATTCAAGCTTCATGATGTTGAAAACAGCTTGTGTACAAACAATAAGCACTCTATTCATGTTAACAAGCACATCAACACCTCCTTGGAACTAGGAAACCATTTAATATCATTAAACAACGAGTATCTAATGATCATTAGCATTTCTTACAAGTATTTTCAGCTTAAACACTCATTAATATGGGGTTCTTCTTGATTTCCTTCTAGCAAGGCTGGACTTTTTGTTGTAATCACTCATTCAAGCTTCATGATGTTGAAACAGCTTGTGTACAAACAATAAGCACTCTATTCATGTTAACAAGCACATCAACACCTCCTTGGAACTAGGAAACCATTTAATATCATTAAACAACGAGTATCTAATGATCATTAGCATTTCTTACAAGTATTTTCAGCTTAAACACTCATTAATATGGGGTTCTCTTGATTTCCTTCTAGCAAGGCTGGACTTTTTGTTGTAATCACTCATTCAAGCTTCATGATGTTGAAAACAGCTTGTGTACAAACAATAAGCACTCTATTCATGTTAACAAGCACATCAACACCTCCTTGGAACTAGGAAACCATTTAATATCATTAAACAACGAGTATCTAATGATCATTAGCATTTCTTACAAGTATTTTCAGCTTAAACACTCATTAATATGGGGTTCTCTTGATTTGCCTTCTAGCAAGGCTGGACTTTTTGTTGTAATCACTCATTCAAGCTTCATGATGTTGAAAACAGCTTGTGTACAAACAATAAGCACTCTATTCATGTTAACAAGCACATCAACACCTCCTTGGAACTAGGAAACCATTTAATATCATTAAACAACGAGTATCTAATGATCATTAGCATTTCTTACAAGTATTTTCAGCTTAAACACTCATTAATATGGGGTTCTCCTGATTTCCATCTAACAAGGCTGGTGTTTTTGTTGGACTCACCCATTCAAGCTTCATGATGTTGAAAACAGCTTGTGTACAAACAATAAGCACTCTATTCATGTTAACAAGCTCATCAACACCTCCTTGGAACTAGGAAACCATTTAATATCTTTCAACAACTACTATATAATGATCATTAGCATTTCTTACAAGTATTTTCAGCTTAAACACTCATAATATGGGGTTCTCTTGATTTCCTTCTAGCAACGCTGGACTTTTTGTTGTAATCACTCA